>QLNU02015270.1:27291584-27303655 GCA_006491805.2 Dysdera silvatica
GAAATAGTTGACTGGATTAGTATGCTGGAATAGTTTACTGAAATAGTTGACTGGATTAGTATACTGGAATAGTTGACTGGATTAGTATACTGTAATAGTTGATTGGATTAGTATATTGGAATAGTTGACTGGATTAGTATACTGGAATAGTTGACTGGATTAGTATACTGGAATAGTTGATTGGATTAGTATACTGAAATAATCGACAAGATTTGTATGGTGCAAGAACAGCAAAGGTCATTCTGAGTCTCATTAATATGAAAATTATGCCGTACTATACTTCTGAGACGATATATTTGTATATTAACTGGATTAGATTACATTTTTTATACATACTGCGAATTATTTACGACTGGCTATCTTATCCTTTAATTTTGACCGTCGGTGTATATTAATTATATACGTGTAATGATTCCAGTAATTCTTTATTATAAGCAGGGCTGTCGCCAAAGGGTACGCACTGCGTGCGCCGCGTACTCTCGAGAAATTGACTCAATGCTCTTTGATTGAGCATTGAATCAAAATTTCTCAATCAAAGAGCATTGAGTCAATGCTCTTTGATTGAGGCAGGCAGCAAGCAGCCAATACTTTCAATAATTTTCTTCGGAACAGTCCTGGATAAAAGGAAGAGTACCCTATGTATATTATTATTATTTGACGTAAAGAAGGTTTGTTGTTTTGTTATTTTCTTTATAGATGTTCACCACTACGCTATGTAATACATACCTTGTGTATAGATGCACATTGCCACCTCAAGAAATAACTTTTCAATCTTGAAATAAATGTACATCCACACGCAATTTTTCTTTTCTAATGAGAACCATTTTGAAAAAGTGAAGAGCTACTTGTTTATTGTTAAAATATTCACATTTTAGCCTTTAATGTATTTTATTATTTATTCCAATTCACTTATAACTTTGAAAACGGTTTGCCCTCGGCTTGAACCCCAAAAATCCATTAAATCGCGGGTTTTTTTCCTAAATTTTTCCGCTACATTTTTACTTCTTGTCAAATTTTTAACTTTCAAATTAACGTTTTTAATGTTAATTTATATTTAATTTAATCAAACATTTAATTTTTAACACCTTTAGCTTATTTACTGTAATTTTTTCACTGTTTCATAATATATCACTAAATGAAAAGGCATTATAAATGTAACCAGTATTATAATTATAATAACTTATTATAATAACTTATTATAATAACTATTATAATAACTTTTGGCAATTGTTGACAATGTTCCAAATAAATCAGTATAAAAGATCTTGAGTATCTTGAATAATGTTATCGAAAAACTGCCCTGAATATTTTTATATTTCTTTTTTCAGGTTACTTTGGTTGTTCGTAGCATTATCCATTTTATCATGTACAGATGCGGTAAGTACAGTTAATTAATAATAGATAAATCGTAATTAATAAATTAACAGTTAATTAATTAGTTACAGTTCATTAATAATTCGGTTGAGATTCGTTGTTGTTTCCAATTATAAACAATGAAGAAATTTTTTACAAAATATGCTTAAAAAGTTAAAGTACTCGATCGCGACAAGAAATATAATTGAGATACTTTTATGGAATTAAAAATCCACCGTGCCAATTTCTTTGAAAATGATGTACAGGGTGTTCCAAAAAGAATGGACCCTCTTTAACATCTCGACGTCTAGAAAACGTAAAGCGTTTATTGTGCTATCATTTTGAAGGTGCTATTTTTTTATATCACCGATGTTAGGATTCAAAATCAGAAAGAGGGAGAAAATAGAATTTTCTTTCTTTCTGTTATTTCAAAAGATATTTCTATAATTTTTGACACAGTTTGAAAACTTATTTAATTACTTTTTGATGATATCAAAACTAAATTCTTATGTTGAATGAAACATATGATGTCACGAGTTGACGATATTAAGTGGGTCATTTGCACTAATGTGTTAAAAAAATATTTTTTTCTTTATTCTAAAAAAAATTTATAAATTCTTACCTTTAAAATCACACAACATTTTTGGCCTTAGGTTAATTATAACTATTTTTAAACAAATTTACAAATGTGACAAATGAATTTAAATGCACTGCATTTTTTTTTTTTTTTTGTTATAAAATGCGGTTTTCAAATGGTATTTTCTATTACGAGAAGCTGTTATTTTAAAACTTGAATTTCAATTGATTTATATTTATATAAATTATTATTATTATTATTATTATTATTATTATTATATTTCTTGGATACGTACATATAAGAATTCTACGTACATTGTATGTAGCGTTTTACATTTTTTTTTCGGTTTTGTAATAATTATTGACCTGAACGAAAAATAAAAATCGTGTTTTCTAGAAATTTTTTTTCATTTGATATGAATATTTTTAATTATACAAATATTATCTATATCATAATATACCACACATAAAATATATACATATGTTTGCTACTTATAAAAAAATAGTTTTTGTAAATCGAATAAGTATTTTCGGAGAAAATGTTCCTTATGTCTCTATGGAAAACCCCATGTTGTTGGTTTCGTTGGCGACTCCCTTACATATCATGACGGACTTGGTAAGTTTTTACAATTTAAATCACCAGATCAATGCAACTGCTATAATTAATATATTTATTATCATTGTTTTATTGTTATATTGTATTTGAATTGTTAAAATTGTCAGCATCAATAGTATATTTTTGCAGATTTCTAAATAAAAGCTCTCTAGCATCTTTCGCCTTCGTTTGCAAGCTTATTTTCTTTTAACTCTTTTCTGTGTTAAGGCAGTAAATGTCAAGATAATTTGCTACTGAAAAAATCATATTCGTGAAAAAAAGGGTGTTTTTTGGTTTGAAAATTCAACGAAATATATTTACCAAACCCAAACCGGAGATCATTTTGACTTTGGTATTCTAAAACATTGACTATCACTACTATCGAGAAGCTTAAAAAAGAAAAGAGTTCGGAATCGAAGGCGAATGGTGCTGCATGGATTTTACTTTGGAATTCACAGAAAGTTGAATACACTGTTGATGTTGCCAATTTCAACAGTGCAAATTTATTTAATTTAACAATAAAATAATACAACGGTCAAAATAATAATGAATGTGCTAATTATAACATTTGTACTGATAATCTGCTTATCTAAGTGTCATCAATTTACGAAGTGTGTGGCAACATCTGATATCATCAACTCATCACTTCAACTCTTGAGCGTCATAGAGATATCTGACGTTTATTTAATATAAAACATCTAATTTTAGTATCATCAGAAAGGTAATTAAATAAACTTTTAAACAGTGTAAAAAAAATTCTCAAATTATCATTTAAAATAACTGAAAAGAAATGGGACTTTTATGTTTCACCCTATTTTTGATGTGGAATCCTAATGCACGTGATGTATAAAGAAGACGCCTTCGAAAAGCTATAAAATAAGACTACAATGAACATTTTACGTTCCTTAAACGCCGAGATATTGAGTCCATCCTTTCTGGGACACATTGTATATCCGCAACATACTAAACTTAAAACGTTAATATATTAGTTCTTAGATATACAATGAAGCCTGTCTATATCGATATTCAAAGGACCGGAAAGATGTGTTGTTATAGACAAGGATGATACACTCTATATCTGTCGAGACCGCGTAGACAGATTTGTCATAATACAAAGATTTCATTGCATCAGCTTCAGCTTCGGATTTCGGGTACGAGGCGCCTTGTTCTTAGCGATTATTTTGCGCCCTCCCCCCTTTATTCGAATTCAGCAAATCTACGCTCTTAAATCTGAGGGAAAATCGCATGAGCTAAAATAACATAACATCATGTTTATGAATACATTTCTTTTATTTTTTCCTATGTTTAGGACGAGTAGAATAGTTTTACAGAATTTCAAATTAAAAGTTGGACGGTTCAATCCAATTTTATGATAGAAAGTGGGAGATTGCAAGTAAGGCAAAAAAAAGTTCCCAGTGACTTTAAAATTTTGCGCCCTGCTTCCTTATGCCTGAGATACCTTACCCAACGTGCATATTTATAAATCCTGCCTGATTGGCTTCAGTAAAAACTCTTATTTAAATATTGCGTGTTTCTTTTTAGTACAAACAGCTGTTCAATTGATGCCAACAAGAATAAGAATAATTTTATTCAAGTGCCATAGTTTCCAGATATCATTGCATTATGCGAAATTTTAAAGTCATGCTAAATAGTTTTGAAGTTAAATATTGACTGGCGACTTTAGATTAGAATGGAGGAAAGCAGAAAGCTACATTCATGGCTTTCCCACAAATGTAACTTGTTACATAAATAGTGCTTTATAATCTTGGTTGATTTAATTTTAAGACGCACGTTTTACAGGATCGTTGATAAAGAGGATTTAAAAATTTTTGTTAATTCATTTGCTAATTCGAGTTTGGGCAAGATAATTTCATTTTTAAATTTTGTCTATGGCTTTTCGATGCGGGCTTCTCCTGTGTTTGATGAATGAGTGCTTATAACCTGCAGCTATGTACTCCGTTGACGTTAGTAAATGGCAATCCACTCTTATGAGTTTAAAAACGTATTGATGTTAAATTTTTGAGTCTGAAACAATCAGACGGACTGATATCAACTGATATTGGCTAAAATCAAATAATTGTAATAAATTCACAAACTGTTATGGCTTCGAAGTTAAATCATTCTGTTGAGAACTTTCTGATACCTTTTAATCGCAATTAATAATCATAACTTCAAATTGTATCTGATAACGATACCTATGCCTGCTCCTCTTTGGTGCATAAATAAATCGTATAGACTGAAGAAAAGCTTTTAAGGACGTGCAAAAGAGAGAAGCGCAGTATGGCCCAGATGCTCTTGCGCCATAAAAAATCCAAAACAAAGAGAGACGCGGTTGTTCTGCTACATTGGATTGTCGAATGTAGTATCAAAAGAAGAAAGAGAATGCGGGCTAACTCGGCCCAGTTTAAATATGCCTGCTCACCGACGAAGCAGTAAAAGGAATCGACAATAGAAGTAAGAGAGCCTCAGCCTTCGAAAAATAGAAAGTTCTGGAGTAATGTTCCACCCCTTTCTCACTTTCTCTCACGACGTACAAAATAGTTGCATTGAAGCATTCCCCCCCATTCACAAACACGGATTTCACGACCTCTTCTGCTGAAGTTACGCTATGTGACCTGAAACCAGAAAACAACCTTTCATGAAAACCGGTTTTTTGCCCGTCATCCGTTAAGTGATCCGTTTCATTCAATGAAATTCCCCGTCTTCAATTCAATCTTCTCTTACACAAAGGGAAGTTTTTTATTTATTTGGATGGTATTTAGTAACGGACTCAACCTTCATAAATTCACGTCATTTTCCCTATTTTCACTGATTCAAAGGTAAAATGAATGTATTTAAAGCCGATTGCTATATATTGTTTTGAGATTTTTGGAAAACTTTTTATTTCACCACTTGATTGGTTTTTTTTCTTTTATCAGTGGCATCATTTGGAATTATAAAAATAAACTAGATGGAAATGTAAAGTTGCATAAATATAGGTTTACATTTTTTATAAATGTAAATTTAATTTTATATTATTTCATGTAAATATGATTAATTTTATATAAACATAGATTTAAGTAATCACAGTTTAACTTTGATTTAACGATTTTTACGGGACCAATGAAATTAATCGTTAAAACGAGTAATTCGTTAAATCAGGGGGGGAACATATTTAACGAAACCAATGACGCACCCACGGGTGGGGTAATTAATTTCGGGCTCTTCGTTGGGCTGAAAATTTACGTGTAAAATACGTTAAAGGTAACAACTATTACATAAACAACAACTATTACATAAAAAACAACTATTACATAAACAACAACTATTACATAAACAACAACTATTACAGAACAACTATTTAAAAAAAAGGTTTATATTTTCGGTCCTCCCTCCGTGCAAAAATTATGGGTGCGCTATTGATTTTACCTGAAGTAAACAATTATGCAAAAGGGAAATCATAAAAATGCTTACCAGTATTCTGAAGAATACGTGTTAATTTTAATGAACATAAGACACAAGTACGTACGTAATTGCTGCTTCAAAAAACAATCTTCGGTTGATGCTTATTTTGATTTTTCTTGGGAGTTAGCATTTAACATTCCCTGTACGAATTTTTCAAATGCGTTGAAAAGATTATTGTTGACGTCAAAATGCAGTAAATACTTTGCACACTGCAAACCTGCATTCGCTTCAATTGAGTAAACTCAATTGAAGTTGGTTTTCTGACGACAATTTATTTTTTGAATGAAATTCTATTTGCAACTACATGATAATGGCGAAGAATTATCGTTAAATCGAGAAAATTGTAACACTGGACACGATGTAACTCAATCCGGTCCAATAAAAACAATTGTTAAATCAAAGATATCGTTAGATTAAAGTCAGACTGCATATAAACAAACTCTAATTGTTTAGTAAAAATTAATTATTAAATATTAAAGCCTTCTTTAAAACTTGCATATTGCGTCACAGGAAAATATTGTAGAGCATCTGAGTATTATATAATAATAATAATAATATCTAGCATTTCAACTAATACATGGATATATTGTAACGTTTTGATAAAAGGAATTAAAACCAAACGTTGTCTTTAACGTTTATAACTTTTATTACTACGTAAGCAGCGTTTATTACCTACGCTTACAACGTTTATTACCTACGCTTACAATGTTGTCTTTACTAATAAAATAAAACAGTGCACAAATGAAAGAATAAATCACTCTTAATAGGGAAGGGGTCTTCCGATATGCATTTGCCTCAAAGAGATATTTTTTATTTATATTACTTAATTGACTTCTGAACTTGAAAACATCTTCTTTCAGGTTAGATTCATAATCAACTTCTTATAACCAGAGCGTAATAACTTAAAAAAATTGTTTACATCAATTATAAACATAAACTCATTAGAACTTAAAGAAAGATTTAATATCTGCACATTACATAGTTCACCCACGCCTAGAGCGTATTTTTTTAGTTTATGTCTCCAATAGAAGTCAGTATTATCTAAAAACGACTCAGATAAATAAAATTTAAACAGTTTATGACGATAGTTAATTTTCCTAAATAAAAATTTCTCCATTTATTTTCCAAACAACGATGTCTATATGGAAGGTATGATTCTTTATTTTAAGATCATTTTGTTTTAATTCCTTTTATCAAAATGTTACAATATGTCCATCTATTAGTTAAAATGCTAGGTATTATTATTATTATATAATACTCAGATGCCCTACAATATTTTCATGTGACGCAATATGCAAGTTTTAAAGAAGGCTTTACTATTTAATAATTAATTTTGACGCAGATAAGATTTATATCTTATCTGCGTGGTGCTACGTCAAATTATCTTACTGCTTTGTTTGTTGGTGCGCACACTAATAATGTGAAATTAAATTTGTAATTGATTTTGTTTATCCAACAAAACTTCTTAGGATTTAGACAATGGAACAGCTGTTCTTTCTCTGCAATATTCTTGTGAAGGACGTTCACGTAAACATCTAAACTGTTCGATACGATGGAGTACGATTGAATATATTTTAGTCTGTAATCTGTATGTGCATATAATATATAATCTATATATATACTACTGATATGTATAATCTATAATATTTCCAATTAGGGTATCGAATTGCAAGCTATAATATCCGAAAAGTCCAGAAATGTCTATGCTAATAATATTTTTCAGGCCTCTTGCTATAATGCAAGGAATGAAACTGAGTATTTTTTCTTGGGCGTAAAGACGTGGAAACCAGTGGAAGCCACTCTGTCAGCTCCTTACTTTTATTGTTAATTACACAAAAAGCATCTTAAAATAAGCTTTTATTTTAAGAGGATGGTGAATGGTTTTGCGTTGGTTTGGGAAAAATGTGATACCGCTACCATGATAATGCTAATAGTAATAATAATAATAATACAGTCGAACCTCGTTAAGACGAACACCAAAGGGAACAAAAAATCTGTTCATATTAACAGTAATTCGTCTTATCCGGAAAGGGTAGTATGTTATACACTCTGACGGAACTTCAGAAAACGGTTCGTATTAAAAGTAATTCGTTTTACACCTGTTCGTCTTAACAAGATTAGGCTGTATTTATGTACTTTCTATCAGCGCAGGACTAAGGTTCTCGGAGGTCCTGGATTACGAAAACTTCTGGGGCCCCTGTTTGCACTTTTTACGAAGAAAATGTATCGCATAGCATTCTGCATCCAGTGTTGACCTTTAGCAGTCGCCTTAATCTTATTTCTGTGTAGGCATGAAGCGAAGCATTGAATTATCAATTTTTAATATTTATTATTTAAAAACTACAATTTCACATTACTTTAAGAACCACAAATCTACATTACATTAAGAACCACAAATCTACATTACATTAAGAACCACAAATCTACATTACATTAAGAACCACAAATCTACATTACATTAAGAACCATGAATCTACATTACATTAAGAATCACAAATCTACATTACATTAAGAACCAAAAATCTACATTGCATTAAGAACCACAAATTTACATTACATTAAGAACCACAAATTTACATTACGTTAAGAACCACAAATTTACATTACATTAAGGACCACAAATCTACATTACATTAAGAACCACAAATTTACATTATATTAAGTACAACAAATTTACATTACATTAAGGACCACAAATTTACATTACATTAAGAATCACAAATTTACATTACATTAAGTACCACAGATTAGTATTACACTAAGAACCACAAATTTACATTACATTAAGAACCACAAATTTGCATTACATCAAGAACCACAAAATATTGGCGATAAACATCTACAGGCATGGAAAAATAAAATTTTATGTCTTTTTTTTTATATCTTTATATAGTTTAAACCAAAGGTAAAAAATGCAGAGTGAATGTTGATATTCGTGACTGAGCTTATAAACAGAAAAGACAATTTTCGTCTGTGTGCTACTGGACGCATAAACACATGGACTGTTTACAAACCAAGCAATGTTCGCATTCTCCGCAAATACCGTTCCTTGTGGTAGCGCAGAAGAGTAGAGAACATTCTATTTCGGTTTTTGCACAAAAAAAAAAAAAAAAAACTTTTGACCCTTCCAAAAAACGTAAATTATTTCTTTTTTTTTTACAGAATGGAAAATATTTTGGCAAGTCAGTAAATTTTGTTTTCTTCGAAGTGTCACAAATCTTTCAAACATTTTTTCTGTCGAAGGCAAAGATAGCACCAATGTCACAGATAGGGTCCTTTGTAAAACTGGTGGGGCGATAGCGGGGCAGGGAAAGGCAGAAGAAGAAGAAAGGTTAAAAAACGGGCTCCTAAAGGAAAAATCCTAAAATATTAGTGTCACGATTATTACGAAAATAGTAGCTAAACTGTTGATCATTGCTTCATCGAATGGTGCTTTAGACGTGTTACGTGTGCTTTGCTTTATTGGATGTAACAAAAGGACACAACGACTGAATAAGACTTACCCCAACTGGTAAAAATTATTACTCCTATATAAAATACTCCTATATATAATTATTAAAAAAAAATTTCGCAACGTTTCGAGAATTGCTGCTCGCTTTATTAAGCGAGACCATTGATGAAATTTTTTTTATAGGTTGGGCCAGTGACCATATTTATTTAGTTTACGTTTCTTATCATTCTGCATTCGATGTATTTGCTTAAGTGGTAACTGCAGTCGAAATACATCGTGTAAGTGCATTTTGACGGGGCAGCGAAATTCCTTGCATTTAAGCAGTTTGTAGGCTTAAACGGATTTCTTTAGAAGGCTATGTGTAACATATTTTTCAGCTAAACGTATTTTTTTTTTGTGCTTTTGAATTATGCATTTCTGTTTCAAAGTTTACAAATTATGTACAGTATTTGTTTTAATAATTGTAAAGTACCTTTATACTTTATTTGTAAAGATAAGAAATATAAAAGTTCTGACGTTTGAGTAAAAAATATAAAATCTCTAATTTTTATCAAATTCATTAAATGGTCAAATTTTCTCTTTCTGCTTACCACAATTTTAAATAAATTATTTTTTAAATAATTTGTTTAAGTAAAGTAAATTTTAATAAAATAAATAAATTCCATCTATATGTGGGTATAAACTTAAAAACGCTCAACGACCAGAGATGTTTCCTAGTTTGCAATTCCTTAGGGAGAATTCAAGTATTACGTAAGCAATATTTTGGCCATTTCACCCCCACCTCAGAAAGCAAAAATTAACATTGGCTAACATAGGAAAATAAGACCAACGGCAACCCCTCCCCACAAGGTTCTTATGTAATACTTGAACTTTCCCTTACATATGAATGAGATTGTGGAGAAAACACGAGATAAAAAAAATGTCACGTGATTCATTCCCCATGCGGTGTATGGGTGACTCTTGTCGTGGAAATACAAGCGTGGTTTCGTATACGTTTCCTTTCGCATTTATCAGTTTAAAATTCCATAATAAAACATAAATTTGACTTTAAAAAGTACGTCCACTTTTGCTGTTTGTGCAGCTGTAGATACGTAGTCAAGCGGGTTTAAATGACGTTAAAAAGATAGGACATTTTTTGGACTCAACGTTTTATGCACTTACGCGGTTTTTGAGCTTTGCGGTATGTACTCACACAGTCTCGACCGTATGCTGTTTCGGGTGATGCATCTGTAACCGAGATGCACATAGTGAAGGAGATTAGATTACTTCTATTCTGGTGCATACGGATAAGTTAATTTCATAGTTTGGAGGGGCGTTCCTTTTTAATAATAATAATAATGTTTATTTATCACAAGGGTTACATATTGCATACAGTCTTAAATTTCAATTTAAGTATAATAAATTTCACACAGTTTAGAACAGACAATACAATTTGCATTTCCCCGTGATGGGTCCCCAGTTTAAATTATAAAATTTAACCGGTTGAGGACCCTATTAATCCGCTGGCGCAGCATAAACTCCGTTTAATAAGTATACAATTAATTTCTTTTTAAACAATTTTATATTGTTAAGATTATTTGGTAATTCATTCCAAAGCTTTATTCCCATATATTCAATTCCTTTCTGTACATTTCCGTTCTAATCTCTCGTAGCTTAATTTGGTTGCTTCTTCTTAAATTTCTGTTGTTTTCGTGATATTGGATATCAATATTATCCAAAATGTTTTCCTTCTATTATCCTTTCATACATTAGATTTAGCGTACAATATTCATTGATTTTATCAATTGGTAATATACCATATTTTACAAATAATTAATTATAATTTGTTTTGTTCTATGGTTTTTAAAAATTTAGTCTGTAGTGATTTAATTGCTTTTGCATTATTCTTACTCAGATTTCCCCATCTACAATTGCAATAAATCAGGTGACTATATAGACTATATAGAAAAGAACAGTATAGACTCAGTAACACAGCCTTAGGAACTGCACGTGACAATTTCTACATGACTCCTATTTCAGAACTGATTTTTTTTTTAAATTTTTTCAAATTGTTTATTCCAGTTAAAATCATTCACTGATATTATTTCGGGGAAAAAATGATGAGGAAAGACAAAAAGTGAACATGCATCAAAATAATGAAAATTTAATATAATAATATATATACAGGGTGTTCAAGGTGAATCGCATCATAACCACATAGAGGCGTTCCTTGTAGAATTCCAAGCCTAAAATTTTAGCTAGCAAATGCTGAGAGATCTATACTTTTTATACTAATGACAATTAAAGTCTAACCAATTACAATCCAGTTTAATAACATCTTTCCTAGTCAGTTTATAACCAGTTATATAATATTTGTACCTGAAAGGACGTGGTTAACTAATTTAATTGTTAAAGCAGTTTTTAATTTAATTCATTTGATAACTTAACTTTGAAAGCAAACACGCATGCGCGAATGTTTTCTACAGCCAGTGTTGGTGTTTATTACTTCAGGTCCAATGTTTTAAATTTTGTAACCCTCGAAAAGCACTAATATCAATATGTCATGGCATATAGTGTATGTAAAAAATAGTTAACAAATATTTTTATTATTTTTGTTATAGCATGTGCATAATATCAATATTTCACATTAGGGGCCTTTCAAGTATTGCGTAA
>QLNU02015270.1:27306864-27317378 GCA_006491805.2 Dysdera silvatica
AAAAATATAGATAAAATATAGATACTAAAAAAATGTAGATATGAAAATGATCATTGCATATATCAGTTTCTTATTTAAATAATATTAAATTAATAAGGGCGACGATACCGTTTTTAGGGTGCCTACGGATCTAGAAAATCTGGAAAAGTCAGGGAAGTTTTTTCCTGGCTGAAAAAGTCATGGAAATTTGAAGTTCAAATGCCTAAGTCAGGGAAGTTTGAGATTTATTGGTATAATAAATAGTTCATTGTAATAATTTGCTTGAACTGTGCTTTTCGTACCACATTGCATACTGAAATTTTTGAAAAACTCATATACTTTTACTAAGCTTCTCCAAAATTTCCTTTTTTGCACCAAAACTAATATAATTTATAGAAAATTATTAAGCCCATATATTTCTCAGGAGAAAATGTTTGCCAAATATGTAACTAAAACTTGGAAAAAAAAAGTTTTTAGCTAAATTATCCAATCTGTAAGGAATTTTTATCATGCTACTCTCCTTTCCCTAATATATACTATAATATATACTAATATTAGTATAATATTAGTATAATATATACTAATATATACATGCTACTTTAAATTGAATAAACGTTTAATCATGAGCTTTGCAATTATGTAATTAAACTTATTTATCACGATAATCTCGAAAGGGGGCGAATGAAAATGTTGAATGGAAGTTTTGAGTGTAAAAAATGAATTTTTGAATACAATTTTTGTATTTGTAGATTCGCTCTATTTGTCATAAATGGCTTTGGGGTTCATAGTTTCACGTAGACTTTCACAGAACATTATATTAATTAACAAAACAATTTTCAGGCAATTAGCTATGTAGCAAACCGATTTTTATTGATAAAACTTGACTTTTCGAGTCAATCTGTGTGATGTCATCACCAGAGAGGCTAATTACATGAAAACTTCCGAAAAATTGTAGAATATACGTAAGTTGCGGAAACAGTTTATATATATTAAAAAATATTATAAAATCGTAGAGAGGAATATAAAAGCCAAAACAAATAAATAAATAATATACATATAAGTTCATGAAAAACAGGTAAAGGAGAAAGAAAAATGTCAATCAAAAAAGCTTTTTAATTCAATATTTTGACTCCTCCTCCACTGACTGTGCGCAGACTATCGCTCTGTGAATTTTTTTTAAGAATGTGGAGTAATGTGTTACCAAAATTTTTTACAAACTTACGTTAGGCTTACACATTACCTTAGACGTACACATTTTATTGTTGCATACATTTCAATGCTTATGCATTACATTATATCACTTACCCCCAGGGTCGGCGCAAGCAAATTTTCCGCCCTAGATGAACAACGTGTGCGCCCATCCTCCTCCATAAAAGAAATCGACACCCTATACATCTTGCAAGGATCGAAAAGTGAAAAAATTCGGCATATTCCACTCTCTCACTATAATTCTGGTTAAAACAAAATATGATAACAACTTATCTCATAACACAAAAATAAATGATCAAAAGCAAAAAAAAAAAAATAGTCTGGGATTTTTCTGTTGAAGGAAAAAATTATAATTCTCAATGCTTCCTAATAATACATAAAGATAACAACAAAAAAAAAAGACGACCCCCCAAGCCGCTAATCAGGCAGCGGTACTGCTGGCGCCACTGAAAGATGCAGTGGTAATAAGAAAATGTTACACAGAGTTTTGTAAATTGGTTAGAGGAAAATTTGGTTATGTAAGAAAGCTAGAAGTTGAAGGTATGGAAAAAATGGATAAGAGAGATTGATAATGGATAAGAGAGAGAGAGAGAGACTAAAATTAGATAAGAGAGTCTGATAATGGATAAGGAAGACTAAATATTGGTGAAGGCATTCAATCAAAAATTATCCATTCAGTTCTATCTATTTATTGCCAAGTTCATCATAATTATCCTATTGTATTAAGCATCTTAAAAAAAATCTGTCGTGGTAGGTATAGGCAAACTAGGCGGCCGCCTAGTTCGCCTATATGGTGGAGCCGGGCCTGCTTACACCTTACATTACACAAGGTCTCACATACCAGGAAAACCTGGAATGGTCAGGGAATTTGAAACCGTCACTAAAAGTCAGGGAAGAACAGGATTTTTGATCAAACCTGAAAAAGTCAAGAAAAATCTTCCCAACTTCTGTTCTGAATAACTAAATTTCACGCAAACATGTGCTATTTTTCCCGAAGCTTAAATTCAATCCAGTGGTTTGTTTGCGCTTAATCAGAGAATTTTGACGGAGAAGCCAGAGGAAAATTTGGAAAAGTCAGGGAAGTTTTTTTCCCGAAGTGAGTGGGAATCCTAATTACATTAGACGTATACATTACATTGTGTCAGACTTACAAATTACATTACATCATACTTATACATTAGATTACGTTAGGCGTACACATTACATTAGCCTTATACATTATATCGTATAAGACTTGCACATTACATTAGGCTTATACATTATATCGTATAAGACTTGCACATTACATTAGGCTTATACATTATATTGTATAAGACTTGCACATTACATTAGGCTTATACATTATATCGTATAAGACTTGCACATTACATTAGGCTTATACATTATATTGTATAAGACTTGCACATTACATTAGGCTTATACATTATATCGTATAAGACTTATTAATATAAGACTTGCACATTACATTACATCATACTTGCACATTAACATTGCATCATACTTGCACATTACATTACGTCATACTTTCCCATTGCATTACATCAGGATTATATATTACATTACATCAGGATTGTATATTGCATTACATGAGCATTATATATTTTATTATGTCAGGATTATGTATTACGTTACATCAGGATTATATATTACATTACATGAGGACTATATATATTACATGATATCAGGATTATATATATTGCATTACATATCAAGATTATATATATTGCATTACATATCAAGATTATATATATTGCATTACATATCAGGATTTTATATTATGTTGCATCAGATTATGTATTACGCTACATTAGGCTTACATAGTTTATTACATCGCATTGCACCGTTCTGAAACCTTCAAGTTTTGTAGTCAAACCGTGGCAAGCCTCAGCAGTAATTGTCGGGTAGAGGCACGATTTGAAGCAATCGTTTTATGAGAAATTGAAAAAAGAAAAAATCTCGAAATTTGTGTCTTCAGGTCGAGAACCCGAGATTTCATAAACTAATAAAATGCTTGGGGGTATATACTATATATATATATATAGGTTGGAGAAAAGCTAGGAATTCTTCCCACTTCTTGAAGCCGTAAGTTAAAATTATATTGTTAAGCAAAAGTGTCTGTAGCTTATTTTATTGGTTGTTTTTTTTGTTGTTTATTCGAAGTTGAGATTAAAAAAGAAAGAAAAGAAAGTTACGAAGATAAAAGAAAATAAGCGAGAAAAAATCAAGCGAACAGCCACGTCGGTTTATTTCAATTTAACAGGCGTAAAGGAGGAGGGAAAAAAATAGAAAATTGGGCTTTCAAAAGATACCGCTGTAAACTGCATTACCAGATATCTCAAGTTAAAAAAATAAATAAAACGTAGGGGGCAAGGGGATTTCCCTAAATATAAATACGTTAAGTTATCGGTTACAAGAACCACGATATTATTTCTATGTCCTTAGAAAATTTTGAAGACAACAAGATGAATGAAAATATATTTCATTACATAGCTAAAAATAGTGGTATACAGGGTTTGTCCCAGAAGTTCCCGGAATGATTTTTTGTAGTTGGCAACGCTGGCTGACGGGGCGGAGAAGTTGGTGGGGGATCTGAGCTTGGAAACGAGACCGGTATCAGTCGCCTGCGGGCAGTTGTTGAGGCAGGGTCACGCTCCGCGCAGAGGTATCTACTGCACCCTCGTCGATCAAAAAATGGACCAGTTTTTGGAGCAGCGTTATGCAATCAAATTTTGTGTGAAACTGGGTAAAAACGGGGCGGAGACACTCGAAATGCTTCGGAAAGCCTACGGTGACGGGGCGATGAAAAAAAGCCAAACTTTCATGTGGCACAAGCGGTTCCGGGAAGGTCGGGAGTCCGTCAACGACGACGACCGCTCTGGACGCCCGTCGACATCACAAACGGACGACTCGGTGCAAAAAGTGCGTCAAGTTTTGGACAATGACCGACGATTAAGTGTTCGGGTGATTGCAGAGGAGTGTGGAATACCCAAAACAATCGTTCATCGCATTTTAACGGAGGATCTTCAAATGAGGAAAGTCTGCTCGAAAATGGTGCCAAAAGTCCTGACGAGTGAGATGAAGGAGCAGCGTTTGTTGAAGTGCCAGGAATTGCATGAACGCTACGAAACGGACCCAGAATTTTTGGACAGAGTGATCACAGGGGACGAGACGTGGATTTTTCAGTACGATCCCGAATCAAAGCGCCAGAGCAGCGAGTGGCACACCAAGGAGTCTCCTCGCCCGAAAAAAGCAAGGATGAGCAAATCGCGAATCAAGGCAATGCTCATTGTGTTTTTTGACAGAAAAGGTGTAGTTCACAGTGAATTCGTGCCACAAGGACAAACAGTCAACAAGGAGTTTTACTGTGAAGTGCTCAAACGGTTGCGCAACAGGGTTCGACGCGTCCGAAACGAAATTCGCGACAATTGGATCTTGCACCATGACAACGCGTCAACCCACACCGCGCTCATTGTCTCCGAGTTGCTGGCCAAAATGGGTGTGGCAACGCTGCCCCAGCCGCCGTACAGCCCCGATCTGGCACCAGCGGATTTCTTTTTGTTCCCAAGGATCAAAAGAACCCTGAAAGGAACTCGGCATGGGACGCTGGAGGCGGTAAAAGCAGCCGCGACGACCTCACTGAAGGAGATTCCCGTTGACGACTTCCAGGGCGCCTTCAATGATTGGGTGAAGCGTTGGCAACGGTGCATCGAAGCAGGGGGAGAATACTTTGAAAAGTTCTGAAAAGATTGTAAACTGATATTGAATAAATGATTTTAAAAAAAATCATTCCGGGAACTTTTGGGACAAACCCTATATTATTACTTACCAAAACTCTACGACAATTTACACCGAATAGGTCTAAACTGATCTTCAAGTTTTTGCATGTTCACCCCCAATCTTTTTTATTAGCCTAATAATACATACGTATTGACTTCATCTAGGGAAGTAATAAAATAAAGTTTGAAGCATATAAACCTTGTGGCTCAAATTGTCGCTATATATCTGTTTAATAAATTGTCCATATATTTATTAAATTCTCCATATATTTATTAAATTCTCCATATATTTATTGTCCATATGTTTATTAAATTGTCCATATGTTTATTAAATTGTCCATATGTTTATTAAATTGTCCATATATTTATTGTCCATATGTTTATTAAATTGTCCATATATTTATTGTCCATATGTTTATTAAATTGTCCATATGTTTATTAAATTGTCCATATGTTTATTAAATTGTCCATATATTTATTGTCCATATGTTTATTAAATTGTCCATATATTTATTGTCCATATGTTTATTAAATTGTCCATATGTTTATTAAATTGTCCATATATTTATTAAATTATCCATATGTTTATTAAATTGTCCATATATTTATTAAATTGTCCATATATTTATTAAATTGTCCATATGTTTATTAAACTGTCCATATATTCATAGGCGTGCGCAGAAAGTTCATAACGGGGGTATTATAGGCTCAATAGGAGGGTTACAGAGCTACAACTCACATATTCCTATGTTAAATATACAAAATTTCATTGCAATGGGAATTACAACCAACATCAATACCTTCTGCATACTCCAATGCATATATTACAAATCAGGACAGTGTTGCCCTTTCCAGAGTCATCACAAATGCCAATAAAGTGGTAGGTATTTGGCCACAAATGGTTTAACACACGAAGCCTGAAATGGGTAGTTTTTAATGGCGAAGGTCAGAAATAAGAAAACAGTCTCGTCCTAAACTGGACTCGAACTAGCAACCTTTTGATTAGAATCCCCGCTTTAAAATGCCCGAGATCTGAATTCGTAAATACGAAACTAAGGCCTCGCCAGCTGTGTTTCGATAATCCGGTTTTCAAAACATTTAGTTCTAACCACAAGGCCGCTGAATCTGGATCAGTGTGAAGCGCGGTATTTTTCTGATGACCTACCACGATCGTAAAGAAGCGATTCTTTGCGGATCCGTGTGTTAAAGTTCATGGTCAACTCCCAATCACTTTCGTGGCAATTGTGCTAACCCTGAGAAGGGTAATACGTAATATTCTGATTGGTGAACATACATAGAAGTTAAAACGCTCTAATTCGAGTCACTCAATATAGGATTGATGAAAATTAATTTTTATATATGGAATTTTACAAAGGCATTTTAAATGGGAATGCCATCGCTCCTTCCCAAACTTTTTTATAAATACATTAGCCTCCTTCTGCGTCATCCTTTACTCCCACGAACAAGATCAGCTGATGCAGATAAAGAAAAAAAAAATAGATTGATAAAAAAAGCAATTTTTCTAGACGACGACCGTTGGTTTAAGTTAAATAGAGAAAAAAAAAATAAATGATGACATGAAGGTTTGATATTGCCGCGGTTTTAATTCGTGGAACGTAACAGGAAGTAGGATAGATGAAGATAGCAAAAGATCTCAAATTACACTTTCCAGAGATCCTTTTCCTACAAGCTCGAGGTCGTTTGCCAGGGCTGTCCCCAAGGGGGTGCGCGCTGTGTGTGCGCCACGTACCCTCAAGAAATTTTGAAAAATACCAAGTACCCTAAACATACAAGGTCTCAAGAAAGTTTTTGTATTTGCTGGTTTTTGGGCAACTTTCAACAAAGTTCAGCCTTTTTTTTTTTTTCTAGTCATTTACAAACTTGAATGGAAACAAATGAGGGAACCCCCCTGAATCCACCAAGCCTCAAAATAATACCCTGCGTATAACCAGGAGAGGAATGAAAAACTGATGAAAGTGACAACTGCCATCTTGGACTTGGATAGACGATAGATGACCAGTCAAATGCCCGTCAGCGCGGCGCGTTGACATCACCAAGTTCATTAACCCCACAATTACAATATCCTTTAATTAAGACAGCACCGCAAATTCTCAATAATTTTCTTCAGGACAGTCCTGTTATTCACTATATATATATGGAAAAAATCTGTCTTTAATATAATTAGATGGTATGAATGACCCCCCCCTCTCCACGGCGTACCCAGAAGGTTAATAAGAAAGGGACGATTACAGGGCTTTAATTTTATATATGCTACAACTATGTATATACAGAAGAACCTACTTAAAGCGACCACCTTCGGGTCTGGGCTTCAATGGTCACCATAGACAGGTGGTCACTATACATAACTGACTTTGGTATAAGCATAACGAAGTCTCTCTCCGTTCTCCCTTATAAAAAAACGGTCATTTTATTTAGGTGGTCTGTTTACTCAGGTTTATCATTTTACCAGGTTTCACTGTATATGAAATTGCACGAAATACATAGTATATTTTTACCTAATCGGGGTTAATACCTCCCAATCCCTCCCCCTCATCCTATATGCGCCCCTGAACCCTCTGTTCGCTAAATCAGCTACAACACACAGTACTTAGAACATTGCAAACGGAAAAAATGAAAGTGCAATTTTTTTAATTATAACTCAAATTTGTAAAGTAAAAGTACAATTTTTTAATTATAATTCAAATTTGTAAAGTAAAAGTACAATTTTTTAATTATAACTGAAATTTGTAAAGTAAAAGTACAATTTTTTAATTATAACTGAAATTTGTAAAATACTGAAGCCGTTCATTCTAAAAAGGCAATGTAATGTTTCATCAGAATATTCCATAACAACTCTCATTTCGATATTGGTGTGATATTCAAGAATCCGACGTTTTAGGAGCCTTTAAAAATTTTTGTATTCTGCTGCACGAGTCCAAATTTTACGATGCGAGGATAACGGTTCTTATTTTCTATTTCCCTCGGAAAGCCTGAAAGGAAAAACACCGCCATTTAGATATCTCACTGCTATTTAGATGTCTCAGAGATACCCTGAATCAAATTAGTTTACTTTTCAAAACCTGATTGAAAAGAAACACTCTTTAAAAACTAAAGTGCTGAAAAAAAAAAAGACTGCTTTGCTTTGAGATTAAAAAACAGTAGATTTTTATTTAGGCTTTTATATGTTTTTTAATTATGATTGCAACTTTATTCCATTCATTATTTTTTTTATCAGTGAGCTATTTTTTAACGATGTTGTTCAGCGGTCTATGAATGAGATTTTTCTTATAATGGTGGGCAAAGCTCTCTCGATATAAATATATAATATTATGTATAACTAATATAATTGGGCTAAATCACTTTTTTATGAAATGTACAATAGTTAATCTGTAGCCGTAGAGATAATTGCGAAGTTTCTTCCTTCCTTCCTACTTGCTATTACTTTATATTGGTGAAAGACCACAGTTAGTTAAACTTCCTATCTATAACTATTATCTTTAAGTGAAAAGAGAAGAAAAATCTAAAAAAAATCTAAAGAAAACAATCTGAAGAAAATCTAAAAAATCTAAATGAAAAGTAAGATCGAAAGCAAAACGTTTAGGATCGAAAAATTTTCATAATCGAAAAAAAAGGGGGAGAAGGAGCAAGGAAGGGATAAATTAACGTATTTTTATTTTGAACAATCCCCTTTTTCCCTTAAACTTAAAACATTTAATAATAGAGTTCACGCCAATGTCGACTAACAATGTCTAACCGATTTTGCTAGACAATTCCCCCCCCCCACGCTTGCTGCATTGAAATCCTTTTTTTTTTTTTTTAAATTTCAGACATGTTCACCGTTTTATCATGGTGACAGTCATTCGTTACGGATATTGTTTTCACGTTAGAAATAAGGAAGTTATCCAGACCTGTAGCCCGGATGAAGGGGAAACTGTGGCAAAGCAAGAAGAATATGGGGCACAGGGCACCCGGGATTGTTCGATATATATAAAGAGCTCGGTGGGGCAACTGAGGTACGAGCATGGGGCAACTGTGGCAAAGCAAGGAGCATATGGGGCACAGGGCACCCGGGATTGTTCGATATATATAAAGAGCTCGGTGGGGCAACTGAGGCACGAGTATGGGGCAACTGGAGCCACGCCCCTTCTGGCCCCGGCTTGGCTACAGGCCTGTAGTTGCCACTATTAAAAAACAATTATATGTAAATTTTTCACCTTTTAACTTTTATACCGTAAATAATTGCTTGAAAATAATCTGCAACTATCAGAGGCAGATAGAGAGAGAGAGATTTGGGGGAATGTAAAATATAATAAGACTCACTTGTAACAAGCCCGCATTTAACGAGTTTCCAGATATAGCGAGGAAAATATGGATTTTGTTTGGTATAATTTGATTAAGCGCAAGACAGTTTAACCGCTTTTAACGAATAAGTCTTTTTTTGGACCCCGAAATTAACGAGCAATTTAAAAAATAAATAAAATGGGAAATCAAACTTTTTGTAAAAATTCCGTCTTTATATGCGGTTGGTCGTTATAAAAGGCGCTCGTTATAACCGATTTCCACCGCATTTTTATGGATTTGGGAATAGAAAATTTCCTGATCCACCCCCCACCACGTGGATCCACCACTGGCGACCATTTTTAATTGATAACGAAATTTTAAATACTTCCATATTGTAAGACGTATTTTGATTTTCATGCGTCTTTAAGGGGTCAGAATTAAAGAAAATTTTTCAGCTGTTTTATTCCGTTTGCCCAAGAACGGAACTTTAGCTGTCACACTGCTGTATACGCCGATTCTCATTGAAACACTGTATGTCTAACACGAGAACCCCTCCCATCACCAAGTGTCTGTCTTTCTGTTGGCGTGAAAACAAACTTTGGCTCATTTTTAATAAAGCATACTTACACGTATTCGTATATTGGCGCATCACCTAATGGAAATGTACTAAGGCTTTCATACCCAGGGGAGCAGATAGGCGTGGAATTAAGTGCGGTATAAGATTTTGTAGTAGATAGACATTGTTGTAGGCAGCATACCCGTATCCATGGGGGGGGGATCTTAGGAACCGGTTGATATCTCAGAAGCAAATGAAAACATTGTTAAGACAATAGTTGAAACTGCTGGGGAAATTGGTGGTGTAACCTGTAAAAAGCACAATAGCAAATTATCTGAGAAGACGAAACAGCTCATGAAAAGGCGAAGAGATATGAAGGTGGACAATCGAAATACCAGTTCCAGGATTGAGTACATAGAACTTTGTAAAACTCTGCGCAAAAGCATGAAAGAAGACATAAGAAAATTCAACTGTGAGCTAGTAAGGAAAGCCATTGAAAATAACAAGAGCCTTAGGGTTGTTAAAGGAAGTTTATCTGTTGGGAAGAAACACATCATTGCATTAAAAGGAGAGGATGGCACCGTAACAAGAAATAGGGAAGAAATACTTAGAAGAGTTGAAGAATTCTACAAAAATCTATACGAAAGTAACAGTGAATTAAACGAAGACATTGAAATAGTCGAAGGAATAGCTCCTAAAATCTTAAAAGAAGA
>QLNU02015270.1:27319095-27338408 GCA_006491805.2 Dysdera silvatica
CAAATTTAGTACTGAAGTACAGTTGGGTATTAACAATCAGCTTTTGGGCTGTCTTTACATACCAATTGTTAATTAAAATTTATAAACATGCTATCCTTCTGACAACTCAACTAAAAAAAAAAGTATCTTCATGAACGAAAACTATAATGACTCAGCTCGAAAAAAGAACGAATCTTTATGAACAAAAGCCATAACGATTCCATTCGATTCATGAAACGTATCGAATCGAACATTCAAAGGTATGGAACATCTCTATAATTCAGCATTTAAAAATGTTCATGAAATTTTAAATTTTTTATTAATTTAAAATATTATTATCGAAATTTTTAATTAACAGAAAACATAAAAAAGTGTTACAAAATGATATAACAAAAATCTAAATTTTTATAAAAACTTGCGGAATCACTATGAATATTTCACGGAACTCAGTTTGAATGTCGCTTACGTGTAGCATTACTATTTGTCTTCAATGCTTCTTACGCAGTGCTACTTCAATTTTACGCAGTGCTACCTCAATTTTACGCAGCGTTACGTGGCTTTTACGCTCATCAAACGAAAACTGCACAATATTTTCCATTCGAGTATTTTTTTTAATTCTCATCAGCTCAAAATACGAAACTAAAGAAAAAGAAAATTGAAAATTTAGAAACAGGAAATTGTTTAATCTGAAATCTGTTTTTCTGTCACATAACTTTTTTATTCATTGTTCCTAAACGTGTAAATTTCTTGAAGCACAAACTGGTTTTAGATAGCTCTAAAAAAAAACCTTTTGTAAGGCGAAAGTTATTCTCTTATTTTTAAACACACATTCCAAATTTCTTTTCTATCAGCGTTATTGTTCACAAAGGTTTTCGTATTCTTTTTACTCAAAAATGGTAAAAAGAGAAAATATCCGTTCTATTTTAAATCACTTTTTTTTTCATAGGTCTACTGGCCGTCATGAAAGAAAATAGGTGACCAGGTCAATTTATAAGGCCCATATTTCTATTTATAGTAGATTTATATTAGTTATATTATGTTATTATATATTATATTATTTATATTAGTTTTTGTAGTTTAATTGATCACTCATTTATTACGCTACTAATTCTGTCTCTTTAATTTACTTTTTTCTTGTATATTTGTAGATCCACTGTAAATATATTATACTAGCGCATGGGACCCGTGCCAAGGATTTCAAAAAAGGGGGAGGGGTTTTGATATAAATAAAATTTTCTGCCATAAAAAAATTTATTTTATACTAATAGTATATTCAAATAGAGGTTAACCCTGCAACTCCCCCTCATTGTATGCGGCCTTGTGTGTGTGTAGCGCGTTAATTATTGTATATTTTCAAAATAATGCAGCCAAACATATTTTATAAGGGTCATTGAAATATTGAAATGCTTAATAAGCACTTCACGTTTTATTAATATAACGTTTAATTAATAATTAGTTAACTTGTAATTAATAATTAGTTAACTTGTAATTAATAATTAGTTAATTTGTAATTAATAATTAGTTAATTTGTAATTAATAATTAGTTAATTTGTAATTAATAATTAGTTAACTTGTAATTAATAATTAATTATATATAATTAATGTTTTATTGTTGTAATTATTATTAATTAAACAGGCAATTCCCAAGTAGCTTCGACTTTCGTAAGCTTCAGAAACTCTCACAAATTATTCGAAAAACTCCATATTTGCGCTCTATATCCTATAACTTTGCTTTTGAAATTAGGTATCGTCAGGGGCGCCAAGAGCCACCGCGGGCCTTCATGATCCCTTCCCTGGGCAGCGACATTTCAGGGCCGGCTCCGCCCCCCCCAGCATAGGTCCTTGCCAGCGCGGGCCCCTAGACTTCATTCGTACAGGAGAAGTATCCTGTTAGGACAACCCGAAAAATTATGGTTTCTATAGATTAGACCGAAAGTTGTACAGCGTACTACTGCCCTTATATGCATATCTGTATAATATCAGATATAAATTTTTACGTTCAGGGAACTTGTTATGGGTCACCTTATACGTACAGAAATGCGTAATTAATAGGTGTGCTTGATGTGTATAACATAGAAGTGAAGTTGAATGCAATGCTTGATTACAATTGAATGTAATGCTTAATGACAACTGATTGTAATGCTTAATTACAATTAAATGTAATGCTTAATTACAATTGAATGTAATGCTTAATTACAATTGAATGTAATGCTTAATTACAATTGAATGTAATGCTTAATGACAATTGAATATAATGTTTAATTACAATTGAATGTAATGCGTAATTACAATTGAATGTAATTCTTAAGCTTCGAGTTACGTAGTTTTCGGAACGTAAATAAAATGTCAAAGTCTAATACACAGAGTAAAAAAGTGCAAACCAATAAGAGAGAAACAGAAAAACAGAGTCTAACAATAGAAGTGGAGGTCCTTTGGGTATGGCTGGTCTTAAACTGACAGCCAGAAATGCACTTGACAAGAAAAGATGGAATCGTCGATATCATGTCGTTGATCCTAGATAAGAGAGTAGCAAGGAAGAGACGATAACGTTGATATCAAATGGGTAAAGTCATTCATGGAGTCAGTAAATGAATGGCTTTTCAATGGAACGGAACCCTCATTTCGACTGCTCCTTTAAAGTAAAAAAATTAAAAAGCGTAAAATTTACCACAAAAGGGGATTAAAATTGACTACAAATTATATTTCAAGGGATGAATAAATCTCTCCTACCGGAGCCCTTATATACGTATAAAAGCCTGCCAATAAATCACATAAATCGAAGGCTAGCTTGCGTATATCGTTTCTTGGGAGGGGCGGTTGAGGGATCACTATGTCGGTGGTTAAGTAGGGCTTAATACTATTAGCCATAGTTGGTCACCTTAATTATATTTTTAATGGGAAGAGGGGAATACCCCCGTTGGTCTCCGATAAACAAAGGAATACTTAAAGTGGTTTGTGAGCGACCAAAGTTTGAGAAACACTGCTCTGGAGAAACGAAAATTACAAGGGAACATTATGTATGGGACATTAAAGCAAAGGCTGTAGCCCTCTCTGGATTTCGAGACTAATTAAGACATTGGTTGGAGTGTTGGAAGGAAATATTTACATGCGTATATTTATTTCATTTATTAATTTTATTTTATTTTTGAATAATATAAGTAAATAAATACAATGGGCTGTCGCTAATTAGGCCTGTCTAATTCTTTCTTCGGCTCTGGCATAAAAGGGGCGGGGTACCATATGGCATCACCAGGGATGTTTTAATAAAGAATTTTAATAAGTTTTAATAAAGAATTTTAATAAGTATTAATAAAGAATTTTAATAAGTTTTAATAAAGAATTTTAATAAGTTTCAATAAAGAATTTTAATAAGTTTCAGGGTTTTTAATAAAGTTTTAATAAAGAATTTTAATAAGTTTTAATAAAGAATTTTAATAAGTATTAATAAAGAATTTTAATAAGTTTTAATAAAGAATTTTAATAAGTTTCAATAAAGAATTTTAATAAGTTTCAATAAAGAATTTTAATAAGTTTTAATAAAGAATTTTAATAAGTTTTAATAAAGAATTTTTTGTTTTCTAATAAAAAAATTTTGTTTTTAATAAAGAATTAATTTTGAATAAAAAATTTTAATAAAGAGCGAGTTTTAATAAAAAATTAAACTAAGTTGATTGCAGAACCTGAGTGTATGACCATTATACTTCAAGATCTTAAAACTCATGTCTCATCCCATCTGTACAAAAAATGGCAGTTGGAATGGGACAAGCAAGTTTTTAAAAAGCTTCACCGCATTAAACCTCGTCTTGAGGTGTGGCAGTCTAGCTATAGTAGTGACCGTCATAAAGAGGTCACTCTGGCTAGACTTCGCATCGGGCATACACGCTTCTCCCATCAACATCTTTTAAAGGGAGAAGATGCCCCGATGTGTGCCACTTTTTATGTATTTTTGCACACTTTTTATGTATTTGCCCCAATTTTAACTAGAAACGTTCATTAGCTTTTAACCAAAATAATTTTACCCTTCATGACATTTTATGCAATTCTTTTAATCATGAACTCATTTTTAACTTTTTGTCTAATGTTGGCTTCTCGCATCGCATCTGATTTTTTTATATCGTTTCGTTCGCCTCATTTAATACCTTACATCTGATATATCTTTACCATTTTAGTTTTAATTTATTCTCATTTTATACCGTTTATACGATCGCACCTTGATTGGCGCAGAATGGCCCTTGCGCCATAAAAATACAACCAACCAATTAAACTAAGCTGTTTTTTTTATGTACCCTCGCTAAACCGGCACTCATGAATGCGAGGTGAGGCCGGACTAGCGAGAATCCACTATATGCATTGTAAGCTAAGTATTTATTTCTGGCTTTTTCTTCATATCGGAATGTTTTAAATTTGTTGTAAATGTGTGCTTGTTCTTTTTTAGCAAGATCAACTTTACCCTTATCCATCATATAACTATCCTGATCGAAGCATACCACAGCCGAGTACTGCAGAAAAGTGCAAAGGTTGCGTAGGTGGAAGTTGCAAATGTGTCGGGGGAAAAGGATCAAGGGTAAGACGAAATTTGCTTAATTTAAAACACTCATAAAGCTGTCATATTAAAGCTGAAATTTTGGCAACAGTTTCTTTAGTCATTTTCTGGCATGTAATGTATTAGCCTTTGATACGTGATAAATTAAATTTATTAATCTGTCTGCTTGGGAATTTGGAAGAGCGGCCGTCGAATACTGAGCTGTAATCCCAGACAGGGCGAAATTGACATTATGACAAGAAAAAGTACGCGATCGCGTTGAGTCAAAATTTGAAGCAGCAACGTCGAGGTTTCGAAGTTATTGAGAAGGCCCAAACACATATTATACTTCGAGACAAAAGTTTGGCAATTTTTGAAAAGAACAGACTGAGTCATTAAAAAAAATTAGATATTCAAACGATCATACACCGTACGAAAAGAATATTTTTTTTTATTTATTTGCAATGTTTTGGCTACATAATCTTTCTGTAGTTTCAAAACTGCATGAAATTTTAATGCTAATATAAAAGGAAATATACACACTACTCGGGACAAAAATATGGCAATTTTCTTGCTAATACTTGGTCCACCACCCTTGGCTGTGATAATTTCTTGGATTCTGAGAGCCGTGGACTCCAATACCTACTGACAATCATCACCTGTGATTGCACACCAAACATCATGCATTGTTTTCTTTAAATCATCCATTGCAGTTGATTTCATTTTAGCAATAGCCCATTTTATTTTTTTTCCAAATGTTTTCAATTGGATTAAGGTTAGGACTATTGCCTGGCCGCTTGAGAACCGTGCGATCATGTTCCTGCAACCATACCGTAATATTCTTAGCTGTATGACATGGTGCTCCATCCTGTTGGTAAGTGCACTTGCCATGTGGAAAATAATAATTTGCACTTGGAATGAGGTGATCTGACAAAATTTCAACATAGTAGGCATTGTTTACATTCTTATTAAGGAAACAAAGACTTCCAACACCATAGGCACACATGGAACCGTATACGATCACACTTGGAGAAAATTTGACCTGTCTTGAAACACGGGATGAATGGAATTTCTCTTCCTTACGATGCACTACCTTTTGTTTACCATCATTAGATAGTCCTGACCTTAAACCAATTGAAAACATTTGGAAAAAGTGAAAAGAGATATTGCTAAAGTGAAATCGGCTACAATGGGTGATTTAAGGAAAACAATTCATGACGTTTGGTTTGCAATCACAGGTGATGATTGTCAGAAGGTAGTGGAGTCCATGCCTCGTAGAATCCAAGCAGTTATTACAGTCAAGGGTGGTTAGACCAAGTACTGGCAAGAAAATTTCCATATTTTTGTCTTGATATTTAGAATTTCCATATTTTTGTCTCGAGTAGTGTGTACATTTCCTTTTTTATTAGCATTAAAATTTCATGCATTTTTGAAACTACAGAAAGGTTATGTAGCCAAAACATTGCAAATAAATAAAAAAATATTCTTTTTGTACAGTGTATGATTGTTTAAATATCTATATTTTTTAATCACTCGATCTGTTTTTTTTCAAAAATTGCCAAATTTTTGTTTCGAAGTGTATATATATGTATATTTATACATTACAATATATGTAACATTTCAATTTGTTTTAAATTATTAGGGGGGGGGGCGAAATCCCCAATGGCCCATATAACTCTACGCTTATACGCAGACAATGCAATTTCTAAAAATAATATTCTTGCAGAAGTCTAAATAATTATTCTTAATAATTTTCGACACCCAAGTAGAAAGAAGCTCAAACTAGAGCTGTTTTTTGTTTAGGAGAAAAAGAGACGCCGTTCTCATCCTGGATTCGACCCAGAATCCCTCCTTTCAGCACAGAGTGTCTTGACCGCTAAAGAAACGAGAACAGAAACCTCTCTCTCTCTTTCTTCGTATGTAAGGATGTAAGATATTATTACCCTTCCCTGAGAATGGTAATAATATCTTACAGTCTAAATAATTCAAAAAAAATATCTTGGGATATAAAAACCTGATAACAAATTCTTTTAATATTTTAATGGTGTTGCACAAAACAAATTTATTGTATTTGCAGCTGATAGTGGTCGGGAATGTCTGATACTTCGCATTAACCAGATTTCAGCAATCTTAATTTAAAAAAGCACATTCTTCAATTTTCTTCATGGAAAAGTCCTAGGACCACCCTCCATCCATCACCCGATGGTCCACAGAAAATAAACGAATTTTTAAAGCGTGCTGAGAGCAGATGAAGTTTGAAAAACACACACTGTTCTTGGGACTAAAGGAAAAATAAAAAAAACATTGCTATAACAACTTTTGAAACAGAAATGTTGAAAGCGCCAAGTACAAATAAAACATTCCCAAATCTCAAAAGCTCGCTTGACGAGTGTAACAACTTCTATGATATGGATGTTTAACTCTTTTTTTTTTTTTTTCATTACTATGGATCGTCATAGCCGACATTTTTGAGGTCCATAAATTTGACTTCAGAAGAATTCAACCACAAACTCAAATAAAAAGAACGTCAGATTTAGCAGAACCGCACTATCTGATCTTTTATGCAAACGTGTTACTCATCAATATTTGTTACTTTTTTTAACGATTCTACATGTCACGTCGAACGCTTATTATAGTTCTAAAAAAAAGTCCTAGATCTTTGACATAATAAAAGCCTAACTGACAAAGATTGAATGCATGCCGCGATCGTTGCATCGTGATCTTGAAAACGAAATTCTGCAATCATATAATTATCAGTTCATTTCAGAGTGGCACTTCTGCCGACGGCTATTAAAAAAAAAAAAAAATTTATCAGCGTTAATTTCGCATTTACGACTATAAGCTATTACAGCGCTGATATGCTAACATAGAAGAATACACAATTTTGAAACTTACACGAGTGTGGTGATTTTTTAGCTGTTTAGATTGTATATTTCGTAAAATGTCATGTCTTCCACAATTTACTTATATGTTTTCTTAAAAGCATTTTTTTCGTATTTTGGATTATTTTAGCGACGTTTTTATTTTTGTACCCTTTTACCTCTATTCTGTAATTTATGTATCTATGTTTTCAAATTTCATGAAAAACATAAATTTTCTTTTTTTAATAGGAAACAAATTAGCGTTCAAAAGTTTGTTATTCTTTCTAATCGCAAACTTCAGCAAATTTATTTTTTATCGCCAAATTTTGCCAAAATAGCGAGATCTCGCGAAGTTGATAAGCTCATCAAAAGGTTACATAATTTTGTGGTGCTTTCTATAAATTCAAACTTCATAAAGCTGTTGTCAATGTTAAACATTAGGTGGTAAGAGAAACTGCATTATCAAGAGATGTTGACGTATATATCATAATAATGCCTCATAAACTTTATATAAAGTTTATGAATAAACTTTATATAAAGTTTATGAATAAACTTTATATAAAGTTTATGAATAAACTTTATATAAAGTTTATGAGGGTTGCAGGACCACAGGGGATGATTGCTGAGGGTCATAACCTCGTCAACCCCCCCCCCCTCAACCTACGCCCATATCAAAAGAAGATGCATGTTTTGTAATTCATGGTTATTTTTACAATTAAAATATATTTATTTAAAGAAAATAATATTGTTGAGAATATAATCAACTACAATTTGTATAATGAAAAGAAAAATATCGTCTTAGGGACCACCTGGATCATTAGGACAACCAGGACCACCAGGACAACGAGGTTTTGAAGGACCTGAAGGACCAGTTGGTGAAAAGGGAGAAAAAGGTGAACCGGGTCCTTCTGGATCAAGAGGACCGAAAGGTGATCGTGTAAGTTTTAAAGTGATTCAAAAATTATCCAAAACATTCCAGTTTTTCGGGTTTACTAAAATAAAAGGAATTTAGATTAATGGAGAATTCGGGTAGCCAGAATTAGCTCATGTTCGATCTGAATTCCTGTAAGGAGTTATGCTAATGTAAAATTTCTAGAACATAATTGAAACTTTGTCTGCTATTCAAATAAGTAAGCGATTTTCAATTATTCTGTACCTTCTTTCCACCAAGGGGCCCGCAGAACAGCCATTCCTTGAGAGCCAAAATATTGCTCTTGCGTAGTGGCCAGCTTATTCTCCAGACATCCACCCCCTCGTAAATCGGTGGAATGTCCTTGCTACCATCTCCGTCCGTCTACCCTCTCTATTTACTCTCCAAGAACTTTTTTAATTTGTGATTGTATTCATCTTTGGTAATGGCGAACCGCGGAAGGCGGCTTTGTTTTCCAAGAGAGGCTGTAGCGAGCACATTGGTTTGAGGTTTTCTGTAGCACTGGGTCTCAGAAAGAAGATGCCCCAAGAACTGAAAATTTTCTTTCTATGGGAAGGGCCATTATTACTCTCTGATGTATAGGATCATCTGACTGAAGGAATCGATGCAAAGCACGTATCTAAGCCAGGGGAGGTCACATCCCGTATTGAGACTTATCCATTAGTTCGTTCGTATAGCATACAAAACATTTTTTCCGAATGCACCATGTGCGAAGTAAGTATTTATAAATGGTAAATAATGTACCTAAATATATATTTTCATTGATTTTATTGTTATATTTATGAATGAACTACTATTCTTGTGAAAGTTGGTCAGTGAAAGCAGAACTTTTTCATTGTGTTGGATTTACTGTCAGATGGCCAGATTTGGAAAGGCAGTCTTAGAAAAGATAGGAACGAATTCCCTATTTATTATTACATACACTCTATAACAAAAAAATCGACGCACCAAGAAGGAGTTGTCCGATTGCGATAAAAATTGGTGGATGTGAAGAACATACATAGAAAAAGAAACGATTAAAATTTCAGAACAATTGAATGATTTATTGCAGAGTTTGACCGTTACAAAGGGAGGAAGTCAATAAGGCGTTGGTCCACCTCTGGCCTGGATGCAAGCTGTCACCCGGCGTGGCATAGACTGATAAAGATCCCGGATGGTGTCCTGCGGAATTTCTTGCCAAATTGTCTCCAACTGTCGGGCTAAATCGTCAACATTCCGGGATGGTTGCAATCGCCTTCCCATAGCGTCCCAAATGTGCTCTATGGGAGAGAGATCAGGAGACCTAGCTTGCCAAGGAAGTGTTGGGCAAGCTTGAAGACAATTCATAGCAACACGTGCCGTGTGCGGCCGGGCATTGTCTTGTTGAAACGTAAGTCCAGGGTGTCGCAAAAGGAACGGTAACACAACCGGTCGTAGAATGTCGTCTACGTACCGCTGTGCTGTAAGTGTGCCAGAAATGACCACCAAAGGGGTCCGGCTATCAAAGGAGATGGCACCCCAGACCATAACGCCCTGTTGTGGGCATGTGTGGCGTGCGATAGTAAGGGCAGGATCCCCACGCTGCCCTGGACGTCTCCAGACACGTCTGCGGTTGTCGTCAGGACACAGTTGGAAACCCTTGCCAGCACCGTCCAATCGCCGCATCGCTTCGACCCACATGTCCAGCGATTCTTCGATTCGTCCAACCAGCCTCTTTCAATCCGATAGCACAACCTCTTTCAAACTCTGACATATGCTCGTAATGAGCACGAATCTTTCGGCGAGGCATTGTTACAGTCGACGTAAGATATCCGCAGTCAAAATGCAACAGAAATTTTGACCACATATTGAGAATCGCTCCTTATATACACCTGCTGAATGCGCAGTTCCGATGCGCTGGAGTTCCCGCTATTCATTCATTGGACACCAAATTTTAATCATTTGCATGTTCGGTCAAAATGTCTTTGCATACGAAATTTCATTACAATCGGACAACTCCTTCTTGGTGAGTGGATTTTGTTTTGTTATAGAGTGTATTATTATCCCCAACATGTTTTATTCCCTAGTACTTTAATTACTGTACAGTAATTAGACTGTTCTTGTGTAGAATTCTAAAATCGCGGGAATTTGATAAAAAAATATTATTTATATTTGCTTTGTTCGTGGAATTACACAATGAATTTTCAAATCGAAGACAAATTCTCTCTCCCATTCAGAATATTAAAATTTCAATAAGTAAAGAAAACTTCGTAGACGACTTGAGATACAAATTATAAGAATATTATTTTTCAAAACAATGATATCATGAATATTCACGATCTTATAAGAAAAAATCACCAAAATGCAAATGAAATTAGCTTAAAAAATCTCCAATCTTTATTAAGCATAATAAACCAAGGGAAAGTTCCAGGATATCAGATTGAAAAACAACATATATGAATACATTAAAAATATGTACTCTACAAATACATCTATTAGATCCATCTAGAGAGATATGAGAAAGAAAATGTTTTGGAAAATATTCTCATGCCTTTATTTTACTGTAAACATCATTACAAACCACGTAATTCAAAATTTATATTTCCATAAACTCGATGGGGTTATTCTAGTATTAACCTTAAGGTAACGGTTCTTCAACTGCAGTACTCGTAGCCTCATGAATACACGGTTGTTTGTTTGTTTGGATTTTTATGGCGCAAGAGCATCTGGGCTATACTGCGCCAAACATGGTAAAATCAAAGACTGTTGTAAAAGCCAGTTCTTTGAAAAAAGTTAGACATGTGTGTGGTCAACATGGTCATTTAAAATGTCAGACAGTGATGAAGAGTTAAAAGTAAGAGTGCGGGCAAGTCTATAATAGGGGCATTGAGTTAAAATGTGTAAAACACTCATGGGTTCATTGCACACTTGGCAAATTGGTGCTGGTTTTCCTTCCAACAGATGTCTATGGGTGAGATGGGAATGCCCAATGCGAAGTCTAGCAAGGAGAACCTCCTCTTTCCGATTTTTACGGTATGAGGAGGGCCAGTTGCCAATTGTATGTTTAATATGATGCAATTTGTTATTGGTTGACACTCTCATTCTTCTTGCCATTTTCGATTCAGACAAGACTTGATAATTGACTTCAGATCAGAGAATGGAGGTAGCTGGCCAAAAGCATGTATGAGTTTTTTGCCTTCGCAGCTGCATCAGCAGCCTCATTCCCTTTGATACCAATGTGAGCACGGATCTAATAGAATTTAATATTGGAATGATTGTGCAGGTGCTGCAGTTGTGAATGGATTTTGGATAAAATAGGATGAGGTGAATATTTAAAAGATTCCAGGGCTCTTAAAGAGCTCTGAGAATCGGTACAGATGATACAATGAGTTAAGCTATGAGTTGAAATATACGCAAGTGCCATGGAAATGGCATAAAGTTCTGCTGTGAAATGAAGCATGAGAAGGGGAGTTTTTCCTGCAATTTCGCTCTTGTTAATGACAAATGAAGAACGCACGTGTGTTACTGGTTTAGATCCATCTGTAACAATAAAATTAACATCTTGAAAATGATCTTGAAATTCAGAAAATAATTGTTGGTAAACATCATGTTTAGTCCATGTGTAGTGCCTTTGCTATGATTAACCCGATCCCAATGGGTGTCTAGGGCTGGTATGACCCATGGTGGTGATGCATGAGTATGTGTAGGAGCAATACTTCAACAATCTATACCTAATTCTCTGGTTAGTTTATCCATCCGAATACCAAATGAAGGAATGCACGATGGGCGAGCCTCGTGAGCATACGCTTGCGAGCATCTTTCAAGGAATATATGAAAGAAGATTGGCGCTTAAGAAATTTTTTTCTTAAATTTCCTGACGAATTATTTCGCCAATTTTACCAAACTGTTATTTTCCCATGTTACATAGTGGAGGAAACCATAATAACAACCAATCAGTATTGTTTTATGAACTTTTCTGCATCTTTTATCAATTAAATTACGATTTTTTAATAATCGTAATTATTACCAATACAATAACGGATTCCGTTAAGGTAACGTCGTGTACAAAACTTGGATTCTTTTAATGTCTTTGCCACATCCGAAATATTGTTATTACGTGTATATATTTCAGTACATTAAAAACTGTCTTAGTACAGTCTAAAATAGTATCCCAGTATTATTTAAATCTATCTTTTCGGAAATTTTTATCTTAAATCTACTTAAGATTTTCGATCAATACCACGTGGTACAATCTAAAATAAGTTTGAGAATCATTACTTTTAATTAATTATTAATTAAAAAAGCATTTTTGTCAACACTGAAATGGGTGACTTTTTTTCTGGCTGCTCTTACAATCAGAGTTGCCATTGTTCCTTTTTATTAGTGTAATTTTATATAAAACAATTTTTTTTTATTTTAGGGAAAAATGGGAGTTCCCGGATACCCTGGAAATCCCGGAATACCGGTATGTAATATATATTTGTTTATTTCTGTTGATATGTCTGTTACCTTAATGAACATTAAAAACATGGTTGTCCTTTAAAACAAGTGACAATGATTGAAACCAAGTTACTTGAAATTGAAAAAGACACCTAGTATGCTTTATTCTTTTTATTAGTTTAGATGTCGCGTTTTTCAATTTAAATTAAACATTTCCGCTTATCTAAAAAAAGTGGATGTGTTTATGTACAGTATTCTTGTAACCAGGTGTGTATTTTCCTGTAACATGGTCTAAATGCTTACGAAATCAGCCATGATAAGATTTCAGTTCGTTTCAATTTAAAATCGCTGCGTATTTATTTATTTATTTATTTGTGTATGTATATATGTATGTATGTAAGGTAAGAAGTAATTTTATAGCAAATACATTAAATTACTGTAAATAAAAAGCATTGTATGTTTTTTTTTCATTATTAGTATTATTTAAAAGTAAAATTATTTATATTTTAAGCTTGAAAGGAAATGTAAGTAAAACGTTATGTATTTTTATTATTATTATTATTATTATCTGTGAAGATCGGACGGCCGTGTGAGGCGATATTTTTTATGTTTAACGCTATTGGCAGGACAATGGTTTTTAAGCGACAGGGCATATTCGTTATTTTATAAAAAAAAAATTAAACAGTCAAGCAAAAAAGTCAAACAAACAGTTTCTTCAGTTGGCATAAAAATTGGGCGCCAAAAGTAAATGGTGATAAAATTGTTTCGAAGTTTCATGATAAATTTTGTGATTCCAAGCTCAGACTCTGTATCATTCAGAAGAAACAGTTTTACCCTGAAGGGGAAATTTCCTTCTTATCTAGAAAGAAAGGTCTTCAACCAGTGTGTATTGCCAATCCTCTCTTATGAATCAGAGACAATTGCAGCAATACGAAAGTTACAGACAACGCAAAGGAGCATAGAGAGGTGCATGCTTGGAATAACTAGGAGAGATCGAAAAAGAAACACTTGGGTGAGAGAGCAAACTAGAGTAAAGGACATCATTGTTAAAAAGGCTGAAATGGCGATGGGCTGGGCATATGGCAAGAAGAACTGATGAACGATGGACAACTTAAATTCTCAACTGGATTCAAAGAGACCACCGAAGACCTAGAAAACATCCTCAAACTAGATGGGTGGATCAAATAAGAAACAGGTTGCGGTGACGTGGCAGCGAATTGCTCAGAATAAACTTGTGTTGAAAGCATTTGGAGAGACCTTCGTCCAACAGTGGATGCATAATGGTTAAATATGATCATGATCTTAGGCGTACACAGAATGGTCACGAAGGTCATTACACGTTATGTGTACAAAATTGCATTGCAATGGGGGGCTACGACCTCCATTACTCCCCACCTGCATACGCCAGTAATATACATATAGATATGCCTGCAATGCTAAACAGAAATCTACATCTCTTAAGATTGATGTTATGTCTACCAGCTCACAGAAAGAATTTAGTAAGATATGACGATAGTGAACTATAATTCGCCCAACATCCGTATAAAGGATAAGAAAATGATGACAAATTGTCAAGTGTTTTCTTTCTTTTTCAAAAAGCACGAAAAGACGCGTTCATTTCTCCCGGATGTTGTGAGTTCTTGTTTTAACTCACGAAACAATTCATTATTTTGGAGCCAAGGTGTTTGAAAGGTTAACTCATTAGGGACCGTTCAAGTATTACTTAAGCACATTTCTGGCCATTTTATCCCCCACCCTTCTTCTTATAAGAAAAAATAAGCAAATGCCTGCCCCACGCCCTTCACGTTTACGCAAGGGTTTGGTTCTCTAAGTTTTTTGATATAAGTTTTTGAAATGAGAATGCAATGTGGGGCGCAAATCGTAAAATTACGAAACTTATTTACGTCTTCGTTGTAATATTGAGCACTTATTTACGTCTTTGTTGTAATATTGAGCACTTATTTCTAAGTTATAATATTAAACACTTATTTTTAAATACAGAGTAATCACGACGGGACGTATCGTATTTGAAAAAGATTTTATACGTTATTAGTAGCTATTTTGATGGCATAAGGAAGTATTTTGTTACATTTTTATTGTTAATATTTCTTACGTTGTAAGCAACTAGTGTAATATATAAGAAATGGATTTAATAAAATACATTTATTAAAAATAATATATTTATAATAATTTAAAAATGTCAGTGGGGCCACGGGGGTCCAAAAGTAGCCCCCCCCCGAGCGAAAAAGATTAAGAGCCACTGATTTAAAAAATTAAATATTTCACTGCAATTACTTGTATTGTATATTTCATATTTTTTACTCGTAGTGTGTCGTGCACCAAGTATTTCAGTTCTGTGAAGGTGGTTGTTTGTCACTTTGCGATTATATGCTAATTTTATTTTCTGCGTCTTACGTAAGCATCGTTCAGACCCCTCTGTAGGGGTCGGTACTCGTCGTATGAACGATTTATCGTGAACTGACATGTTGCTGTAGTTATCATCATATTAATATTAGAAGATTGGATCAATTTCATTTAAAGATCTAACCGTGAAGTCCAGTTTAAGATTTAACATGCGCGATTTGCGTGGTAAGTGAAAAAATTAGTTAAAGACTGTTGAGAAATCTTCTAGATTGGAAAAGGGTGCAAACTATAGGCGTGGTAAAAAAAAATTTGGGGGTATAAATTCCTGCCTACATGACATGGAGCCATTTAAATTTATTCGTTATAATTAGAAAATAAAATCCGGTTATATTTGGGGACCGTGTCCCTCCCCCCAGACCCTAGCCTGGAACCGCCACTTCGGCATGGCATTTCGTTTGTGTTTTACTGCGTAAGGACAGCTACTGTCATGCTGCTCTGTTTTCTGAGAAATTCAACCTCTGTTACCTAAAGATTCGAAATCAAATCCAAGTAAATATCACGATAGGGAAATCTGTTACCGCTACGCCACTGATCTACAGTACCCATCTACAGTTTCTACGGTTTAAAAACAAGGGCACAGTATCTACAAGCTGCTGCTCATTAGAGCATACAGAAAGTTGAATGGGGTGGTCAGGGCTGGCGCTAGGTATTATGCCTCACGGGGTCAACAAGAGTTTTGCCACCCCAAAATAACTTAATTTTTTATAATAATTTTAATTTGCCGCTCAAGACATATGCCCGGTTTGTCTTCTTTGGCGCCGGCCCTGGATGTTACAGGCTTTTAATGAGAGGTTACAGAACCACAACTCCATATATTGATATATATGGAGCTGGTATATATATATATATACAAAAAAATTGCATTACAACGGGGTTATGGCACCGTCACCCCCCTCCTGCGTACGCCAGTACTGCCGCTGCAATACCCTGCATAAGGAATAAAGGGAAATAAATACAATATTGCATATGCCCAGTGCCGTGCAAATGGGGGAGGAGTTTGGGGGATTAAATCTCTCATTTATGCAATATAATTATAAATTCCTTATGAGATAAAAAAAACAAAAAAAAACCTATCACTTCCCCCACATTTTCATTAAAAAATCCCTTTCTTTTTTGAAATCCTGCAAGTGGGACTGAATATGCCTACATTCTCCTATTCGGCCAGTATCTAAATTTATTCGCCTATATTATCTTTGAATATGCTTCACCTATATTCAAGGAGAACAGAGACGAAAGAATTGAACTAAAAGTAATTTCTGATTATTGAATTACAGATCAAAAGCGTTTTTCTTCTATAAGAAATTTTCAGAAAGTGAAAAAAAGCACTTTATCTATTTTAGGAATTAATAAAGAAATTTTGGAATACAGTCGAATTCTGCTTATAACGAACCCTCGTATATAACGAACGATTTTTTTGGCCCCGTCCAATTTCCTATACTTATAATGTCATTGGAGATAACGAATCTCCAGATATGGTTAACCAAATGTTCAGTCCCTTGAGGTTTGCTATAGCGGGTTTCAACTGTAGTTATTTAAATTTAAATATTCAGCGAGTATATTTAATAAGGTTGACAGAAAATAAGGTTGGTAGAAAAATATAAATACCAGAAAAAACAGAACTCATTGCGAAGTGATAATAGTTCGTATTTAAGGATTCCAAGAAACAGGGCATAACTTTTTTGAGGTTCACCAGTTGAGTCAGAGAAAGGAATTCTAAGAGAGGAGGAAAACGTTTTGTGCAAATAGCGAGCAAGAAATTTTTATCAAAAATTTGTGACGCTTGGTCTGCAAGAGAGTAGAAGTTCGTAATCTATTTACAAGTTAAATGGCTCTTAGTACTGACAGTCAAGTACCAGGTTTGTTTACCAACTTCTGTGCAGCAATAAATCAAGGGGCGAAGAATCCTGAGGGGTGAGATAGGGTTTCCACTCGTCTGGAAAACTTGGAATCGTCAGAGAATTTAAAATCGCCCCTAAAATTCTGGGAAAAATGGGATATTTTGGTTAAACGTCGAAAAATCAGGGAAAAGCTTTCCTTAACTTCTGTTTTCAATAGGTAAATTTCCCGCAAATATTAAAACGATTTTCCCCACAATCGAACTATGTTTGGAAGTTTTATTTGAGGTTGGTAAGAGGATTTCTTTATTCAGTGTAAGTGGAAATCCTGGGACATAACTGTTCCCAATAAGTGGAAATCTTGGGACATAACTGTTCCCAATAAGTGGGAATCCTGGGATATAACTGTTCCCAATAAATGAAAATCCTGGGATACGACTGTTCCCAATAAGTGGAAATCCTGGGATATAACTGTTCTCAATAAATGAAAACCCTGGTATATAGCTGTTCCCAATAAGTGGAAATCCTAGGATATAACTGTTCCCAATAAGTGGAAATCCTGGGACATAACTCTTCCCAATAAGTAGAAATCTTAGGATATAACTGTTCCTAATAAGCGGAAATCCTGAGATATAACTGTTCCCAATAAGTGGAAATCCTGGGATATAGCTGTTCCCAATTCCTGGTGAGTTACAAGCATTGTGACATCGCTCCGTCCTATATTAGTGATTTTTTAAAATAAAAAATAGTTGAAGAAAAATATAATTTCAGTTATTAATATCCCCCTCATCATCCTTTTGGGGAAAATAGCTTTTGGCATATATCCTTTACTTATATTAATTATAGCTGTTTTATTCCTATTCAATATGAACTCGATATGTGTATATTTTAGTATTGGCCTTTATTTTCATCTTGCATAGCAACTTTAATCACACCAAACATATGAGCTTGGCAAAATTCAAGTCATTTTCCACTGCTACTCTGGCAAATCAAATCTTATTATGTTTCAAGATATGTGAATAGTTCTTGAAATAAATTTATTATTGCTATCAAAGCATTCAATGGTTGGTTTTCGTTTCAGGGACTCCATGGCACTACCGGACCTCAAGGACCCCCTGGGCATGACGGCTGTAATGGAACTGATGTAAGATTTCGTATTCCGGCCATAGTAATATAACCGAGTTGTGCCCATTTTATTTAATTAGTTGGTTTAATAATTTACGGGCAAGGACATAGATATAATGAAAAAAAAAGTATGTATTGTAAGAAAAAGTTTAAGCCGAAACTTACTTTGTATGTGTGTAGCTGGATTCCCAAATTTTACTAAATGAATTGTAATGACCAGCTTAAAAGGATTTTATTTGTAGCAGCTGCTTGAATTCTAAATATATTTTATTAATTATACAAGTCCGTCTTAATTAGTGAGAGTTTTAATTCCTTCTCCAATAGCTATTTTTGTTTCGTCACAGCTTAAATTTTATATATGTTAAAAAAAATGGATTATATTTTTTAAATTATAAATGAAATGCCTATTTTTGAAAAATAGGGCATACCTGGTGAATCTGGATTTCCAGGACCCTCCGGACGATCAGGATATCCAGGCGTGTCGGGGCCCAAAGGAGAAAAAGGTGAACCTGCAATCGGACCACCAGGCCTTAAAGGACAGAAAGTAAGACATTTCCGAAGAATTTATTTATTTATTTATTTATTTGAAAAACGTAAATTTTATTAAATATGCTGGTTCATAAAGTGGATGTTCACATATATATTTGTAATTTAAATATTTGTTTCTATATATATCAGGGTTGTCCAATATACGGCCACCGGGCCACAATCCGGCCAGCCGATAACTGTTCGGAATGAGAAAAAAAATTATAGATTTTCTTTCAGAAATCGAGAAAAACCGCATGGGTGGTTCCTTTCCATATCGCAAATAAACAAATAAATAATCGGAAGAAATTCTAAAGAGAGGCTTTTTGTAATTTTTTACGAAACATGCTGAAACCTCTGGCCAACGAGGTCCGTGAAAAAATTGTGAATGGTCCGCTGTCCAAAAAGGTTCTAAATTTTTTTATTTCAGGCAAAATTGTACACAAAACATATATAACTAAACAATGATGTGATATGAAAATTTTGCCCCGGGAGCAATGGGTAAAGACTTTAACGTCTGACGAAGCCCACCCTGCCCAGGTACTCCACCAATGACACAGAATAGAATAATAGTAAACTATGTGCAATCAGGAAAAAAAAAGGAATAAAGAAGCAAATAAGTAAAATATAATATGATAAGAATTCAAACTCAAGAATTATTCAGTAAATCAAGTGAACGTATTTTAAATGAGGAAAGTGAGCTGAGTTGTCTC
>QLNU02015270.1:27338508-27354906 GCA_006491805.2 Dysdera silvatica
TATTAAGAAGTCTAAGAAATTTATTTTGAATTACAGAAGTACGGCGCAGATTGGATTTAGTTGTGTTTCCCCGGGTAAGAAGGCAATAAATAAATATGCGAAAAGAAAAATTAGTAATATAAGTTAATTAGTATATAAGTTGGAAGATAAAAACTAACATTACGAATGATACCAAGATTTCTACTAATTTTACTGCATAAAGCTTGAATGTGGGAATTCCATTTAAGATTTGATTGTAATATTACATCTAGAAAATTAGTTTCTGTGAAAAAGGATATTTGATCATTATTGATATTAAGGTGAACCCGATCAAAGTTAATGTTACGTCTAAGCGAGAAAAGAAAACATTTAGTTTTTTTAGCATTAAGGGTAAGATAATTTCATTTGGAAAAGTTAGTAAGATGTTCAATCTCCTCGTTAACTGCGTGAATTAAATTATTAATGTCATTAGCCTTTAAGAAAACACTGGTGTCATCAGCAAAACAAATCGACGTAAAACGAGTAGGTAAGAAAAAAATTCTATTGATATAAAAAATAAGAGCTCCAAGTGTTGATCCCTGAGGAACACTATATAAAATAGATTTAAATGAGGAGCGGTCACCACCGACTCCCACGAACTGCTGGCTACCAATCAAATAGCTCCGCAAGAGCTCATTTGTGATACCACGAATTCTAGCCAAATGGAGCTTATAAAATAATCTATTGTGACTTATGGTATCTGGACAAATCAAAAAACACTCCAACTATGAATTGTCTTGTATCAATGGAATAATAGATATAATCAGTTACCGACAGGGGAGCTTGCTCAGTTGATTTATTTCTAGAAAATCCAAATTGATTTTTGTTGATAATGGTATGTGGTTGAAAAAAAAATTATAGATTCTTGCATAAAGAAGTTTTTCAAATATTTTATTAAAAACAGGAAGAACAGAAATGGGCCAGTAATTCAAACTATCTGATTTTGAACCTTTTCTAAAAATCGGAATGGCAGAAGCAATCTTAAACTCCAAAGGAAAAAAAACCAGTAGAAAATATTAAATTGTAAATGTGTAATAAAGACACCTTGATAGTCTTTGCGACAAATTTGACAACAGTTATGTGTACCTGAAAGGTTGGACAACCCTGCTATATATCTACTTAATATAGGATTCCCACGCACCTGGAAACCTAAAATTGTCAGAGAATTTAAAATCGTTCTTAAAGTTCAGGGAAAACGCGATTTTTTGGCCAAACCTGAAAAAATTTTTCAGGAAAAACCTTTCTAAATTTTGTTTTGGATATTTAAATCTCCTGAGAATGTGAGGGCGTTTTCCCTAAAACGGGGTGGACCCAATTGGTGAAAGAATTTTGCAGAGACAATGGGGGAATTTTTTCTCCAATGTGGGTGGAAACCACGCAATACTATGATAGTACAATTTTGATAGTACAAGTTGATGATAGTACAAATGACTAACTATGATAGATGATAGACAAATATATAGATGATATACAAACTACTATAGTACAAATTTGAATTTTATTGTACATATAAATATTATTAAACTATCAAATTTGAGCTAATTTTGTGGTAATTTTTTGCCTTATTATTATTATAATTATTATCATCGCATATTATTCTTTTATTTGTCTTTTATTTCCTTTTATTTTTGTCTAGGGAGAATCGGGTAGAGATGGATCCCCTGGTATCCCAGTAAGTTTCTTTACTTATATTTTAAAATTCGGGACTTTATTGTAATCAAAGCCTATCGTACATTTCTTTACAGTTCCTATAATTCTCATGTAATTTTAGGGGCCTGCTGGAGCAGATGGAAAACCTGGACCAAAAGGCGATCGAGGGTTTCCTGGAGTTCCAGTAAGTAGCTTTTATTTGAAAATATGCAGATACGGAAATAATTCTCCATAATACCATATGTATATATTTTATATTTTGTATAGTTTACCTAAAATGTAATTTTTTGCACTGTTTTGTCCGCTTTACAGGCTAGTAAAAAATAATTACTGAACCTGTTTTTTTATCCTCAGGACGCAAATCTCTTAGACAGATAAAACCAGTGTTGTAACGGAAATATCGGCTCCTACGCAATAATTTTTTGGGCCTCCGTTTTACAAAAATTAATTTGTATAAGCATATATGAAAAAAAAATATATAGATACAATATATATATATAAAATAGTGTTGTGTCTTCTATAAGAAATTAACCGGCAACATATTTCAAACTGAACACGCGTCTATTAGTCACCGTTTCGTGAGGTAAGATTCGGGCACAAAGCTTGTACTATAGTTTCAAAACGCGTCTAGATTTTATAATTTTCGGTTGTTGAGTTCGATTTTAAAGGCAATAAAAACAGCTAAAGTAAATATGCGTAATGAGTTTGCCACAGTTGGAAACCGTTCATTTTATTTTATATTTTACCTAAAGATTAAAAAAAATCCTTATTAACTAAAAAATATATATTATTTTTTTATTTATGAATTTTATGGAAAACTAACGACGACAAAAGAGCCCCCCCCCAGCCATGCGGGGGTTATCAGTACGCCACTGGATAAAACCCTAGTTTACAACTAAGAATATTTGTTGTTTAAAAAAAAAAGAGAGAGAGATAGAGATAGAAATTACGCAAAGTTTAGAGAATGAAAATATTTTAAAAATAATTTTGTAGAGTTACACAGACAATTTAGCATATTTCAACAAAACTCTTTACATAATATATATATATAAAAACTATTAATGAAATGTAAGCTGTCATTTAAATTTTTTGATTTCTCTTATTCAGTTTGATTGTGTTGCATAATGAAGATGGGAATTACGGAGTAACTTAATCTTAAACAAAGGACTGAATGAAATAAATGATAAAGCAATGCAATTCATACCAGGTCGATATTTGCATAGTATTGCAAGATCGGCAAAATTATACATACAGCTCATATGTTTATTTAGTTCATCGAATCCAGTTCAGACAATCAACAACACATGTTCATGCATCAACACTCAGTATGTTTATCTCTTTTGTTTAACGACTTCGATAGTGATATTTGAAATGTCTCATGTTTTCCGTTATAGGGAGCAAAAGGCAATCCAGGATTTCAGGGTGACAAAGGAAATATGGGAATCGGTTTTCAAGGATTAAAAGGCGAGCACGTAAGAATTTTATATGTACTTGAATCCTAACTTTTAGCTACAGTAGAACCTTGGTTACTGAATGTCGCGTTGCCTGAAATGTCCTGTTGCAAAAACTTATTTATTTTATTTTTTAATAGATACTTGTTCAATATTTTCAGCAAAAGTGCTCAGGTTTGCTTTCTACTTTACTTCAAAGCATATATTCCTGTGTCCCTCTATCTTTAAGTCTTATCTTTAATTAAGTCTTATCTTTAATTAAGTCTCATCTTTAATTAAGTCTCATCTTTAATTAAGTCTTATCTTAATAAAAGATAAGACTTAATTAAAAGCCTTATCTTTAATTAAGTCTCATCTTTAATGAAGTCTTATCTTTAATTAAGTCTCATCTTTAATGAAGTCTTATCTTTAATTAAGTCTTATCTTTAATTAAGTCGTATCTTAATAAAAGATAAGACCTAATTAAAGGCCTTATCTCTAATTAAGTATATCTTTAATCTTAAAGTCCTATGTCCTCTTATCTTTATGTATACATGAATATACTTTGTTGTATTTTTATTGTAAACATGATTGTTTAATAATATTTCATTAAAAAGGTTTTTTGAATAAATTTTATAGTTTAACACCTTCACAATAAAAAATGCATTTCCAGATTATTCAAGATTTTATTTATCCAAAATTAGGCCCACAAACTTTATTTTGAATATAATTAGGGTTCTACTGTAAAATTTCTCTGCTTTATGATTACAATGTTAGATTGTGGAAAATATAGCTATGAGTATCTGACTCTTTTAATTTTTGTGGTATTTTTTAATAAAACATTGATGAATTTTTACATATGAAAGGCTAAACACTAATAAAATGGCAAATTGATCACCCTATTTGGATGATCTGTTCACGATTTTACAAGTGCTTAACCTTTTGTGTGTAAATTAATGAATTGTTACTATTTTTATTCAAAATAAATTTTTAAGGGTGAAAGAGGTTTGCCGGGTCCACCAGGACCCCCTGGTGCTTGTGATGGATATTTATTAGAACAGAAAGGGGTAACTATAGGGCCACCTGGGACCCCAGGTACTAAAGGAGAAAAGGTAAATATATTTAAGAATATTGGCATAAAATGCAATCAAATATTACATTTTATACAAATGTTACATATACTTTATATATATGAAATATAATGTTTCATTAAATAGTATTTATAAACATGTTTTAGCAAAATATGCAATGTTATTTCAATTATTCTGGACTCTTTTCATTTTTCTTTGATATATTTTATGATATCTCATGAAATTAAATAGTGATTTAATATTTTCACTTAACGGTTGGTGCAACAGAATAATACTAAAGAAATATATGTAGCTTAACTTTAAGAAAGAAAAATATACAAATAACAATTTAAGAAAGCATTTTTAAACTTTATGTTAATACGAGATTTATAATACTTATCAAATTTAATAAAAAAAACTTAATTAGATTGGAAAAGAAATTATATTTTTTAATATCATGCCTAAGAACATTAGTAGCTAAAATTAAAATTTGTCAATTAAGCAAAAGAAGTTCATAAATTTATTAGTCTAATTTAATTTTAATCACTGTTTTGTTGAAAATAACTTGTTACGGTTGTTTTGATTGGTAATTTATTATTCAGAAGTCGAAAAATTTAATGAAATAAAAATATTTAACTTGCTAAATCTGACAGTTTGTGATATATATATAGCATCTTGTGGGTTTTTAAATAGGGTGATCTAGGAAACAGAGGTGATCGTGGTTTCGACGGCCTTTCAGGATTACCAGTAGGTGTGCTTAATCGAATTTTTCATTATGTTCTGTGTGTAATCTAAAATAGTTAGCTTTCTGTACATATGTTCAACTTTCTGTATGCATGTTCAACTTTCTGTATGCATGTTCAACTTTCTGTATACATGTTTAATTTTCTGTATGCATGTTCAACTTTCTGTATGCATGTTCAACTTTCTGTATGCATGTTCAATTTTCTGTATCCATGTTCAACATGTGTGTCATGGACATACGCAAAGGGGTTAACTAGGATCCCCCATTATGATATAATTTTACATATACTGTGTAGGTGTGTATATATATATATATATATACACACATATATGTATATATAGTTATGGTCCCTTGACCCTACCCCCCACCATTATAACCCTATAACCCCTTTTTATAAAATTTTTCTGCATATGCCAGTGATATGTGTATTTTTATATTTAATTCTAAAGTTAAATATTTAATGAGATTTTGAATGCTTTTCAAAAACTGTTGTAGTTCTCCCACAAAATCATTGGTTGTTAATCATATTATAACTATGATTTTATTTTGCTCAATTTCTAGGGACGTGCTGGTGATATTGGAATGAAAGGAGAAAAAGGTTTAATTGGCCACCCAGGCCCTCGAGTAATTAACTATTCTTATGCTTTGAAATTAGTAGTGATAGTCGTTTCTTCTGTTTTAAACAACAGAAACTGTTTGTTGTAAAAAAAAAAAACCTATTTTTAAAAATGAAGTTGGAAAAACAAAAAAAAGTGAAGATCATGATACTATTAATGTATGCAATAACACATACCTTGTTGCAGAAGTAATCTTAAACATATCTCGCAACTTATTAAATTATTTAAAAAAATAAATTACAATAGTGTGATATTAACTGATATTTATATAAGTTACTGAAAATTTCATACACTATTAATTTTGTTGTATCTGAAGATGAAAATATTTTTATTGCTTTAGACTGACCTGCCTACCAAATGTTTATACCTTTAAAAGATTTACTTTTCAACACACTTTAGTCACATTTATTAGTGATATAATTAATTAATACACAATATTAATAAAATTCTTAATATAATTTCTATATTTGGAAAAGTTGATGAAATATTTCTACAGAATATTAATTCATAATGATCTTGATGTCATTTATCCCATTCTCTAGCAAGGAACTTCTTTATAATAGTATCCCCTCTTTTACGGTCACCCCTCTGTCACGGACAAAGCATAGAGAGAGAGGAATTGGACATAATAAGAGTTAGTATATATATAAGTGGCTGCCGAAAATAAACTTGCTTAACAGAATGTAGTTTTGATACACAGACTTCTGGATTATGAGCCCAGCGCCAGATATCAAAAATCGACCCTGGGACGTCCCTGGGATGTTCTTTGCTATCTGGGGAATGCTTCCAATACGTAGCCATACCACATAGACAAATTTTTGATCTCCAAGTCAATCCAGAAAATCCAGTGATTGGTCCACTAATTAAGAGTTTTATTGTATTTGTAATATTTAAAAGAAAAAGAGCAGGTGACCATTTTTTTCACAAATAAATGATGTCAAAGCCTTTGTAGAAATTATAGACAGTTTCTTTACAATTATCCTCCTTTTTAAAATTTTTCACAAAATATTAATTTTTAATTTTATTCTTTCTAAAATTCCATAAAAATATACCCTGTCTTCTCCTTTGAAAAATAAACGAACCTATTTCATCAGACTTAAATTTAAATACAGTGTTACCTTCCATAAGGGACACCTGTTTAAGAGACAAAATGTGTCCGGTCCTGTGGGTGTCCTTCATTGGAAGGTAACACTGTAATATATAATTTCACCTTCATACTATTTAATGTTTTTTTCATTTCACGTTCATATATAATGTTTCTGTATGAAGTTTAATTTTATTAAAAAATGCAATTGCTTATTGTGTAATAAAAAATAGATTTCGAAAACAAACGTTATTTATATTATATTCATTTCCCCATGTCTTCAATTATTTCTTTATTTAATTTTCTGTAGGGTAAAGACGGTTTTCCTGGCCCCCCTGGTCCACATGGATTCAAAGTAAATATTTTTACCTGTTACAATGAAGGACGATAACACTGTATTGCATACACATACAAAATGACAAAACAACCGAATGATACATGATTGAGACATCTGAAAATATTTAATAAATATTAAATGGTTTTCTACGATTTCTTATACCATCTTCTCCAGATGTAATTTCAAAATCAGCGTGTCTATCGAAACAAATTGTTGGTGCAATAGACAGACGGTATCATCTGCCTCTTTGTCGATGACACCGATGACCTGTGTCGCTAGCCACGTTCATTCTGAAATTACTTCTGGAGAAGACAGTACAAAAGACTTGTCCAAAAACGTTCAAAATTGATTACAAATTTTTAATTGTGACAGTCCCTTGTTTTTTGGTTAATTCGTAATGAAACTGTTTAAAAAGAGATTTATCTTATTTTCCCATTTATGCTTGCAGTTGTGCAGTATCAGGGGCTTGTCCAGGACTCATAAACTGGGGGTATTCAAGATTTTTAGGGGGTGTGGATTAGATTTTGTGTATGTTTAGATTTCATTAAGGGGGTGTATCAAAAATCTGGAAGGGTGTTGGGGGGGTATATAAATCCCTGCGCAGTGTGACTTCAAAATGATGATGATATATGTATGAATTGTGAATTTTGTATTCGAAGAAGGGGGGGTGAACAATTAAAGATGGCATAGGCGTAGCGTTATATGTGCGCGTGGGGCTCGATCCCCCAAATAATTTGAAATAAATTGCAATTTTACATATACTGTAATGTATAAATGTACAAAATATGTGCTTGGGGCCCCCAATAATTTTGAAAACTCTACGGTGATGGGGCATGAACCATCTTTGGCGTCAATCTATGCCACTGTATGTTTGTAAATGTTAGGTTACACACAAATTAAACGAATACTCTTTATATGAAATTCACAAACTGATCTTATCCTTCAACATCTATCTAAAAAAAAAATATGAAGTGAATAACACTGTTAATGTTGTTATAGACATGTCTTTGAATTGTGTATGTATTATTTTGTGCATATAAAATTCGTTTTCTCTTGTAACATGCTGATAACTTGATGATAAGCACCTAACACTTTTCACTGACTTTTATAAGCATTAATGAAGATTGATATGGCGTGCTAGTCCTGCTTATTTGTCGTTTGATTATTTTAAATATGAACATGCATATTATTATATTTCAAAATAATTTTAGGGTGACAGAGGCGAAGATGGACTTCCAGGTCTTGATGGTTTAATAGGGATGAAAGGATCGTCGGGAGAGCCTGGAATTCCAGGACCTAGAGGTATCCCAGGTCCTCCAGGACCACCTGGCGTAAGAGAGTTTTCTTTCTGCGATATGCAAAATAATATTTAAATTAAAGTATCGTATATTTTCCAATTAAGTAAACAAATACGCCTTATTGAAATTGTGTAAATTTACTGGTGTAGCACAAAAGGTAATTACTTCAAATTTTTAATCTTCATTAATAATTCCAAAATTAAATACTTTTAAATTTAATATTTTTGTTCCCATACTGCAGTCTCAAGAAGAATACATTTGTAAGTTCAGTTATATATAAAACTTTTATTTCATAATAAGTAAAACTGTTAAAGTAGTATACTATAAAAAATTGCTTTTTATTAAACGTTTTCAAATTTTACATTATTATATTACAATGATGAAACGTTAATCTCAACTTGTTTAAGTCTGTGGTTAAAAAACTATTATTACATTTACCAATGCAGAAAAGATTGGTGGCTCACCCCGCCATTTCTATGGATATAAAGACGCATTCTTCTCGTCAATGCTTTGTCACATGAGCTTCTTTAAAGTTGCTTGAGTGTCGTCCCCCCTATAATTTTTTAAATGATGCGCCACTGATTACATTAAATAAGAAAGAGTGATAACTAATTCCAGTATCAAACATCAATATTTATAAAAATTTTAAAAATATAAATCATATTCGGGCGCATTCTTTTTTTTTTCAGTGTTAATATCATATTCCACAGCATTTATCTACTTTTAGGGATCTGAGGGTAGAGCTGGTCCTCCAGGTCCACTTGGTCCCCCCGGGTTGCCTGGACCCCCCGGATACCCTGGATCTGATGGCTTGCCAGGTGATGTTTATAGATAAATTATTGAATTATTAGGGTCCTCAGCCTGTTAAATCGTATGATTTTTACTGGGGACCCGTCACGATGGAGTGTGGTTATTTGTATTTTTTTTTAATTGCAATTTTATTCCATACATATGTATTTTCTAAGTGAAATGGAAAGTTGCTACAACCATTGTGACAAATAAATAAAAATTGTTTGTTTGTTTTGTTTGTTTGAAAGTGATAAAACTCTATAAAAATATGTTAACCTATTCAAATTAATATTCTTTAAAGCGTTTTGCTTGTAAGAGAGTTGTAAAACTGATAAATAGCTTTTAATTGTCAAGGAACGAAGTTCCTTTCATAACAGTTTATTTCGTTGATTATATATTCATGAAGTTAAGAAATTAACACAAAGTAATATTTCAAATTTGATTAAATTCTTTCTTTTGTATATGTTTTCATTGGGAGTATTTGTTGAAAAACGGGGAATAATTTGAAGTAACTATTGATTTTAAACCGATGCCCCTGATGACGAGGGAAGCCCTCCAGCTTATCAATTTTAATTCGGGCTATGTAAGAACAGAAGCATAGAAATCAAAATATTGAAACGTAAGGTACATCCATTGACATAGCTTGTGGGGGAGCTAGAAATAGCCACCTGAGAAAAATGAAAATTACAAATGACTATGACGTATGGAACGTTGGAGTGAGGGCATCTAACTATGCCAGTGATTATACGATAAAGCACAGATCAATGAGTAGAATTAATATTTAAAAAAAAAGGCTTCAAATAATTATTTATTTTATATTTATAGGTGAGCTTGGACCTAGAGGACCACCAGGCCCTATTGGTGGTCCAGGAATTCCTGGGCCCCCTGGAAGAGAAGGCCCACCAGGTTTCAAAGGCGAAAAAGGTGATCACGGCTTATCTGGACTTGAAGGCTTATTAGGGAGCCCAGGTTTACCAGGGTCTCCTGGACCCAAAGGAGAACCAGGGCCAAAAGGCAATGCGGGTATTTCCATTCAAGGCCCGAAAGGTATGGATGGCAGTCCTGGTTTGGATGGACTTTCTGGACAAAGAGGTGAATCTGGTCCAAAAGGGGAACGAGGTAGGTTTCCATAATTTTATTATATATTCAAAAGGTTAATGACTAAATAGTCAAACACCTGGTTTTTGAAATAAATAATTTGTACATTAAAGGGTTCGTGAAATAATCATTCAAAAGATGCATTTCGGTGCTTATGTTTATTTCAATTACAGTTTTTTTTCAATCAAATAGAACCATTTTATTGAAGAAGACAACATGTTGAATTATATTAGATTACTTTATATGTTACAAAGGGATATGTTTCTTTTTAGTTGGTCAGAATTTTATTTGAGAGCATTCGTTGCTTCGATTAATAATAATGAAATACGCAATTTTTTTTAGTTGAAAGCAAAATTATATTTTATCCATAATTTAATCATAATTAAATAAGTTAATTTAAACAATTTCAATAAAATCTTATTTCATGATCATTTACATGAACTTACTAAATAATCATATGTATAACTTAAATATGAGTATATCACTATAAGAAATAGCAGCATGGCTCTCCTTACGAATTTTGATTTATTGTGATATCAATGTTCATCAAACAGCTGTTGAAAGAATAATTTGTAAAAATAACTTTACATAATTTTGCTTCAATGCTGAAAAACTAGAGCTTTCATATTTTGAATTTACATATATATATATATATATATGGCCTGCAAAAGGGTTGCTGGTATCTAACTGGAAGGAGACCCACACGCTGAACGTATGTGACGATGTGTGGAACCGGCCAGGCCAGTAACCTAGTGTCCTACCCCGCCTTCAAGTGGTGCAGGCTGAGCTTTCTATTTATGTGGCAAATTAATATTTGCTACACGGATAGAAAGGCGGAAGGGGAGGGCTAATTCACCAACCCGTCTAGCCAGCGTGGTGAAATTATGGCTAATTCCTCCATTATGTTGACACACCAGAAACCATGGCCCCTAGTCTCCAGGTGCTGGAGTGCTCCTGATCAAGGCAGCGGTCAGTGTGGCATGAAAGCAGGGGGTGCTAAGAATCACTGGAATGGCCCAGGCTGCCGTTTGTTATTGACCTTGGCTACGTTTAATGGACGATCCCTTGCTTCTGAAGCAAAACTTCAGGAATTGGAAGAAGAACTTGACAAGATCAAATGGGACATTGTAGGACTCAGTGAAGTTAGAAGAAAAGGTGAAGAGTTGGTGGAACTTAAAAGTGGACATTTGTTTTATTATAGAGGAACGGAAACTGGAAGAACAAGTGGTGTTGGCTTCTTAATCAACAAAAGAATTAAAGACTACCTTCTTGAAGTCGAAAGCACGTCAGATCGAGCAGCGAGGCTCGTTGTTCAACTAACCCAGCGATACCAACTTCAAATAGTACAGGTATATGCACCAACATCAAGCCATACCGACGAAGAGGTTGAAGAATTTTATGAAGAAATCAAAGAGTTACACACCAAAGGGAAACAACATATCAAGCTCATCATGGGGGATTTCAATGCAAGAATTGGACAACAGGAACAAGGAGAGACATCGGTTGGTAAATACGGATATGGGGAAAGGAATGAACGTGGCGATCAACTCATCGAATTTGCAGAAGCTGAAAATCTTAGCATCATGAATTCATTTTTTAAGAAGAAACCGCAAAGAAAATGGACATGGAAACACCCAAATGGGGGAACTAGTGAAATTGACTATATCCTGGCAAACAAGAAATCAATTATTGAAGATTGCAGTGTACTGAACAGATTTAATACTGGAAGTGATCATCGAATGGTGAGATGTAAAGTGCACTTAAATACTAAATTAGAACGACAGAAGCTCATTAGGAAACAAGTAAGTAAGAGGGTGGATTTAAAGAAATTAAAAGAAAATACCGAGGCATTCAAGTTGGAATTAAAAAATCGCTTTTCTGCACTGGAAGGACTTATTGATGAAAGTGATATCTCAGAAGCAAATGAAAACATTGTTAAGACAATAGTTGAAACTGCTGGGGAAATTGGTGGTGTAACCTGTAAAAAGCACAATAGCAAATTATCTGAGAAGACGAAACAACTCATGAAAAGGCGAAGACTTATGAAGGTGGACAATCAAAATACCAGTCGCAAGATCGAGTATGTAGAACTTTGCAAAACTTTGCGCAAAAACATGAAAGAAGATATAAGAAAATTCAATTGTGAGTTAGTAAGGAAGGCCATTGAAAGCAACAAGAGCCTTAGGGTTGTTAAAGGGAGTTTGTCTATTGGGAAGAAACACATCATTGCATTAAAAGGAGAGGATGGCACTGTAACAAGAAATAGGGAAGAAATACTTAGAAGAGTTGAAGAATTCTACAAAAAACTATATGAAAGTAACAGTGGATTAAACGAAGACTCTGAGATAGTCGAAGGAACAGCTCCTAAAATCTTAAAAGAAGAAGTTTCATTTGCAATAAAAAGTATGAAGAAAGGAAGAGCCCCTGGTGATGATGGTATTACATTAGATATCCTAAAAGAAGCTGGAGAATATGTAGAAGACATACTTGCAAAATTCTTTACCAAATGTCTTAACAGCGGTAACATACCAAACCAATGGGATTCTGCAACAGTAATTCTTTTGCATAAAAAAGGTGATAAAGAGGATTTGAAAAATTACCGACCAATTAGCTTGTTACCTGCTATTTATAAAATCTTCACAAAAGTGCTAACACATCGCCTGCAGAAAAAATTAGATGCAGCTCAACCAAGAGAACAAGCTGGATTTCGAAGTGGATTCAGTACAGTGGACCATATTCAAGTATTAAGAGAATTAATTGAAAGAACACATGAATATGAACTTCCATTGTGTGTGGCATTTATTGACTATGAGAAGGCCTTTGACTCTATTAAAACATCAGCAGTCATCAACTCTTTAAGATCAACAGACATTGAGGATGTGTACATTGACATGGTGAAACGTGTGTATAAAAATGCAAGTGCAAAATTTCGGTTACATAAAGATACCAAAACTATCAAAATTGGTAAAGGTGTGAGGCAGGGAGATACCATTTCTCCAAAACTTTTTACTTCAGCTTTACAGATGATTTTTCAGCAGATAAATTGGAATAACAAGGGAATAAAAATAAATGGTGAATATTTAAATCATTTGCGGTTTGCTGATGACATTGTTATTTTTTCAACGAACCCATTAGAACTCCAAGACATGGTACAGGAGCTCTCAACTAGAAGTAAAGAAGTTGGACTCAAGATGAACCTACAAAAAACTAAGATCATGTTCAATAATTTCGTAGAGGAAACAAAAATACAAGTTGACAACATTGAGCTAGAAATTGCTGATTCATATATTTACCTTGGCCAGCTGATTTCAATGGATGGCAACATTATGAAAGAACTCAACAGACGTATTAAACTTGGCTGGAGTGCATTTGGAAGAAACAGTTTTATCCTGAAGGGGAAATTGCCTTTGTGTCTAAAAAGAAAGGTCTTCAACCAGTGTGTATTGCCAGTCCTCTCTTATGGATCAGAGACATGGAGTCTAACAGTTGGAGCAATACGAAAGTTACAGACAACGCAAAGGAGCATGGAGAGGTGCATGCTTGGAATAACTAGGAGAGATCGAAAAAGAAACACTTGGGTGAGAGAGCAAACTAGAGTAGAGGACATCATTGTTAAAGTAAAAGGGCTGAAATGGCGATGGGCTGGGCATATTGCAAGAAGAACTGATCAACGATGGACAACAGAAATTCTGAACTGGATTCCAAGAGACCACCGAAGACCTAGAAAACGTCCTCAAACTAGATGGGTGGATGAAATAAGAAAACAGGTTGGGGTGACGTGGAAACGAATGGCCCAGGATAGACTTGTGTGGAAAGCATTTGGAGAGACCTTCATCCAGCAGTGGATAGATAATGGTTGAATATGATGATGATGATGATATATATATATATATATCATCAACCATTTTCAATCCACTGCAAGATAGAGGTCTCTCTGTTATCATATATACCACATAGTACGGTGAAAGAAATGCAAAGGCACGGCCTTAAACTCCCCACGTTGGCCAGACGGGTTGTCAAGCTGGATCTACAGTTTTACGAAGAATCCGGACTTCGGTCACTACATTCAAAGTTCTGCGCTAAAGGGGGACTCATTGTGTCACCTCCCTACGGAGTGACCACCGCCGATGCTGCTTCACAGCGGCGTTCTGTCGAGTGCCGGTATTCTTGGCAGATGATATCTGTGTATAGTTACAGATTAAATACTGATCCCTGTGCACAGTTAGTATACTGATAGATGCATATATACAGGGTGTCCCAGAAGGTCGTTTCCAAACTTTTAAGGGGTTTAGAGGAGACACCAAATGAAACATATCGGCCAATGGAACCCATGTCCGAAACGCAACCGGTTTCGTAATAGAGTGAATTTAGTGTATACGTTCACCTCGCGGCTGCGTAACCAATTACATGGATTAAAATATTTTTTCCACACAGAATTTAAGTGATTCACCTAATAATACAGCAGAGACAAAAACATCCGGAATTCCCTTTTCTGATCCGGATCTGCGTACCACATAGTCAGCAATAAGCATAAAAGTGCCTTTTTTAGCACACTGGAAATGAATTGTGAACTGCTAAGTGTATGCAGCAGGTAGAGGACATGAAAATAAACAATTTTTGTTTAGTCACTTTTTCCTAAAATTAGTCGTTTGGCCGCTACTGTGAATTTAGTGTTCGCATCCAGCGCATTCAAGGTTACCGCATATGGCAAAATGCGCCATTTAAAGAATTTCCAAAATTATTTAACGCTAACGGACGGCGGCTTTTCTCTGCTTGGCGACTTGGTATTGCCCCTAAGTGCTACTTCCCCTGTATACATATATGCACGCAGGAGAAGTTTCGCCCCTAGACGATACTTGTCCTACATTCATATCTATATAGAGGGAAAGTAGCACGTAGGGGCTCGAAAAATTTGCTGCCGGCCCGAACGCTTCTTCTGCTGCTGAACGTAGAATTTTTAAGTGTTGAAGTGTTGTAATTACTGATAAGTGCATATCTAATACTGTATTAGACCGAACTGGGGTCAAACGATATTGACAATGTCAAAGAAATCTCAGCTGTGTCGATAAAAATGTCGAAGTTATTTAATATTATTGAAATACATATAAACTGACATAAATTAATTACAATCTATGTATAATTCATAATACATATTTCAGTCAGGATCGGCGTTAGGTGAGGGGGGTATGGTTTACTGCAATGGAATATTATTTATGTAGTCTTCCATCGGGCCAGCAACAGATTTTTCGAGTCCCTACTACGTGCTACTTTCCCTCTATATAGATATGCATGTAGGTCAAGTATCATCTAGGGGCGTTACTTCTCCTGCGTGCATATGTGTGTACAGAGAAAGTAGCACTTAGGACAATACCAAGTCGCCAAACAGAGACAGGCCGCCGTCCGTTGGCGTTAAATAATTTTGGAAATTCTTTAAATGGCGCATTTTGCCATATGTGGTAACCTTGAATGCGCTGGATGCGAACACTAAATTCACTGTAGCAGCCAAACGACTAATTATAGAAAAAAGTAACTAAACAAAAATTGTTTATTTTCATGTCCTCTACCTGCTGCATATACTTGTCAGTTCACAACTCTTTTCTAGTGTGCTAAAAAAGGCAGTTTTATGTTTATTTCTCACTATGTGGAACGCAGATCCGGATCAGAAAAGGGAATTCCGGATGTTTTGTTCTCTGCTGTGTTATTAGGTGAATCACTTAAATTCTGTATGAAAAAAATATTTTAATTGATGTAATTGGTTACGCAGCCGCGAGGTGGACGTATACACTAAATTCACTCTATTGAGAAACCGGTTCCGTTTCGGACATAGGTTCCATTGGCCGATACGTTTCATTTGTCCTCTACAACCCCTAGAAGTTTGGAAACGACCTTCTAGGACACCCTGTATATATATATGAATAATTAACAATTTATATGCATATTTGCATAGTGTTTAATAATTTCTAATATCTATATCTATCATATATATATTTTATCATCTATATGTTATTGTTATTAAACCTTTTATAATTATTATAAATTTGATAAAACAAAAGAAGCTTTTATAAGTGCAGTTTAAAAATATCTGGAATGGCACATTTGTTTTAATTTATTTATCATTTCACGTAATTTCAATGTTTTGAAACATCCTTTAAAATAATTAGAATTAGGCAAATCACAAGGTAATATTTTTCTTTTATTTCATTCTAGTTTAATATTATTTTGGTATGGAATTGTTTATATTTGTTTGAAATTTATTCTTATG
>QLNU02015270.1:27355006-27377101 GCA_006491805.2 Dysdera silvatica
TCCCTTTCCATGATACTGGCTATGTCTATTTATAAAGGTAAAGCCAATCAAAAAGTACATTTACCTGGAATTGAAAAAAGAAAAAGCTTATAAAATATGTATGTAGAAAGGCATGACAAATTACCCGATGATTAATAACAAGGGGTTGCTATTTTAGGCTTGACTATCAGCAACTGCAGGGCCCTGCAAAGCTGATAGTAAACCAAAGTATAGTAGCGGCCAGCAATATAGAGTTTTAAAAATTATTGGGGAGGGGGGGGGGCAAGCACATATTATGCACACTTATACATTATAGTATATGTAAAATTGCAAGTTATTTCAAATTATTTGGGGGCTCGGGCCCCATGGGCCCATATAATTCTACGCTTATGGTAGCAGCTTTCCTAGGCACGCAAATTGGTATACCTAGTACTAGTGCTATCCCAAACTTCACTATATAACAAATAAGTTACTAAATTAAATTTTATGCTTACCTTATGTTTGTAAATATCGATTTAATAATTACATGTTATTCATTATTTGGATTATTTATTTGTTTACTAAACTACATCCTTTAAGTAACACCATTGTAGAACTTAGTTTTTCCATGTTGAGTAGCAAGGGTCAATTTTAAATTCTGGCTACACTGTTCCTTGTGGCATTTCCATTCTTTCGAACAGCCCTCTTGCAGACATTCGGTGGATTTTGAATCTTACAATTTTAATAGATCTTTTGGTCAGCTTTTTTTTTTTAATTGAACAAAATTGCTCATTTTCATTTCTTGATATTTTGAAAATAAGAAAGGTAGACAATGCTTTCGTCAACACTGTTTTAAAAAAATCTTCTCAGTTTCAGTTCCTCCTCATGCTAAATTTTTCTTTCCCGACAGCTAAAAAATTATCACTTTTTATTTTTACAATTATTGCGCATATTTGTGCATCTTCCCAATCATTTTCTCATGTGATCACAGTCTTAAAATCCATTGCTGTGAATAGGCGTTTTGACTCCATTATTACTGATTATGCACTCATTAAATTTTCTAAATATCTCCTTACTAATTTTACTCTCTCCTTCTCTGTTTGCTTCTCTCTAATTGTGCATTTATTTTCCCATGAAATTAGCACTACACTAGTAAGGGCACGCCACTGACGTACGCAGTAAGTGTTGACAGGTGTTGTAACCCCCTCATTGCAATGAAATTTTGTATATTTAACGTAAGAATATCTGAATTGTAGCTCCGTACCATCCCCCAATTGAGAATTCCTTACGAACTTTCTGCGTACGCCTACGTGGGGAGCAAGCCTTTGAATAATTGCGCCTCTTTTTTCAATGAAATCTATTCCTCAAAGATGAAAGACAATATTCCTATTCTTTAACACCGGGGTGTGCTTTTGTTTTGTAATCACTATATATCAGTCAGTCTGAATATACTTCCAATTCTGGCTATACGAACATAAAACGTATGTAAAAAAAACACCGAATTTGAAAAAAAATTGATTGTATAGAAATTACATTGTTATTTACACCAAATTTTATAAATTAATTTACAATATTCAATAATAAAACTGGTGTTTATAGCATGTGTTCAAAATGGGCACCTTCTTCCTGAACTGCATGACTTTTTGATCACACTGTATAACTAAGTTTTAAGAGAAATCGTGAGAAGTGAAGCAAAAATAAAACTTTTACACTAAATGTATATTAGTGATCACAACAAACAGTTATTTCGACACTGGCGTAAGGTTTAAAAACACGACGTTTCGGGAGCCAACTGCTCCCTTTGTCAAGTGAAGGCAGAATTAGTGATCACACATGAATATATAATGCTCTTCGTTTTTTTTAAACATTTTTGTTTATATTTTGTTTATTCTTGAGATATCTACTCTACTATTCCTGATTTTTAAATCTGGATATTTCTTCTATTTTCAATCTTAATCATAATTTAATTTATTTAAATTTAATGTTTATGTTGAAACTGTTTTGGTGTTTTTTATTTAAATAGGTAAAACTGGTGGTAGTTGTTCAGCATGTGTTCCTGGTCTAAAGGGCGAAAAAGGAGAAAGAGGCCTTGATGGATTGCTCGGACTTCAAGGACCAAGGGGCGAATCTGGACCCCCTGGTTTACCTGGCTTAAAAGGCGATGATGGAAGGCCGGGTTTAACGGGTTCAGCTGGAGATGAGGTACATTAACAGAAATTAAGAATGTTATTGTAAATGAAATGCATACACATGCCTCAGAAAATTCCATTCAAGACATAGTCGTTTAAAAAAGTAATGATACTCTGATGATTAAAAATATTCCTCCTGTGCTATAACTTCTTTTAAAAGTATCAAATGTTTTATGTAATTTTGACGTCAATTTGAACTTTCATTTAACATAAATAAAATTAATTAAAAAATTCCTAAAATTCAAAATGTCAAACTTTAGTTAAGAATTAGAATTTGCATATGAAATCTCTCTCTTTCTATTTGATCATGATTTTCTGTCAAATAAGTTCCATGGTAATTGCTGCATGCTTCTGTTTTTATCATGTTGATTATCAGATGTATAAATTGTCCATGAATTTTGATTAATTGGTGAATTGAGAGGTTTTGGGGAAAAAGTGGAGAGTTCTGGTAGAAACAAAACTTCTCTTCCTAAGGAATTCTATTTTATGGTACTAATATTTTAAAAAGAAGATAGATGCTTACGAACTGTGGTGGTGGTGCAGACTCTTATTGATTCCATGAACTGAAAGAGTTACCAACAGAGAAGTGCTGGAGCGTATTAAGCCAGAAATGTCGCTTGTGGGCAAAACCATCAAGCTACGGCTTACCTATTTTGGACATATAATGCGAAAAGAATCCATGGAAAAAGATATTATACTTTGTCACTGGGAAAAGGAGACAAGACAACCATCCACGAACACGATGGATTGACAACATCAGATCAGTTAGCGGCTTAATGATGGAAGAATTTCAGGAAAAAACCCCATCATAGGAGAGCATGGAGAGAGTTCGTCCACAAAACCGCCAAAATCAGATACGACTGAATGGTTAATATCATCATCATCAACAGTGGCGCCGACTTCATGGGTTCGAGACACTTTTTGAACCCTCAATAATTTTGTTGTGGGTTCCTCGAACCCATAATATTTTTGCTCGTGGGGAAAATACGCATACAGAAATAGAAGCACAAAGTTTTTGGTCATCGATTCTTCAAGATTTTCATTATTTATATCCTGTTCCCTGAACCTTTCATTAAAGAAAATTCTTCATTTTGTCTGGGTTCATAGAAAATACAAAAGTTTAGTCTGTAGCTCTACACACAGAGACGAGAATCTTTAGCGGCCATAGTGATAGAGGAGAAAATATGTTGTCCACTATGTTGACCCACCCCATCTTTCAACAGCTGGGGATCCATACTTTTCTTTGCCTTTTACTTTATTTTGCCTCCCAAGTACCCCTGGAGCACCTGGGGAATCTATCTTTTATTTCAGTCAATTTATCTTTAAAGACGGAGGTGGGTGCTGGGCACATCTGAGTATTTTGGCAGCAATCGTAAAACTATAAAGGGTGTATGCATTTAGGGGGCATTAAATAATTATCTAGAGAAAAAATATTTTTCTATAATAACCTATAATTTGCTTCATTTTAACATTTCAGGTGTCTTATTGTACCAGATAATCTGATAATGAAATTTAAATTACACTTAAATCCTTTGAAATGTGTGCCGGTCATTCGATTTAAAATTTTTGGAACTCACAATAATTTTTCGAGTCGGCGCATACGATCATCGATATTTTTCAAATGGGGGTTAACACCTAAAGCCCTCTTACCGTGCACGGCCTTGGTTATAAATAATATAACTATAATGAACCATTGATAATTGTTTTCGTTGAAGAAAAAAAAATTTAAATATATTTTTAATTGTGATTTGTTTTCTTTACTTTTAAGGGAAGGCCTGGGTTGCCAGGTAGAGATGGACGAAAAGGTGAACGTGGACCTCCAGCCGTTATTCCGCCAGATATCTCATTAGGATCGCCGGGTAATTTTTTAATAGAATTATATTTTCAAAACAAACTACAAAATTAGAATTGGTAGAATAAATATTTTTCTACTAGATAAAGTGCAAATTTTTAATTACATCTTTGTGCAGAATGTCTACACTAGCAAATGATGTAAATATATATTTTAAAAGTGATTTCAATAAAACTACTGTTTACAGTAATATGGAAAAAAAAGTCACTTTAAACTCACTTTTAATAGTGTTGCGTACATGTTTATGAATGTCTTTGTTAATATATTATAGTATTCTACACTGTATCATACTTCCTATTATACATTGCAAAAAAACTTATGATTATACTGAAATTAAAAGAATTTTAAATTATTTATAAAGTTGATTAAAATTTTTTTCTCTCATGCAAGAAAAATTATCACCCCTTTGCAATAAAAAGTTGTTCCTGCAAAACAGAACATCTTCAAACTAATACTACTTTCGTTTCGCTCCCCTACCGCTTTTGTCATAGTATATTCAGAGAGATTCAAATCACATTTTTACATTGAAGAATATCTCGCAGAATTTTAAAGTTTGAACCAGATATATGGACAACACTTTCACCATTCTCCTGCGTATGAACCCAGAACTCTCTGAAATCGACGACATTTTAAATTCTGTAGGTTCATACATTCAATTCATCTTTGACGGAGGAAACAACGGTCTCTTCCGTTCTTTGATGTTCCATCAGGTTTCCTGGGGAGTATTTACTGAAAACGATTTGCAGTTGTCTGTAAATGGTTTTCAGTAAATACTCCCCAGTTGTTTTCATGCAAGACAATTGCAGTTGTCTTCCAGTTCATGCTACCTACTTCCATACATCCACAAGGACAAAAAAAATCAGTACGTTCTACTGGTTGGTCTTTCGGACCCTAAAAATTTCATCCATGGATAAGCCACTCGCCAGTGAATAAAACTACATTCATTGAATTGCAACAGACTATGAATTCGAACCTTCCATTATCAATTAAGTCCTTGAAAAAACTCACATGACCAACACTGGCTACCACTCTCTCTCCAAATTTTCTTCACCTTTGATAATAGACACTGCCTGCACCCCTTTCTTGTCAGCAGTTTCTTTTAAACTTGTTTCCAGACTCCAGAAATTTAATTTAGGTGGGGGTTCACTCCCGTTAATAAACTGAATCTTTCTAAACTTAATGACCCCCATCCTGGGCATCAATTTTTGGGGAATTTACTCCACTCTGTGCCAATGTAATTATATTAACATTGGCCAAGCACATGGAGTCTTTCACATTGAGTTAAAAGAACATGATGACTTGCCTGCTTGTTTCCAAGAACTCCATAGGACAATCTTGGCAAAATATTCTTAGAAAGCTGGCCATTCATTTTTATTTCGTAAGGCACAAATTATTTAAAAAGTTTTCTCTCTCACTCCACTTGACCTCAGTGTTTTAAATAATTTTTAAAAAATGTAAATAATTTTTAATAGTCGCTAATGCGGATATCAAATCAATAATCAATTACCTTCCAGCATCATTTTTCCAATATGGAAAACTTTCTTTCCATTTGGCAAAACTACTCTGTAATCAGAAATATGTCTAGAGTCCCATAGCCTATTTCTTATATTTTCCAAACCAACTAGTTTCACCTGTATATATAATTGCCGTTTTATGTAGCCCTATGCATTTTATATCTGACATTGCACATCGTTTTGTATCAATTCTGACAGTAATAACTCGTAACTATCAAAACAGCTTCCAACAATTAATTAAATCTTTCAGCTGTGTTACTTTTATTTAATCTCAGTTATTTTTATTGCTGCATAGTGTGGCATCAAATTAATTCATTTTAATTTAGTCTGGAAAATCTTATATGTTTTTTCTTAATCCATATGCAGGTGAAAAGGGAGATCGTGGTCTTCCCGGGCTATCAGGCATTCCAGGACTAGACGGAAGACCTGGACCTGCAGGATTGCCAGGTCCTCCCGGACCATTAGGGTTGAAAGGGGATAAGGTAATTATTAAAACATAATATACCTCAAGGAAGTGGTTCTCAAACTATGGTGTGCATATGGGTGGGTATATATGGTATGCATATGGGTATATATGTATGCATATGGGTATATATGGTATGCATATGGGTATATATATATAGTATACATATGGGTATATATGGTATGCATATGGGTATATATGGTATGCATATGGGTATATATGGTATACATATGGGTGTGTAAATGTGATCATATGGGATTTTGAAGATCATCAAGGTTTCAAAAAGGCTGAAGACTTATTTCATACATAATATACAGAAAAGGAAAGTTAATTTTACATAATAAGCAAGTTATAATTTTACATATATATAATGGAAACTTGGTAACTCAAAATTCAAAGGAAAGTAGTTTCATTTAATGTTATTGTTGTTCAAAGGGAGTTAAATGGGTATTTTAAGGGGAAAAGATGATCATTTTGGTTTACCGGGAATTTTGAGTTATTAAAGTTCGAGTTACCTAGGTTGCACTGTATATTTTAATGTTCAGGTTTGTTACTAATACTAGTAGATGTATTACTGAATTGTACCTTTACTCCTCAGCCAATTGATGTCAGTAGAAGGTGGCATCATGAAAGAATCTCACAGATGTACTAAACTTAGAGTACGTTTAAAAGAAATAGTTTTATCCTGAAAGGGAAAATTGCCCTTGTGTAAAAGGGGAAAAAGATGATTTTCAATGCGTGTTCGTTATCAGTTCTCTTTATGAATCGGAAACATGGAATCTAAGGAGAAAAAAAAAAAGAATATGGAAATTGCAAACAAAGCTCCGGAGGAGCATGGAGAAATGCATGTTTGGAACAACTAGATGGATCGAAATACTTGGCTAAGTGTGCGAACAAGGGCTGGAGACATCATTAGTAAAATAAAATATTTGAATAGCAATCATTGAGTTCGGCATACTGCAGGAAGAATGGACCAATAATGGACAACCAAAAATTTAAACTGGATTAAAAAAAAATATCATCAAAGACCTAAGAAACATCCTCAAATAAGATGTGTGGATTAAATAAAAAGATAAGTTGAACTGATGTAGAAATAAGTTGCTTAACATAGAAATATGGTGATGGGCACTCGGATGGATAATCATTCGGCAGAAATGAGGCAATGATTGAATATGATGATGATATATATATAATATAATATGTGAAGTTTCAATTCTTGTGGAATAATGAAACAAAATATATGTTTATATTTCTTCGCATTTTATGTAGACGATTCAGTAAGTAAGGTTACAAGCCCATGTATGGGTGTATTAAACCCTGCAGCATTATAATTTTATGCAAAGCTGGAGCAATTTAAAACTGCTTTGGTGCAGTGATGTTAAATAGCGCCTCATGTCAGTCATGTTCTCCTCACATCAGTTATACGGCGGTTACACTCACGGAAACATAGTCAAATGTTGAAGTACATAGTGTGAGTAAATTTACGCATTTAAAGAGCTGAAATTTACCATCGAAAATGATCTAGTTTTCCACAAACAGACATCATAGTGATGAATAATTTAATTATGGTGCCACCGGTGGGAGATACCAGCTCTGACCTGGTACCCAGTAACTTTCATTTATTCGTACCATTCAAAAGCACTCTGGGTAACAAGCTATTCACAACCAGCACAGACTTTCAGTAAGCTACGTTCGTGACGTAGATGTCAGATGCCTGATTCTGACTTCTTCTATGTTAGCATAGATACCTTGATGTACCGTTGAAACAAATGTTTGGACAAACATGGAGATTACATGGACAAATAATTTGTGAAAACGTCTTCCTATTATCTTTAAGTATATGCACCAGTTGTACATATTTATGCACTGAGAAATCTTGTTATCCTATTTATTGAATCACTTTCATATTTGGCCCTGCGGTGGCGCAGTGTGGTAACGCGTTCTCCTATTGCGCGGCTAATCCGGGTTCGACTCCCAGCAGTGCAAAAAGAACGCTTACTCAGAGATCTCATAAAGATCGCACTGCTCACTGTAGTCCGGGGTTTGGTTCCCTAGGCCTTAAGAGGTTCGGATTCCTCGGAAAACAGTAGGTCCCGGCGCAGCATGACCACTGTAGTCTTTGAGCCGTAAAACCAAAAAGAAAAAAAACCCTTTCATATTTAGAGTTATTGAATTATCATCATTAGAGTTATTGAATTAATTTATATATTGTGCAAGGGGAAAAAATACCTTCTATGCTAGACTATTCTTTTATTTGGAGTTGAAGCTCAATTTAAAAGAAATTTATTTTATTACATTAAAAATAAAGGCTATATTTTGTCTTTTGTATTATTAAAAATTACCTTCAAGTCTGGCTTAATATTTTTGATAGTAAATAGCTTATTTAAATGTGTACCTTTTAATCATCAAATGTCCTTTTCGTCTATAAAATTATAGCAATATAAAAAGGAAATAAAAAGAAAAATTTTAATAGACATAGTAGTTCTTATATTCCAGTTTTTAAAGTTTGCAAAATGCTCTTCTTATTTCGTAGTTTTTAAAACATAAAGTTGGAAATTTAGTTTAACTAAAACAATAATTATATTTTAAAGTGCTACCTTGCAAGTATTTCTGTTGAAACTTAAACAAATCCTTTAAAAATGAAGAGACGAAGTTAGCCTAAACGAAAAAAATTTCACTTCTGTTTTCTGCCTTTCAAATTTTTTATTTGGTTTTTTCACTTTCTCACAGATTGGAGGAATCGAGATAATTCCTAATAAATTTTTTAAGTACTTTTGCATATTTCAATCTAATGGTTTTAACCACTGTTTTAGGGTTCCCCGGGTTTTCCAGGAGCCCCTGGTAGACCTGGACTTCAAGGACTACCGGGACTTCAAGGATTGAAAGGAGAAACAGGATTTGGACTTCCAGGAGCTCCAGGGGAGCAAGGAGAACATGGTGAAACAGGTCCACCTGGTTATCAAGGGGAAATGGGACAAAAAGGAGAGCCTGGTAAAATCAAATTGTAAATCATTTTGTGTAACAAATTACATTCGTATATGTTTGACACTGTCGTAACTGAAAGAGCGGGCTAGACAGCTTATCCTGTTACACATTTAACTATGCCTAGAAAACAAAACAAATTACAAATAAATAGTATGTATGGAATATTACAGTGGAGGGGGCTATAAGCCCAAGCCCACCTCTAGACCTCTAGGTTAGCTATGTCAATGATCTTTGTATATTTGCCACAGAGTTGGTGCATAAATTAAAGGTTTAGCTGCAATTCGTGCACCAACTCTGGTGCATGAATTGAAGGTGTGGCTGTGTGAATTATAACATTTTGCAATTTTTAAAAACATTGTTTATTCAACATGTGTTCTACTAAAAAATGAGTTAAATTTGCAATAGTTTTTTTGTTGTAATTTATGTAAGATATTATTACCCTTCACAGGGATAACACAATTGCCAAATACTGATTGATGCATCAAGCCAATGGGTACAAGTTTTTTTTATGATGTTTTGTGGAGGAATTAAGGACAAATAACGTTTTAAAAAAATGATTTAGTTTTAACAAAGCATTATTTATCATTAATTCCCCATGGAAAATTATATATAAAAAAAAAACCTTGCCCGGTGGCTTTGCGTCAATCAGTCCTTGGTAATTGTGTTATCCCTGTGAGCAGATAATCATGGGCGCCTACGAGTACTTCTAGTAAAAATTAATTAAAGTAAATGGCTAGCAGGTTCAGACAAATGAAATTTTTAACGGCCAGGGGGCTCAAGTCCCCTGCCCCCATATGAGCGCCCATGGTGATAATATCCTATAAACTTTAAATACAAAGAACAAGATCATCGTCATCATATCCCAGTAGCTTAATAGGTTATGGCACTACAATTCTGAAGGAGGATTCCCTGTTCCGACTCTAGGCTGCAACGATGTATTTTTTTCTTCTTCACAAAACAGCTCTAGTTCGAGCTTTGTAAATATGGCTGCTAAAATATTATTCATAATAAAATTTCAAGTTCTTGTGTTTTCGTTTCAATGTTATTTAACCAATATATTACGGTTTTTGTTTAATATGAATCATTGTACCTTACAGCACATAGTGTAAATAAACTTTTTAAGTTACTATGGGTAAATATTTAAAATTAGGAAAGTCTTCCAATTTTCATAACATTTATGTTAATTTAAATTTTAAGGTTTATCATTTTATCTACTTCAGCAATCGTAAATCATATTCATTAAATAGGTTTCATTTTTATAATTCTTAATATGAGTTCCTGATAAGATCCATATGGACACTCCCCCCTCGTCTGGGAATAGAGTGGTCCTTTGGACTCTTTTGACCTACTGCGGTTGCTAGTTCCTATATTCCTCCTCTCCATCTTAACTCATATATTTCTTCTCTTACTTCCTCTACTACTATCAATTGGTGAATGGAGTCCACTCTGTTAGCTTTCCTACCCTCCCCTGGTCTTTAAACAACCTCTGACCTCAACCCAAGGCCAGCACGAGGACTCATTGTCAGTGCTGTTTGATTGTCACAGATGATCATACACCATATTCAACTTTCATATACTCTTGCCTCGAACACTGCAAACGTGGTCTTCCTTTGTACCTATGATACAATATCTTAAAGTTCAATAATAGTGATTAAATTTCTCTCACCTATGGTGAATCTTCTAAAAATAAATATCTGTATCAAATGTCATTGCTTTTTTTACATATAATACTGTTTATGTGTAGTTTTACACATTATCCCTTAATCCTGAGCACCAGTATAATTAAAAAGAGCAGAAACTTTTTAAAAATAATATAATCTAATTTTGGTATTAGTTTCTTAATGATGAAATTATGATTAAAAAATAAATTTATATTTCTTGGAAGGAAGCCTCTTTTTTGGTGCCTTTTTTAGTAAATAGTCTTGTTTGTATTTATACTGTTTTTTTACATAAATATCTATTTATAATATGACTTTGCAGTGCCGTGATATGTCTTGGTGTATATGTATATGTTTTATATATATATATATGATATGTGTGCAAATATTGACATACTTCATTCTAATGGATTATTCTTAACATCTGTGAGTGGAACATGATAATATAGAGACATAATCTCTGAAAGATTGTCTGGCATAAAGACTAGTTATGTAACAGAAACTGTTATGTAAATAACATTTATCTGAAACTCATCCAATGTATTCTTTTTAATGTGCAATTTTAAATATGTGCTTTTATTAAATGAAAGAGTGAAGCTGCTATAAAGTAGTAAGTAAAGCTACTTATATGAAATCTTGTTTTAGGGCAAACACCACCAGATAAAATAATACTTCCTCCTGGACCAAGAGGCCCACCAGGATCCCCAGGTGATCCAGGTGTGGATGGTCTTCAAGGATTCCCCGGTCTACCTGGTAAGTCAGGACTTGATGGACTGCCTGGAATAAAGGGTGAGCAGGGTGACAATGGATTTCCTGGCCCGCCAGGTCCAAGAGGTACATTCTAATTTCTACAACTTTTAACAACATAAAAGGCTATTGAAATATGCTAAAAAATTATGTTCTTGTCAGTTTGTAACATCGTTAAGGTAATTTTTAAAGCAAGAAATTAGAATGGGGAAAAGAAATATTTAGACAAAACCAATAAAACGTTTTATGATGGAAAGAAAATTCGACTTTTTTATCTTGAAAATTAAGTCTTACTTGAAAAGAAATTTGCTTAAAAGATATTCAGTGCTTAAACGTGTTGTAAATACAATAAGTGCAAAATTTTTCAAATTGGAATTTATTTTGCGCTTGAAATAAGGAAATAATTATATAAGGTGCTAACTATAAATAACAATTATAATATTTACAAGAGAATTTTATCTCTTTTAGTTTATGTTCTGATATGGATAATAAATCAATTTCCTTTGTCATTTTCCTATTTTTGAATTCCTTGAATATTTCTCTAACTTTTATTTGTACAATTGCAAGGTTAAAAATAAAATTATTTAAAATAATAGTTAATAAACATTGAAGTATAATCATTGATGTATATTAATTAGAGTAAAAGTTTTTCTACTTTTTAATTATAATATTATTATTCAAAACAATTTTGTTAAGGATTGCCTGGACCAAGAGGAGACAAAGGATCTGCAGGACCAATGGGATTTCCTGGTGATGCTGGAAGACAAGGCGAAAGTGGGTTATCCGGGTTGCCAGGATTCAAAGGTAAATTGGAAAAAAAAAATTGCAAATAAAAATTTTACAAAATTTTCCGACTGTGTAACCACATTTTCTTTCAAACTAGTAGATACTTTTGTAGTTACTAAATACTCTAATTTTAATTTCTTGGATTTTTAGGAGTTAAAGGAGAGCAGGGTCTTCCTGGTGTAGGTAGACCTGGACCACCTGGCGTGCCAGGACGATTTGGTGAAAAGGGTGACACTGGATTTCCTGGGCCACCTGGTCTTCCAGGTATGGCTCAGTTTGCCGTACATTTATATAAATACACATTCCTGCAACATTTCTTTTTATAAGTGCACAATTTATAATGTTGCTTATGTAAAAAATGTAACTGCTGTAGTTAAATTTTTTTATGAAATTTATTGTAAAGAAAATTAAATAATTGGAAAAGTATTTCAAAGAAAATACTTGAAAGTACTTACGCGGATACATTTCTATCAACAGGTGAAAGAGGTCTTCCAGGATTTCCTGGAAATAAAGGTGAAACTGGGGATACCGGATTATCAGGCATTCATGGAGCTAAAGGTCAAAAGGGAGAACAAGCGAGAGAAGGTTTACCAGGGCCCATTGGGCCACCTGGGCCACAAGGGTTAGATGGATTACCAGGTATATGTCAATAAATTTATGTAGTGGCCTTCTCAATTACATTAGAGACATACAAATTGAAATAGTCTTAGGTATATATATATATCCTGATTAGCTACGACCATGACCAGTCCCGGAATATTTTATTGGTACAGGATTTGCATGCAAAACAGTTTCAATTCATCTTGCCATGAATTTCAAGTCCTTGGTTAGTGGCCAGCTGTAGATAGTTCTAAATTTTCAAACATAGGTCACTCCATTTCTGTAGATTACAATGAGGTGATTTGTGATCTTTGAGCGGGCGCTTTGTAATATCGCAAATGTGTTCGGTAAGATTGAGATCTGGTGAGTTAAGAGGCTAGGACACTGACTTGAATTCATCATATGCTCTTTGAACCACTGTAGCACAATTATGGCCGTGTGGCATGGAGCATTGTCCTGCTGGAAAATAGATTCCATTCCCACTGGGAATGATAGATGCCATGAATGGATCTAACTGGTCAGCCATAATATTAACATAGCTCACAGCTGTCATGTTGCCGTCTAGAGTAGCAACCTGGGCCCAGAGATATCCATAAGAACATCCCTCAAATGATGATGGAGCCACTGCCTGGCTGTAATCGTCCAGTTGTGCATGTATCGAGCAGCTGTTCTTCTGAAAGATAACGTATTCTTACCTAGCCTTCGTCGTAATGTAAAAGGAATTGTGGTTCATCCCACCAGGCAACTTTTTCTTTTATTCTCATGAGGAGTGGTAAAATGTGCGCATATGTGCAAAATTTACGAACATTGACATTTTTTTTAAAAAAAGGAGAAAATATTAATTTAAATAAAATCTTTTCTTTGGCTAAAATTCCAGCAATATACTTACGGTTATGAAATTTCACTAAGTATTTACTTCTATATAATATATAGTACATATATAGTCAATAATATATAGTCAATATTTTCACCTTCATATTTTAATCTTGGAAAATATATGATAGTGAAGGCTTATTATCAGAATGAAATAGAATTGGATGTAGCCACTTTGGCAAAATTTCTTGACGATTGTGACACATGTATATGTTTAAAGTTTTAAATCGAAATAAATAACCAAATCAAATATTCAACATGAAGTTCCTCGTAGACTGAGATCTGTACAGTGAGACTGTCTGTAAATATTTCTGTGTTGTACTTTGTTACGAATGAAATGACCAAATCATCCAAAACGAACAAATCATTCAGAAACTAACTGAATGTTCATTTTAAGAGACTGGGATGTGCACCTTGTTCACTTGAAAGACTCATTTAAAATGACTAATTCATTCATGATTGACACGTCATTTACTCATAACAATGTGCATGTTCATGACAGAGGAACTACTTGAGAATGAGTCTCTTCTCTATCATGTACTTTTTGTTTTTTGTAGTATTTAAATATTTAAATTAAGTTTGATAAATGAAAAATAGACTAAAAGTAAAGGTTAAGAATAATTTAATACCATTTTAGAAATCATTTTCATTTTTATATTGATTCATAATATCTGAAGACAATAACGTAAGTGAGGAAATTTGACATAAAACATATTTGTAGTGAATATTTTATTTTTATATGCTCTTGACCATTTTTTGCTACTTACCTATTAGGTCCAATTGGTCAAAAGGGAGATTCTGGTCTCCCAGGATTTTCTGGTCTGCCTGGAGAAAAGGGAAGTCCCGGATTACCTGGTTTACCAGGATTACCTGGCTATGATGGAGCACCTGGTCAAGCAGGTCCAACAGGTTTAGATGGTCAAGATGGACTTCCTGGACTCAAAGGTAACAGAAAGTTATTGATTATTTTCAACTGTAAGTTTATACAGTCAGACCTTGTTAAGGTAAATTACTTTTTAACATGAATTGGTTTCCAAATCCCCGTCAAATAGTATAATAATATGATCTACCATTTCCATATAGCATGAACCTATCCTTAAGAAATTTTTTAGCAGGAAAAAATTTCTTGTCAGCCTAAATATTCAGGTTTATGAGATTTTACTACACGAAGATAAAAAATTTCACAATTAATTAAAGATCGTTTTGGTTAGGACGTAATTAGTTAGACAAGTTCACAGATGAGAACGCAATCTGAAAATATTCACAATTTTTTATGGTATATGCATTTTCACCAATGCCAGGAACAATAATTCAAATTTTTATTACTAATAGTAATAACAAAAAAGTAATGATATTATTAATATTAAGTATATAGAAAGTAACTTGATTTATTGAATTAAGAATTTCCTTTTTTAAAAATTTTTTTTAGAATTTATTGAATTATAGAAAGTAACTTAATTTATTGAAATATAAAATTTTTCATCTTTATATTTGTGGAGAAAAAAAACATACTAGTCAAAGTGATGATTATATAATTTTTTTATTGATCTAATTTCAAAGGCTACCTTTTAAAAGCTATGTTCTTCCTCATTTAAAAATATTTAATCAAATTTATGTTTTTTCTGTGCCATAAAGATATAATAAGAAAATGCAAAAATTTCATCAAGAGATTCTATAATAACTATTGTTTTGGAACTGATATAAAATTTAAGCACACACAACGTTTTGGGAACCAACAGCTCTCTTCAAATGAAGGAGTGGCACTCCTAATACATATATGTACGTTGGGAATTCCCCCTCCACTACCGCATGTCACCAGATGGCCATTCCTAACTTGAGTTTCTGTGAAAACTGCTATCATCAGCACATTTTGAAACCTCTGTCTTTTCATACATTAGTTTATTTTGGTACATCAATGACTTTTAAAAAATCTAGAATTATTTTGTGTTTTGCGTATAAAACTTAGAAAGAGATAATATTCGAGGCTGGGCTAGAATCAGTGATCTTTGGGTTGTGAGCATTGGAGTCACTAGCCTCAAAATCTAGAATATCTAAGTATTTTTCTATAGAGAGTTAAACTCTCTAGCCTACCCCAATTATACCTATAGCTACTATACTGTATAACCACTGAATTACTGGGGCCGGTTGTATACACACACACACACACACACACACACATATATATATATATATATATTTCCATTACATTCTTATGTATCGTAAACTATGTCCTCCTACTTGTGAAGACGGGTAGAAGGACATGCAGATTTGTAAAATAAATACGAGTTGTAGAGCATAGCTGGCAACAGATGGAGCCACCATATTTTTGTTGGGCAATGGGAGAGATTTCACCTGCCACCTGGCGTCAAGTCTCTCACATCGGCCAACAACAATATGTTGGCTCCATCATTTTATTTTGCCGAACGCTGACTTTTCGTGTATTTCTCACCTGCGTTAAAAAATAAGCATAGTTATGGGAAATTTATAATGTCTAACATGTGTGGATACTACTGGCAGAACCATCTTCATTTGTTTGGGACCCTCTTCCTTTATAATAACTCATAATTTTCCAAATTTTTGCAATAAGAAAACACAATATATGATGAAAACATACATAAACTTCACCGATTCACCCCCACCCTTTTGTTTGGGTAAAGATCCTGAGCTTATGCTCAATTGGTCTACCCATTAGCATGGCATTGACTGTCCAAGTAAATCAAGATTATCATAAAATATAGACTGTCAACGTATCAACGTGGCATAAATAAAACTTTCTCACTCTAAATCTCTTCTATAAAATTCAAAGAATGTTTCAGTTTAAGCACAACATCAGGTAATAGCTATTTTCATCGTACAATAAACACATTTATCCTATTTTCCATAGTTTAAATAAATAGCTGATTGGTGTTACACATGTATTACTCTATAATCTCATATTTCATTCTAGATTTTGAAAATTATATACTGCATATGTTATATGTTATTTTCAGGTGACAAGGGTGATCGTGGAATTGCGGGATTTTCTGGTGCTCCAGGTTCACCTGGATTAGATGGACTTCCGGGAATTCTTGGTGAAAAAGGAGACAGGGGAATTCCTGGAACTTCAGGATTGGATGGATATCCAGGTACACCAGGTGAGAAAGGGCAACCAGGCCTTCCAGGATTCCCCGGCGTTAAAGGTATTCCTGGTGATTCTGCTGCAAAAGGCGAAAAAGGTGGACCTGGTTTCCCAGGTTTAGTTGGTCTTCAAGGAAATCCAGGACCTCCAGGTTAGTGAAATTAAATAAAATTATATTGTTGCACAGGGGTGGACTGGGTCCTCTCAAAGGGCACATACCTTGGACTTTCGGAGGACGCGGTTGCTTGGCCATTCGGAGAACGCGAGTCCTATCACCCAGGAGGGCGTTCCGAGGGCCGATGGGCAGCCGACCCAATCCGCCCCTGCTGTTGCAACTATTTATTTTTTTAAATGAGGCATAGGTTATGCCAGGTTGTACTCTGATACCTATGAAAAAATAGCCTTTTGCTTCAATTCTGTTGTAGATGTTCTTTTAATGTAGTCTTTTGAACATCCATGTACTACATGAAATTCCCGGGATCCATTATAACTATCACACAATAGACTTTGAAGAGCCTGTATGGACTAATGGGATTTTAATGCCTACACTCGAAGTGCTATTTCATTCTAGAAAATTAATAACTGAGATGTATGAAACACAATTTCAGTTTACTGAAGGTGAAAATGTTCAATCTGCAGGAAACTAATTCAACTCAATAACACATAAACAATATATTGTAAACACTTATGAATATAATTTTAGTAGCGTTACTGTAAAGCTGGAAAAACTGTGAAGACTGTACATTTCGTCGCTGACTATTTATGATTATCCGAATCTTATGCCAAATTTTCTCATCCCTACAAACACATTGGCAAGTCTTTGACTTCAACTATAGGTACTGTATTTCTCTGTTATTGTTATGAAATGTACACCTGCTTGCATATTACACTAAAATATCACGTCTTTATGCATCTCCATGCAGTCACTTTATATGTCCCAACCTGAAGTTTCCATATCTTCGAAACATCACAATTGCTGTTTGTTACCACAGTTGTGATGATACAACTGTCCTTCGGTGTATGGTTTCACATTGTTCTCATTCACGTTTAACTCAAAAGTAGATAATATTGTTAAAGAATGCATTTGTTATTTTTCGGATTATACCTCTTCCAGACAAGTATACTTGTTTCACATGGAAACTTAATTGCCAATCAGTAAAGGTGTTAGAATTACCAACCAATGTTGTTTTCAGTGTACAAGAAAATGATTACTTCCATTTTATTTTTAGTTCGTGAGAAGGTATTGAGAGAGATATTCTTGTATTGCTATAGATTTCTTTGAATTTAGAAATGAGTTTTTAGTATTGTTAATTATTTATTTTAAGACATTTTTCAACAAATAATGTTGCCAAGAATATAAAGCCTTTTTTAAAAGTATTGAATGTATCATGTGAAGAAAATGTGTAAATGATTGTTCCTTATATATTAAGTATATTTTATAATATTTCTTTTGAGTCTGGTAAAATTAAATTTTGGATTTGAATTTATTAGTAAATGCCAATTTTTATATTTAACAAATAAAAGAATATAATTAATCTAAAATTCCTCATTTTATTCCTCTGCACAGCTTTAAACTAAGTCTCATAATCTTAAATTTGAAGGCAATTTAATCTTATCTTTCCTTCCAGGTTTAGACGGCTTTCCCGGACTGAAAGGTGAAACAGGATTACCAGGAATAGGTTTACCAGGACCAGCTGGACTACCTGGAGAACGTGGACCTTCAGGATTCCCTGGCATTCCAGGACAACCTGGAATAAAAGGCTCACCAGGTTTACCGGGATTTTCCGGAAATAAGGGAGAAATTGTAAGTAATATTTTGACATACATGTTACATTGGCTTAGCATAAAAGAGAAAACTTTTGTAGCATCTTATCTTTCAAAATACTTTTTATAACCACAGAAAAACCTCTCATTCGCGGGCACTCAACCGGCATAAAATTTTGTTCGTAAAAGGTCTTACTGTGAAGAAAATTCTTTTCAGGAAATTTGTATCCGATAATATCTGAGGAGTGTCCGTTAAGAGAGGTTTTACTCAAAGAATCATGAAAATAGGATTACTTACATATTATTATAAATACGTTGTGATTTGTACTTTTATTTATACTAATTATTACTCAATCCATCATTTTTAAATATGCAAATATATTTTTAAGTTTTTCATTGATTATTTACTCACAAAATTTAACATTATCTCTGTATCATTATTTCATTTCTTGCCATTATCTCTGTTTTATCTCTTGTTTTTCTCATTATCTCTGTATCATTATTTTCAATTCTTGTATTTCAACCTGAAAAAGAGAAATCGTCTATCCATATGTAAATATTAGCAGACTGAATATGTTTAAGAGCAAAAAACAATATGCAAATTAGTTTACAAAGAATATCAAAGCTATAGTAATTAGCATTGTTTAGGGTAAATTATTTATTAATTATCAATTCTATAAATCAGTGTTGCAAACCATTAGAAATTAATAAATGTGAAATAAAAATTTAGGACAGGAAGAACTCCTTTAACTTTAGAAAACACTAATATTGTTGGCATTTCTTAATTTATTCCTTTAGCTCATTCTATAACTTCAAACTGTACTATCAGGAGTTTTACTGAGATCTGTAAAGATGCGATTTATCATAATAAACTATAAAATATGAAAATAACACCGAAGATAGAGAATAAATATACAATGTAACTTAAAAGCATGGTACAGTACTTTGCAAAATGTATAAGTCTTTATAATAATAATTAGAAGATTAAAATTTTTTTCAAAATAAAACAAGTTAAATGAAGGTGCTGAAGATGACAGTTTTTCACTGAAAATTCTCCAAAACAATTGCTGTTCAAATAAATTGCATAAATACGGATATTTGAATCATTTTAATAAATAAGTAAAATATTAATATTTTTAATGTATCTGTGTTTAAGTTCAGTGAAAATTAAGCAGAAAAGATCATAAAGCTGAAATCTGAATCTTTAAAATTCTAGAAAAATACTTTCTACATGAGTTAATGTAGTAAGGGAATGGCAACTCTAACAAATTATATTTTCAATGGTTCATATTTTTTACATTATTTTAAATATCTTGTTTATGATTGCTTTTATTTTGTGACCGTTTGGCATATTATTATGTCAAGCTGAAAATCTGCTGAGAATGGGATTTATGAAGCAATTGTATATACAAAATACACTGTGCAATATTTATTTAAAAAAATTCGCAATCAGTCACAATTATAAACAAAGATGAGTTGTTTACAGTTGTTTTGTTTGAAAACTGTCTGCTATCATCAGAGCGAACAGTTTGTATATCCTTTCCTCTTGTTGCTGGTATAAAGGACAGATCTCTGACTGGGGACAACAATGAATGTTATATAAATTTTACTTTCTGATGACGGCGATAGACTTTTTTCTGCCAGTATGATTGTAAGCAACTTACTTTAATTTATATCTGTGACTTTTTTGAATTTCATTTCAAACTGACGGGGTTTATGTTTGTAGGGCGATAGTGGAACACCAGGTCTTCCAGGTTCTAGAGGTTTCGATGGCGCGCCAGGTTTACCTGGTGCCAAAGGAGATAGTGGTTTACCAGGTTTTCCTGGACAAAAAGGAGCACCTGGTGATTCAGGCATTCCAGGATTTCCAGGCCCGAAAGGGGAACCTGGTACACCGGGTGCACCAGGTCGTCCTGGATTGGATGGACTTAAAGGATTAAAAGGCGATTCAGGTTTTCCAGGAGCTCCAGGTTAGATTTCCATCAAATGTGATTTGTTATCTATTTTAATCATATAATATACACAAGTATAAAATTTTGCATTTAATATATATAACATATGCAATACAAATTTTAATAACACTATGTTGTATATTTTCATTAATTACCTTAATGCTATCTGAATCTCTGAACCCAATTTGAGATACTGATCCATATATATATCGCACCCTTGCGACGAAAGTGTTACAACTCAAAATTCGGTGAAAATGACTTAACGTTAGAACCAGATGTAGAAAACAGTGCTGCATTTTGCCATGCAAAATGTTAGGTCATAAGTTATTTGGGTTTCTGCTAGTTGGCACATGTCATTAGATGAACACAACGTCCCTCAATTCAACCAGAAACAGTTTTTTTCATTTTCTGAAAATTGGGATTTTTTGAGTTGTAACACTTTCGTCGCAAGGGTGCAATATATATATATATATATAATACTTTATAAACAATTATATCTCACTTAATGCTAAAAACTGTATCTCATTTTCTAAAAAAAAAGAATTTTTATGTACTACAATAAAAATAGATAATGATACAGTTTCATTATCACTGGAGACGAAATTCATGGGAGTAGCTAGCTATTCAAGCTGACTAAGAATGGGATACTGATATCAATTTTTTATGTTCTAAAATTAGTAGATTTTTAGAAATATTACTTACCATTGGTACTTATATACCTGTTAAATTTTTAATTAATTTATACTATACTTTTTTTCTCACTTCTTTTATTGTTTATCAATCTGTGAATATACCACACAGGCAAATCATGAAAGAATTTAGTCAGTACAAAATAGATTCTTCAATATTATTAATCACGAGGTGTTACAACCAATGTCGGTCCCTGAAATAACAAAAAAATATATTATTTATTTATTAATTTTTTCAATTTATTAACATTTAATCATCTTTTTGTATTTTAAAATCTAGCTGTTGATCTTTAAAAAGATATTATATTAAACATCCCTGTTACTTTTCAATTACTAATGCATTCCTACAAAAATAACAATAGATCTCAATTTTCCCATCTGGATCTGAGTTGCCAGATGAAATTTCTTAGGTCCTAAATTGTGGACTCAGTTATCATCTGAAATAAAGGCGACATATACCTATTCCAAATATAAGTCCTTAATTCAGAATCTCTTTGGTGATTCAAATCTTATGTAAATAATTATATGCGCACGGTGATGCCTTCCCATGGGACTTGCCCTTGCCACGGAAAGCTTCAGTTATATGATGGCTTATGGGTTGCGCAAGCTTTGTCAGACACCATCTTTACCTATGCTACCCAAGTAGGAACCAAATTTCTAATTTTTGATGATTTATTTAAGTCAATGTGTTTATATTTACTTAAATTTGTGTTCACGTTTCTGCCGAAATAAAATTCAAAATATGGCAAGACCATAAAAAATATACAAATTTGAATTACTTCATACATACTTTCTAAGGTGAGTACTTTGGATATAATTCTTAATTATGATTAATTACTAGCTATATTAGCATTTCTTAATAACCTCAAATTTGCTAGGTGCTTGTCTTTAGTCTTTTCATGTTCTAAATCTCATTAATTGATTCAGAAATATTAAAAAGACGTTCT
>QLNU02015270.1:27377201-27415428 GCA_006491805.2 Dysdera silvatica
TACGCTTTTGTATACGTAGGGACTTTCTGGTGAAATGTAGGGACTTTCCATTGCTGCCACTAGGGATTTCACCTTGACAGCACTGCTTTGTTTGGCTTCACTGTTGGCAACACTGCTTTGTTTACTTCTATACATCTACATCTTCCCCCCACCCCACGCCAAAAAAAAAAAGACCTGGCTCCCTTTTTTATTAAGGTCTTGCAGTCAACTCGTGTAGGGACGGATTTAAAGGTCATTCGGGGGGCGATTAATGACTTGAGTTTTGAAAATGATACCTAAATGGACCTTTACCTTGCATCTTTTCAATGTTAAATTTTCATTCAAAGGGGGCAATATCCCCACCCCTTAAATACCCCCTGAACTCGTGAAAATTTTTCGAAGTGGTCCGCGGGGTAAATTAAATTGGAAACCAGCGGATTAGGCTAAGTACGGAAGACATTATCCATGCCAGTAGAGACAGGAAAATGTGATCCATTTTGGCCGCCAACCTCCGAATCGGAGAAGGCACTTGATGATGATGATTATGGTAGTGGTGGTGGTTGTAGTGGTGGTATAATCGCCTCCTTCTCATAATTTTCAAAACATTTATGACACACATTGAACAATTATGGATTTGCTTATATTAAATTATTTGCGTTGTGAAAAGTAAGCAGTACACATAGGTAAGTTAAAAATGTAAGATAGCAGAAAGCAAAGCTTTATGTAAGGCCCTTTTCCAGGCATGTGACATAATGAGAAGGGGGGGGGGATGAAGGACGATCATATTAACTTTCATATAATTTTAAAATTTCACAATATCTAGGAGAGCTGGTAGTTATCTTCTGCATCAAATCCATCCATGCACGCTTGTATAAACATACACAAGTGCATACACACACACATAAAAAAAAGAAGAATGTAAGAGGCAAAAAGAAATGTATATTTTAAAGAAGAAGGAAGAAGAAAAAAAAGGGGGGGGGAGGTTCCGCTTTATCACACTAAACGAAAATTTAACTATAGTTGAAGTGTGTATACGTTTTAAAAAGATTGTGAAATTTATTGATGTATTTTCGTTACTAATATTTCTTTCTGTAAAGAATTGTAAAATTTTAGTTTATACACGTTTTGGTTATTCTTAATTGGTATTTTTCCCTCCGCTGTTACATTTTCAGTTCTTTCTAATCTGTATTTTAATATAATCAGATATTTTTCCTCTTAATGTCATAATTACGTATTTTTTCTTAGGTGAACCGGGACTTCCTGGATTGGGTGGCCCACCTGGGCGCCCTGGTGTCGGTATTAAAGGTGATGCAGGCCTTCCTGGTCGACCAGGAAATGATGGATTCCCAGGACTGAGAGGAGAAAAGGGTAATTTTTTATTCCACGGCCACGTTATAATAATTATTTGCGTATCTTATAGTGGCAAAATGAATCTCGTAAGATTATTTTTATCGATATCCACAATGGCAGTATTGTGAGGCTACGTTATACAAAATTAAAATGATATATATGCTAACCATATTAAATTTAGAATAATAATTTAAATACTTTCACATTTATGCCTGAAAATATCTGTTAAATACATACAGTTGCACATCGTATGAATATGCAACATTTAAGTTCTTAAAATATTCATACATTTGCAAAAAAAAAAAAACTACTTCTTAAGTAAAAGTCAAAATCTACTATAATGTACATATAAATCATTGCTTCCTAGTATCATTTTGCAAAATGTAATCTGTGATCATGGACGTAGAGTTATATGAGAGTGTGGGGCCCGAGCCCCCTAATAATTTGAAAAAAATTACAATTTTACATATATTATAATGTATAAATGTACAAAATAGATGCTTGCCCCCCCTCCCCCCAGTAATTTTGAAAACTCTACACTGTTGTCTGTGACTCTACATAAATTCCTGTAATATAGCTCTATAATTCTGACGTTGTTGAATAATATGAAAGGTAAATATATAAGTGGGTGTCATTATAACTCTATTGCAAATGCAAAATGTTGCATCCCCTCAAAACACTGAAGAACAGTCGCGAGACTTGATGTGAAAATTCCTTTTAGGTGAATACCCAAATGATTAAAATAGCATCGCTAATGGATATACCAGGTGTTTCGAGAGAATATGAAAGAGGCACAAATAATTTAAAGGGAACTGTTCACAAAAAATGACAAATCTGACTAGTTTAGCTGTTCTATTACGTTGAGTAATTTGTGAAGATTTATTTTCGGTACAAATATGGGCAGCACCAGCAACTTAGAAATGTTACATCACATGCTTTAAAGAAACAGGGTGATTATGCAAACTTGTCAACCGTATTTTTGGTTGGAGCCATGAGGAAATACCTGTATAACAATGTTGGCAGCAGTAGGTCCAGAACGCGCACATAACCACAATTATTTTTATAAGGAATTTCATACCAAATGTTTCCAACGCTTTTATATTTCAACATGGCTACATTGCAATATTCTACTAACGGTTGTTAATTTTATATCTATAATATATATATATAATTAATATTTAGTAATATATTTTTATATTTAATGTGTTTTCTTTACTCTGTTAAAAATGCTTTTATTATGTAAATAGGGCGGCGATGATCAGAGGGGTGTCACAGACTATTTGATTACTGTAAAAGGGGGTTGCGGATTACTTGGCTACTATAAAAGTGGGTCGCGGATTACTTGGCTACTATAAAAGTGGGTCGCGGATTATTTGGCTACTATGAAAGTGGGTCGCGATATTAAGAAGATTGGGATACATTGATTGATCTAAAAGCACAAACATTTCTCAATACATCACAAAATATCAAGCAACACCATTTGTCGGTGATGGGTGGAAGCAGAAAAATTTCATTCTGGGCACCCCTTTAAGGTATCTGCCACTAATTTAGATGAAATTGTATTCTATTTAGCCCAAGAATCCTTTGAACTGGGTCCGGTGGGAGCATATCTGCAGATAATTCATAGCTTCCAGATATATCATACATAAAAATACTTTAAGATGCATTGTGGATGCTCACAAATTTTGAAATGTTCCGCATATAATAATTCTCCAAAAAGAAAATAATCCCCATTGTTAAATGCATATTATGGAAACTCTGATTAAGATGTCATGGGAAAATTTTAAAGTGCAGACCTAATGGAGGACTTCGAAAGGCTTACACTCAGCAGTCAGCACTCATTGAATGCATAACAGTTAAAAGTGATAAGGCTACCATAGTGTTCAAGTGGAAAACTCGGGAATTGCTCTGTAAATTTTTAATCTGTATGCTATACAGTCGTTCTTTAGGAGTTATGTGCATGCATCTCTTATAGAAAGTTATTAAAACTCATGATCTTGTCATCAAACAGACTAGTTTTTTCCTCATGCTGTTTTTCACGTGTGGAACTTTAATTAAAATTTTGTACATCTAAAACATTTGTATACTTTTTTCGATATATATGTGTACTAAAATGTTTATAGAATCTTTTAAAAAAAGGCTATTTCTCAAGGTTATGTTCTCTTTAAAGAAATACCCCTGACGAAAAGCCATTAAAAGATCGAAAATCCATTCACAAAAATTTTTTACACCTCTATATACGCCTTGAATATCATTTTTCACGAAGCAAGTTTACCTCTTTTTTGCTCATATGGCATTTTATATTTTGTTGCAGGAGAACCAGGCTTTCCTGGCGTACCAGGTCTGCGTGGACTTCCAGGAGATAGTGGAGGACCAGGATTTCCAGGAGAAAAGGGCAACACAGGTCCTCCAGGACCGACAGGTTCACCTGGACGAGATGGATTTCCTGGTGTGAAAGGAGATGCAGGATTGCCAGGATTACCTGGTTTAAAAGGAGAAAGAGGACTAACAGGACCACCTGGACCTGAAGGACTTCGGGGAACATCTGGTCCACCGGGTAAATAAAATAGATAATTATATTTGTATATAAGGCATAAAATAATTCTTTAATGTTTAAATATTTATGTAATAATTTATGTAATAATGTTGATGATTTGTCTTAATTTTGAAAATTTATAATTCCATAATGATACTGTCCACATACTCTTTAAATTTATAGGGATTTGTAATTTGTAAAAATGCGATCATTTGTAATTTTCTGGATATTATCAAACTTTTATTATCAAATTCTCTCATCCTCTATTTTAAATGCATACCAATTTTAAAATGAGATAAAAACATTAAAATTTCCTTCACCTTTGTAGTTTTTAAGTGCAAACAAAAAAATCTAAATATATCAATACTTAAAATTTTTGAAACAAACTAGTTCTTAAAAAGTTATGATTGCCATTAGCAAAATGCTCAACAATATTAAATCTTATTTGGTGAGTATCATGAAGCTCTGAGCTATGAGTGGTATCGCACACGTAATCTTTAACGTTAAACAGGTATGTTATCCATGCATTTGTGCTCTACATTACATGTACCACATAACATAGCATTGTTGGAACGATTTTATACAATTTTAATATCCTATTAATTTAAATTTTTAAGCATAAATAACAATCCATTCTACATAATACTTACAACTTCTCAATTTTTTTGTATTTTTATGATGCAATAACAGCAAAGGACATGCTGTTCCTGGAGTTAGTTTTCCAAGGAAACTAAACGTCTGTTGCCATGGAAACAAACCTCAGATTTGTTTGTCAGAAAAACGTTATACATTCCACAATACGATTATAAGTTGAGCCCAAGTTAATGGTATTATAGATTAATGTGGCACCACTATGGCACCATAGAGCAATCGCCCTGTTTTTTTTAAGGTGTCCAAACCTCTTAAAGCCTAAGAAACCACCCAGTGCCCTGACTTCAGTGAGTAATTATTCAATAAACTTTTTTTTGACCCCATTGGGAGCAAAACTCAGATTAATAGTATGCTGGGCAAACCTTCTCATAGGTGGCTGCTGTAACAGTGAGCATTTGATAATACAATGAGAGTGCGTCTGTTACTGACATCATGGAGTGAAGTCATGGTATTCAAAATGTTACGGAAGAACGACATCATGGTTAATGTTTTCTACACTATCAAAATATTAAACTGCAATGTTTTTCGTAAGTCATTTTAAGAAAAGGGCCTAATACTACTTTTAACTGAAATGGTATGAAAATTTTCCTGCAGTATAAAAAAAATGCACATTGGAAAGTATGTGTCGTTATGGAAGGACAGGAAAAACATGAAATAATGTCCTTCGGAAGGACAGGAAAAACATGAAATAATGTCCTTCCGTAACTGTGTTTTCGATGTTTATCAAATTCGGAATTATTAATGAAATAATGCAACACATTATTTTGCAAGAACTTGTAAGGTTATAATGATACAGTTTATTAGCTTTAATATGATATATAAAATATCATAGTTTTGTTTTTTTTAATTTGTCATCCGTGTCCCAAAATGCTGTGATTAAATAGTGTTAATGTTATTATAGGGCCTTGCATCGGGCAAATATGAACAAAATATTAGAATATTTTCCTTGTCTTTTTATTATATTTGCAGATTTTGTTAACTGTTATAGACCTGTTATTCATACACAGGTGAACTGAGTTATGAGGAATTTCAGTACTATTTATTTATTTATATTATTTTTTTTTCAGGAAGAGATGGTTTCCCTGGTTTATCTGGTATGGTTGGTATTAAAGGCGATTTAGGTTTACCTGGACCACCTGGGTTCCCTGGTGAGAAAGGTGATGTTGGTTTCCCTGGACCACCAGGAGTTGTTGGCCAACCAGGTAAATTTCAAAATAACTTTTTGTTCTTAAAAGTAAGAAATATATACGTTTGAATCCAACAAGTAATTTTTTAATTTTAATTCAAATTTAGAAATTTCGATATTCCATTTTCACTTCAGCATCTCATTTAACTTTTATAAAATATAATACAAAAAAATAGGTATCAAAATTTATAATGATGTATGGCAGTAATATCCAACCATTCCAAGCGTATGGACAAATATATAATGAGCTTTGGCGTCACAGGCCTCACAATATATTTTGTTTAGCCATTATTCTAAAATGTTTCGTGGAATGATAAATTCGGTTTATTTTGAGGGAGCAATTGCTTCAAATTGCTTTTGCAAACCATTTTACAGATAGAACAATGAAACTAAATGGATTACTCATACACAGGCGAATCAAAATGCTCTTTTGAATGCCATTTTTAGTAAAATATTAATGCTAATAAAATTTACTCCTAGTGAATAAGAACCCTGTGGATACTTACTCTTTGGCAGCAACAAATACATAAAAGTAATTTTTTTCAATAATATCGTTGATATTTATTTTTCACATGTTCTGAAAATGGTCATCATAGTCAATCAGTTATTTTGATACAACTTTTTTTTTTCACTATCCTTATAACAGAGAAATTCTACTCGCAAATGCTTTTAAACGTGGATACAATTTCTTACTAAATGCACTTAATCCAAGATATTTAATATCAGTTGAGATTGTGTTTGTGATGTGCTGTTTCTTATCAGAAAAAGATGTGAAAATTTACATTCACATATGGAAGTGAATGGCTAAAAACAATAATAAAAATATTTTAATTTGTTAAACGTGCTCTGTGTTGAACCAAACAAACCAACCTCTTGGAGCATACATACCCTCCACTCCCGTAGATCACATTTGGCCACCAGTATTATATATAGATTATGCCATCATAAACTTATAATTCATGCTGATTTGGTTTGTTTTGAATTTAATCATATTTCAGATGCCAGTGCTTTTACTTGGAATGTAATCACCACCCTCAAATTATTATTTTTTATTTCCATCTTAGAACTTCAGTGTCACTTTGCAAATATATTAAAGAATGACTTCTTATCTGAAATATATCGTAAAAAAAGTCATGTTTTTCAGGTATTTCTGGTCTACCTGGCCAAAAGGGTGAAAAGGGGAGCATACCACCTCTTAATTTGTTACAAGGGCCTAAAGGAGAACGTGGCATTGCTGGAATCTCTGGTGACTCTGGACCTCCTGGTCCTAGAGGCCTTGATGGATCTCCAGGTTTACCAGGTAAAAAAAAATCAATATTGCATTTTGACATATTAACTTTATTATATTAAAATTTGTCATATTTTACTCTTTTTAGTGCATTATTCATGGTATGAAAGTTTTTTAATTACTTAATTTTCTTAATTTTATTCAGACATTTTGTGACTTTTCAACGATGGTGAATTATGTTATGGTAGAGAATTGTATGAGCTTCATATATATATATATATACAGTAGAACCTTCCTAAAGTAACCACCTTTGGGACTGGACTGCAATGGTCATCATAGACAGGCGGTCACTATGTACGACAGGCTTTGGTATAGGCATGAGTAAGTCCCTACCAGTTCTCACTGGTAAAAAGTGGTCACTTTATTCACGTGATCAATTTACCAAAGTAGTCACTTTACCAAGTCCTGCTGTGTATACTTACAACTGCTGTGCTACATTCAAAAATCTGCACTCTAGTGATTATTGTCTGCTGAGTTTGGGTTTGACTCCCGAGGAAGCTTAGTTAGATGAAGTGTATAGTTGGATGAAGTGTATTCTGGGATTATCTCAGCCAGAGATGTAGCCAGGGGGTGGTTTTGGGGGTTGTAACCCCCCATTGCAATGAAATTTTGTATATTTAACATAGGAATATATGAGTTGTAGCTCTGTAACCCCTCCCATTAAGCCTATAACCCTCCCCTTATGAACTTTCTGCCTACGCCACTGATGTCAGCTGTCTAACACGGTGCCTCTATGATGAACTACTGACAAATATCTGCTATTATCTGTCGGTCTATTAAAGATGAGACAGGCTCAGCCCGAAACGGGCTCGGGCTCTACATTTTATATTATTTTTGGGCTCGGGCACGTCAGACGAATGCAACTAATACCGAAAACTAACTTTTCTATGTCGAAATTGTTCAAGGAATACAATTATATTATTCATTTTCAAGGATCGTTGAAATGCGTGTATATGAAAATTCAAAGGATATTAATTGGTGTAGTTTAGCAAATTTTTAAAAATTTGAATCATACTTCAAAGGATTAAAGTTACATTTGAAGTTACAGTCTGGGTTTGGCTCAAATTTCCACAAAGTATCTCAGGTTTAGACGAGCTCAAATTGCAAGTCTTCGCGTTGGGGCCTCAAAAAATGAGCCCAAACTCATCTCTGCAGTCCATCAGAAGCCAAGTCGTTAGATAACCAAAAAGATTGGGGTGGAAAGAAAATTATTCAGAAGTCTTCCATTTTTATATCGTCTTTGATCTCGGTTTTCCATGCCGTCGGAATTGCACAAGCAAGGCGCCGACTTTAGAAACTATTGAGGGTTCCGAAAATTTTAAATCGAATGGCCGGCGCATTTTTCAGAGGATTTAAGTGCAATTTAAATTTCATTTTCAGATTATCTGGCAGAGTAAAACACCCGAAATGTTAAAATAAACCAAATTATAGTTAATTATAGAAAAATATTTTTTCTCTAGATAATTATTTAATTTATTTTGCTTTTGTAGGCACAACATTATTATGCACAATATACAGATACTATTGAATTTCCAACTCAATCTTCATAAAAGTAACAATAATGTAAAATTTATTTTTAGGTGCTTTTACCAGTTTTAAAAAGGCCAACACTTTTTTCTTTTCAAATGATTTCTGAGTTAAAATTTTGTTTTCGGTACTTTAAAAAATTCAATGTATCCAACCCGGTTGGTAACAGCACCTGCTCGGATAATAGAAGGTCGTGGGATCGTGCCCATCAGACGAAAAAAAAAACCCACATTTTTTTTACGAACGTTTCACCATCTAACCATGCCATAACATCGGCGTTACTATTACTACGCCTAAAAAAGTTGATAAAAATTGTTTCTTAATTTAATCTGCGTAGTGTTCTATTGTGTAAATACTCAGATGTGTCCAACCCCCCACTCCGTCTCTCTTTACAAAAAAGTTGACTAAAATAAAAGCTAGATTCCCCAGGTGCTTGGGAGAAAAAATGAAGTAAAAAGTAAAGAAAATTATGGCTCCCCCAGCTGTTGAAAGGTAGTGTAACGTGGCTAGTAAAATTGGAGAGAGGCAATCGACATCTGGCCGGATTAATTTAAAATCGCATTTTATTCATTGAAAACAACTTTATGTACAGGAAGCCCAGAGAGGGCTGTCTAATGGTAGCATATCTCTCGGCGTCCAGGCCCCTCTCTTGTCTCAAGTCACTGTTACCATCCTATCCCCGGATCTGGTTCACACATGTCAAAGGTCGGATAATAATGTACTTGTGAATATGTTCCCATTCTGCATCAAGAAATTATATTAATTGCAACTGAAAATAAATAATTCTGCTTATAAATTCCTTTTAATATATAACTGGAAGCTATGGCATCACAACAGTGTAAAGCCAAGCTGGGACGTGGAACAGCGCATACGCCCTGGTTTCCACCTTGTCGCTTAAAACACATAGCTGTGCATCTGACTTTGCTGCTTTTGCTGGTCTTGGCAATACTGGAGTCACAAGCATGGCTGTTCGCATCATTATTTTGCACTTTTAAGTTTCTGGATGACTCCGATAGTTCTATCATGATATCCGATAGTTCTATCATAGTTCGGACATGTTCTACTAGTCTATACGTCTTACACAAGAACATTTGCGCAATCATTGTAAGTACAGTGAAACCTGTCTAAGGCGGAAACTCACGGGACCGGAAAAAAATTCCGTAGTATGCAGGTTTCCGCCTTATGGAGGTTACATGCAAAACAAATACATACATAGTTAAATTCAGTGGTAAGAGATGACTGGATATGCTAATTGTTTTTATTTGTCTTATCTTGCGAACTTTAAGACTATATTTTCCTTTTGATAAAAATATTTATTTTATCACTGCATTTTATTTTTATTAATTTTAATTTTTGCACTATTTTGTGGTTTTAGTAGTTACGATCAATATGGTGCAAAATTTCATTCTAACTGTACATGCTTATTCTATACAAAAAGTCTATTATGTAAGCTTAAATTGTAACGATAAAGTACCTCCCTTGTAAAGATGATAATTCCCTTGTATAAAGATACTCTCCCTTGCGGTGGGTTTATCCATGAATTGATAAAGTGGATATGAGTGACTTTTCGTTCTGGTTAATAATGAACGTTTTTATTTAAGAAGTGGGTGGCACTGGCATACAAGGGGGTGAACATGGCTGTAACCCCCTATTGTAATGAAATTGTGTATAGTATACATGTAAATACAATGGAGTTGTAGCTCTGTAACCCCCCATTGTAAGGCTATAACCTTCCCCTTGAAAGTTCATAAGGGGATAAGGGAATAAGGCATAAGGGCATAAGGGAAAGTTCATAAGGGCATGCCTATGGTGGGTGGGTGGTGTGCAAAATGGCGGCCGGAGAAGCATAGGCATAGGCAGAAAGTTCATAAGAGAGGTTATAGGTTTAATGGGAGGGATGACAGAGCTGTAATTCATATATTCCTATGTTAAATATACAAAATTTCATTGCAATGGGGGGTTACAACCCCCAAAACCGCCCCCTGGCTCCGCCTATGCGGACAAGGGCATTCTATATCTGTAAAATGTCTTTTATTCGTCATCCCCCACTTTGCTATTTGCATTGTATTACAACCCTCTTTCCTTTTTCTGCTGAGAAAATTTTCTTCCTACTAACGATTTTCCGCTTTATGCAGGTTTTTCTCTTTAACGGGATTAAATAGTGCTTTCCGCTTCCGCGTTAGACAGTTTCTGTGTTAGCTAATGTTAACTACCATTGACTTCTGAAGGGACCGTAAAAAAATTCCGTGTTAAGTCAGATTCCGCCTTAGACAGTTTTCACTGTATTCAACTTTTGCTATGTGCAATGACTTGCTGCTGCTGCTGACGAAAATAAAATTACTTATCTGTGTGTTTCCGTTTCCTACTTTATAATGTCTTGGAGTCTGACGTACATGGTTCGCAGCGGCGGTGGGAGTTGTAAGTTCGTACAATCATAGTACCATAGACAGTTACGTTAAGCCAGTACTAGTTACGTTAAACCAGTACTACTTACCAGTTTAAGCTACGTAAATGCTCTTACCAAATCGGCGACAATGTACAAAGTCTCCTCTCTCGCATGTGAGCGTTTCAGCTAATTACGTTAATGTATTTTAAGGCTATTCTGTATTGATATCGTTTCAAAATATACGGCCAGAGAGGGAGGGAGGCCCCCCAAAATCTAGAACTCGAATAGGGTCACAAAATTCCTTAATCCGCCACTGGCAGTGGATGCATTTAATGGACTTCTTCAAAATGATACGTGTAAAGTATTTTTCTATAAAACCTATATAGTACTTTGTGTTAATGAATTACACATTCCTATTTTTGGGGTTATAGATCGTTTACAGCATTTATTTTAATAATTGTATGGTACTCTGTTACACTTGTAAAAACCAGAAACACAGCAGTACTTAAGTTTGATTTTAAAGAATTTAAAAAAATCTCCAACTTTTGTTCAAACTCTTTAAACGAAGTTTTCTCTTTCTCTCTGCCGTAACTAAACTGGAGTAAACGCACTCCTATGTATGAACTTAAAAGTGCTCAACAAGCAAAGATGTTTTCTGGTCAACAACTCCATGCAAATGCATTAAATTATGGAAAAGTTTAAGACACCAAAAACTCATGTGACTTATGCACCACGAACACCATGCAATACCTGAAATTCCGATATGCATGTGCCCGTCACTTTGGCGGGAATATGATCATGACACCTTCGAAGGTTTCTTTGTGTATTTATCAGGTTCAAATTCCATAAAAAAAAACGTCAGTCTGGCTTAACAAATAATGCACTTAAGCGGTTTTTGTAATTATAGATATGCAGTTAAACAGATTTAGATAACATGAAAAATAGAAAACAATATTTAGGCTTAATATTTTCTGGTTTTGTTTATGCATCTGTGCAATATGCACTTACGTGACAAACAGTTACTTTGACACCGGCGTCAGGTTTACAAACACGAAATAATGGAATCTCCTGGTGAAATTCTGTTATGCACTTATATGGTTTATGCAGTGTGCATTTATTGAAATTCGACTGTAATGTTTTCATAATAACATGTATGCATATATAAAGAAAATATTATATCTATATAAATCATAAATTTACACAAATGGTAAGGAATAATTACTTTCATATGCACAAATAATATAGTTTATTATTATTATTATTATTCGTGCATATGAGTAATAATAATATAGCTTATTAAAGTGACTATTGTTTATTACTAGGCCTTACTGGTGAAAGGGGCAATCCAGGCCACCCAGGTCTTCCAGGCCTACCAGGACCCATTGGTATAAAAGGAGATCGGGGAGCATCAGGTTTATCCGGACCACCAGGGCTACCTGGAGTAAGAGGAAATCCAGGTCCTGCAGGATTGCCAGGTTTACCGGGCGGTGACTACTTAATGGGCATTTTGCTTGTCAAACATAGCCAGTCTAATAACGTTCCTGTTTGCCCACATGGAATGGCAAAACTTTGGGATGGTTTCAGTTTATTATATATTGAAGGAAATGAAAAATCTCACAATCAAGATTTAGGTAAGTTTTTATATTCATCATCTGACACAATTTCAGTGAACTAAGTATAACTCCCAAGTACCCTAACATTCGGACTTTAATCGTAAAAGTGGTTGAAATGTAATTTTCATTGTTTATGAGGGGTGAAAGGAGCAATTGTTTAACTTAAACCAATATTCAAAAAATTCTACGATTAGACTAAATTTTTTTTATGTTTTGATTGCTCATTTATAGTTTTCATCGGTTGCTTTTTTTTTTTAGATTTCGTGCTTAAATAAAAAAATGATTTCTTTTACCTCTCATGATAGTTAAATTTATATAAAAAATTGTAAAAAAATAGTTAAGTTTTTTATATTAGTCAACTTTATAAAAAAATGCTTCATAATATCTTAAAGTGTGTTTTAAGAATTTTGAAATGGTGTTAAATGCTATTGGTTCTCTGGTTATAACTTAAAATAGTTCCCAAACTTTTTTCCCATATGCCCAGTGTCTCAGGATGTCCTTTCCCATTTTTGATATTGTTTAGTTAACAGCATCAGTATTAGATGTTAAATTACTCGTAAAGAAAAGAATGATTTTCCGGCGCCTGGTGGGACCCGAACCCACGACCTCCTGATTGCCGGTCAGGTGCTCTACCTACTAAGCTACAGGCGCAACCACTCTCTCCCTTACGAGTATATATATATAACTTTGCATGGACAAGTTCGCTATTGGTGTGGCAGTACTGTGACTACCGTTGCCAAAGCGACAAGTTAAAGAAGCAAGAATGTCCTATATGTCGAACTAGATTTTAATATTATTAAAGCAACACTTTTTCGCATTAGCCGATGATGTGGCAACATATGTGTTAACATCTATTTGCCACATCAGCAGCTAATGGGAAAAAACTGTTACTTTAATAACATTAAAATCTAGTTCGTCATATCGGACATTCTTGCTTCTTTGACTTGTCGCTTTGGCAACGGTAGTCACATCACTGCCACACCAATAGCGAACTTGTCCATGGAAAGCCATATATATATATATACTCGTAAAGGAAAGAGTGGTTACGCCTGTAGCTTAGTAGGTAGAGCACCTGACCGGCAATCAGGAGGTCGTGAGTTCGGGTCCCACCAGGTGCCGGAAAATCATTCTTTTCTTTACGAGTAATTTAACATCTATTGTTGCCACATCATCATCGGCTAACGTGAAAAAACTGTCGTTTTAATGATATTTAATAGCATCAGTATTGCTACTGTAAGAATCTACCAATTTGATTGGATCAACACGCTCCTCTGCTTAAGAACTCCTTCTGTAATTGATATTTATTTATATATAAATATATATTTGTAGTTATATTTTTAGCTGTCCTTCACAACTACAAAGAAATATAATAAAACATGATGCATGCCCATTTAGTTATAGGGGAAATGTTGAAGCTTTTTTTTTGTTTTAATGTATGATTTTAGATTTTCCTTTTTTTTGATTTCTTTAAAACAAATCTTGTTTATAACTGGGCAATATATAAATTTTATCCCATTTATTTTTAAACAGGTTTTGCCGGATCCTGCCTGCGTCGCTTCAGCACCATGCCCTTTTTGTTCTGTGATTTCAACAGTGTATGTAATTATGCTAGCCGTAATGACAAATCCTATTGGTTGTCGACCAACGCTCCAATACCAATGATGCCTGTAGGAGAAAACATCATTCAGGAATATATCAGTCGCTGTGTCGTTTGTGAAGCCCCTGCAAATGCTATTGCTGTTCATAGTCAGTCTCTAAATATTCCAAACTGCCCTAGTGGATGGAATATGTTGTGGATAGGATACAGTTTTGCAATGGTAAAGTATTAGTGTATTTTTCTTAAGAGTTCGGAATCGTTTTGAAGCATTAGCGAGAAAACCTAGCAATTAGTTATTTTTATGGTAGTCATGGTGGAATGATACAGGATACAGGAGTTCAATTCCTCTAAAATGGATTTTTTGTATGACTTTTTGCTTTGCACCTCCGTTTTTCCACAGTGCACCCGTAGCGATAAAATTGTGCATGTATGCATATGAATATGTGGAGTTGTAGTTCAGTAACCCCACTCCCCACTTACGAACGTTGTTCATGCACTAATAATACCAGTCTATTATTTTTTTTCTATAGGCATAAACTTAAAATTAACTTAAAAATGTATGCTATTAATTATAAACAAAATTTTAATAATTATGAGGAGGGAAGACAAGTAGTGTATATGGAAATGAGACATCGACTGCTGGGAGCAAAGAACCATTGAGAATATGAATTGGAGAAGTAAATTAGGAAAAGAGCAATGAAATATACCATCTGTATAAAAACTTAAGACTTGTGACAAATAAGGGGAACTTACTTGTTTAAAACATAGATAAAAAATAGAAAAATCTGGAATAATTAAGAAGGTTATTATCACATGGTCTTATATATCTACCAATCCAGAAGAAGCGTGGGATTTCCCCAAGAAAGAAGGCTGGATGATATAGAGGAAGACTTCAGGAGAATGAGAGTAAGCTTATGGCGAAAGTAAGCTTTAGATGAAAGACAGTAAGCAATGGTCGTTAAGGAAGTTCATGTCCTTCAGGGACAATGACGTCAGAACAAGAAAAATAAAGATTTTATAAACTCTATTTTTAATGGAGTGCGGAAAATGCTGAACATCATGTGATACAAGGTTTGGATAACTACTGCCCAATATAATTGTAATCTCGTATTTTATCTTATTGCCAAACGCAAATATAGGCAGGAAAAATATAAAAATGCAATATCTTACCAATAGAATTACTTCGCGAATATTGTCCATTGATTTCAATGTTTGAAAAGATTAGGAAAAATAAGCGCTTAGGGTTAATAGGAATTGAATATAATGAAAGAGAAAAAAAAATACTTGTCGAAAATATAATGATCTAATCTTGCCAAAAATAAGAACGTAAACAGGAAGACGTAGCATTAGTTTCAAGTGTCATAACCTTTGAAATAAATTACCAAAATATTTTTAAAAAAATTGAATGGAATTAAAAAATTTAAAGACAAATTCGGAAAATGCTTAATTTCTAGACTCGACTCTCAGGATAAAAATACAATGATTTAATTTAACCAAAAATAAGAACGGGAGTGGGAAGAAGTAACGTTAATTTCAAGGTCTTAACATTTGAAATAAATTGCCAGAGGATTTAAAAAAAAATTGGATGGAATTAATGAATTTAAAGACAAATTAACAAAACGATGAAAAATCTCAAGATTGAACTCTCAGGATTAAAAATACCAAATGAAGTAATTACATGGTAGATTACGTTTCATTGATGATAAATACTTTTATATTTCATCGGTATGTTTGATTGCATTGAACTCACTGGAGGTTCCAGTTTTATTATATCCTTGAAGATATTTTCTTGAAACCTTTCCTTGTATAGTCCAAGTCCTTATACCTATTGAAAGTTGATGTTATATGATGTTTAGCATTTGCAACTATATAAACGAAAAAGAAACTTATTATTATTAAAAGCACATGAATATTTGTAATTATTTCATAAATATGATATGTAAGAATAAAATAATGGCTAAAATTTTAAATTTTGTGTATTTTTTTATGTTTTTAGCACACGGCCGCAGGCGCTGAAGGTGGTGGTCAGTCACTCTCAAGCCCTGGTAGTTGTCTGGAAGACTTTAGGGCTACACCTTTCATCGAATGCAATGGTGCTCGTGGAACATGCCATTATTTTGCTAATAAATTTAGTTTCTGGCTGACAACAATAGATGGCAACGACCAATTTTCACGCCCGGTGTCCACCACTCTCAAAGCAGGAGATTTGAGGTCACGAATTAGCAGGTGTTCTGTCTGTATTAAAAACACGAACTATAATGTCGGCTTTTAAAACATTAAGTCCATGTGCCACAGTGATCTCCAGTTATGTGTGCCTCCTGCCACAAAAGGACATTTGACCTATCTGTGAAAAGGTCAAATTTGTTGTTGATGCTTCATATCGTGCATTATAAACTCTCGACTTTTCTATCATGTTAAATTTTTTGAAACACGTTATTTGTTGCAAATGTATGTTTATATTTTGGCTAAATATTCTGTACTAATGAAGCTACTGTCTCCCAGTGTACGTTACTAGACAAGCTATGCTCATACGTAGCATTACGGCAAATGACACAAATGTTAATGCTGATTTCGATTAAATCCGACTGGAGCTTATAAGATAGAGCTTGACTGAATGTCATCGCATTCGTTTCACAGTGTGAGTTAATAGATCTTTAAAAAGTTTTGCTCGATTTTAATATAGTGCCTTATGTAAATACAGTTTTTTTTTATAAATGTTATTTATCTTCGAGCTATATATTTATAATTATGTATATTTTTAATAGCCAATATGTATTTGTGGCCTAACTTTTCTATAAAACAACAATACCGAATAGACTCTTTTGCTCAAAAATAGCTACATATATATCCAATATATTTTTCCTTAATATATGTGCGTGTTGTTTCATACATTCTATTTTTGTATCGCAATTTTCAATATGCTTGCTAAGAACTGTTACTCGAAGTTCCTGTACTTAAATGAAATGCAAGTATAAGTAAATACCAAGTTTGAAAAATACTATGAATTCATTTCAAAATTTCTCGATTTCGTATTTTATTATAAAAATGTTGCATTTTTTATGAAGGTGCTAATATATTTAGAGCTGATGTCAAACGTTTTTATCTGTGAGTACTACTTTTCATGCCATGCTTCGTATTTTTATGAAATTTTTTAATGTATAGCAAAAGATTATGTGCCAAATATTTAACATTTCAAGCCAAAAAATAAATGAAATGATTTTGTTTGGAGATGATGTGCCAATTGTAGTTAGAGTTACAATAGCAATTTATAATAATAATTTTAATTAATTATTATTTATACACATTAAAATATAACTTTTAGATATGAATTTCTATTTGGGGATTATTTTTATATCAAGCAATGCTATTACCAATCACATAAATGTAGAGTTATAAGTGTCCGTGCCCCCCCCCCCCCCCCCCCGAAATAATTTTGGAAACCTACTTTGACGATTTTATATTTCTGTCCAATTGCACACTTTATATTTCTGTAAGCAAAAATATTTTAGAACGAAATCTCAAAAGTAATATATTTGAAACCAGAATTTTTATTTTAACATTTAAATGATTGTTTTAACTTTTAAATAAGTTTAAATAAGTGTAGAAACGTTTTTTTAAAAAACAAACAGAGCATGTTGAAAACAGATAGATAGTTAAATTATAGTTTAAATTTTGTATTTTTAAGTAAACCTGAACTTGTTAATGCCTGATACTACTAACTAGTCACATGGTCTTATATATATACACACACCTAAATATTTCAGTAAGAAAAAAAAGTGACTACTTATTATATTGTCGTGCTAAAAAATTTTTGCATTAGAATTTAAAGTGTCAGAGGTTAAAATTTGTAAGAAATTGCGCTAAAAAAAATTAACATGTACTGCAAAAATTATATATCACCTTCTTTTTCAGAATTTTTTTTCTTAATTTTGATAAAATTAAAAAAAAATTCAATTATGGAAATAATTTTTTATAATCCATATAAACATCTGCGAGTTTGTAGGAGCTGGCTGTACAATGTACAAATGTTGGCCGAATTGTAAAGTTGTACGGACGATCGGTAATATTGTTTGATTTTATACAAAATTTGTGAATGAATAGCGGAATATGATTTTATTTAATTTTTTCACAGAAACATTCAGATAAGCTGCATGCATTCTTACGGCGGGTAGAGCCTGATTTCGTTGAGGATATTAAACATCCGTAGCCCACTCTTTTACAGGAAATTACCATAAATTTTGCTTTCTGATGAAAAAAACACAATCGCCCATATTTGCCAGTATCCTACAAATAACAGAGAAAAAATATATAGTACAGCATTTCCAATTTCAGGCAGGTTTCATTACACATATGTGCATTCGCACGCGAATTCACAAGTGCTCAAAAACAATACGATTTTCAAAACTGAAGTGTTTCCAGATATGCATATGTATATTGTTTTTAATGTTTTTATTATTGTCGCAAAAATATTAGAGTTAACTAAAATTGAAGACAAAGAAGATATGTTTAAGAAACAAAGTGTTGTCTATTAAGTAGACTTCATATATTTTGTTCATTATGTAAAAATAAGCTTTATTCTCAAAGCTTATTTTTTTAGATGTAGTTACAGATTATTAGAGCTTTATGACACATTTAAAAGTAAAATTCAACACTTAGAGCAATCATTGTCATTAAAATATTGTCTAAAATAATCTATAATAATCATTCAAATAAAAGTCTAAATACTCATTATTAACCATAATTTATTTTGTAAATTAAAGTATTGAAATTAAAAGACGAACTTATCTGGAAAGTTTAAAGCTAAACTCTTTCAAGCATATTTTACTAAAAAAAAATCCTATTTTAGCGCTTAATTAAATTGTTATTTTTTCAGTTACATGGTTTAGGACTACCTGCAAAAATGAATTTTTTAAGAGTTAAAAACAATTACTTTAAAATTGGGTGTGCTAAAATGTCGTTTTAGGAAGTGTTAAAATATCATTTCCATGAATAAAATATCATTTCTATGAATTAAATATCGTTTCTATGAATAAAATATCGTTTTTATAAATGAAATATCATTTTTATAAATGAAATATCATTTCTGTGAATAAAATACCGTTTCTATGAATAAAATATCATTTTTATAAATAAAATATCGTTTCTATGAATAAAATATCATTTTTATAAATAAAATATCATTATGAATAAAATATCGTTTCTATGAATAAAATATCATTTTTATAAATAAAATATCATTTTCATAAATAAAATATCATTTCTATGAATAAAATATCGTTTCTATGAATAAAATATCATTTTTATAAATAAAATATCATTTCTATGAATAAAATATCGTTTCTATGAATAAAATATCATATATGCTAGTCACTGCTCTACAAGAAAGCTCATAAGAGGGGAGGGTTACAGGACTGTAAAACTCCACATATGCATATACGAAATTTCACCATAATAGGGGGGGGGGTTATGACCCCCCCCACCCACCCACCCACCCATTCTTGTTTATGTCTATGGTAATAGTATAACAAAAAAGAAAGTTCATGAAAATTGCGAATGAGTTTATTGAAGAAATTATGTTAATTATGCTGATCGTGTATCGTTATCAAAATAATATCAAAGTGGTAATTTCATATTTTATAATTTCTCTTGTTAAAATAATATAGATATATATAAAATAAGTTTCTTGGTTTCGTGAAGCAGTAACACTGCCATTTCAATATCACAGTAACACACTGCGCCTTTTACATCACTGCCATTTGTCTCACAGCCTAGTCGTCGCACTGCTCATTTGGTTCTGCCATGCAATCGTTTGCTGATTTCAAGTTTTCAAATTACGCTGAGGGCGAATAATGAACGTCAAGGTAGAATTACGATATAATTTCCACGGAAGAGGTTGCAAGTTTTGTTTTCCTAATAAAAGTGTGTTGTTCAGTTGATAATCGTAATGAATATACTTTAAAATGGTCGTTATTACAAATAAACCGTGAACGTGTCATTTTTATTGTTTACAATATATATATTTTGTGTATAAAATATGAACATTATATGTTAAAGACTTAAATTTTAAAGAAAATAAAGATTTTCCAATCCAATTTTATTTTTTATTTATTTATTTTTTTAGCAGCAGCAGCGTAAGTCTTCCTTACAATAAAAATTTTGAATTTTATTTTAAACTCACTTCTTGGTGTTTGCGAAGTGAAAATTTATTCTTCACTTTTGATATCTCGTTGTGAAAGACATTTTAAATATAAAAAAAATATATGCGCACCTGTATATTAACGTGTATCAGTTATACACGTTAATATACAGGTATTTATTATATATTCGATTATATATAATCTAACGTAAATGATCGTAGTTTAAAAGGATTCCTAAACAGCAGCTGTTTCGGTAGCCCCATGCTAGCTTCTTCAGAATGACACTGACTCCATTCACAATCAATGCCAGCTAATTTTGCCAACGAACCAGTCACAAATCCGCTGGTTGGGAGAACGAAGAATTCCATGGATCTGTGATAGGTTTTTTCTTGTAGAATGAAGATAATTTTTCTAAACGGATGAAATTGTATTGAAAGGAAGCTGGTTATGCTTCCATCTACCATCCAACGTATTTGTGATCTACGGATTGGCAACGTGCCGGCATTGCTTGTGAACGGGTTCATTGTCGCTCTGAAGAAGATGGCGCTTGACTACCGAAACGGCTATTAACATTGTTTAGGAACCTTTTTAAACTACGATAGTTTGTATTAATTTAAATATAATTCCTACGCAGTGTGCCGTAAAATTCAAATGTGTTTACAATTTTATTTCAATTTGGGGGCAGTGTTTAATAAAAATATATCTGTAAAAACTCATATATTGGTGGGGAGTGGGCTGCGATGAAACAGTAATCAAGTATTAAGTTTTAAATTACTTGCGGATACTAAACGAGTTTTATTTTAGTTTCACAGCACATTTTTTAATTATAAATCGATTTCCAGGTAAACAAAATAGCTAGAGTAGGTATTTTCAATTTTATAATTAGAGTTCAGGTGGATTGTTTTTGTTTTTTGTTTTTTTGTTGTTGTTTTTTTCAAAATAGATAATCGTTTTTTGTTGCGTTGGGATCAGAGGTGCCCTCTTCAATAAAGTATTGGGGGAGGGCAAGTAAATCCCAATCCTATTTATTTTCTTAGGCCTGATTTTCAATCTCAAGCGGAGGGGGAGGGGAGAGTCTTTGTCCCCACCCTATAATTTTATTTTAAAAAACAAACTTAAATATTTAACAAAAAAATCATTAATTTTAATTGCTGAATATTTTTTATAACACTGCAGACTCAAGCGCGGATACGGGGGGGAGGTCACAGGGATCATGACCTCCTAAAAATACATTTTTGACTTGTAAAAAATTTAAACTTTTATGGTGAATGAAGGACGTTACTCCAAGGTCATGGTAAATTCTGTACTTGACCCCCCCCCAAAATGAAATTCTGTGTCTGCCCCTGGGCAGAACTATGTTGATGTAACAGAATATAGACCCGTTTCCTTCCAAATGAAATTCAGTTACAACTTCGCACCGTGGAGTAAGAAAGGGAGGGAGGGAGGGACTCAAGACCTCCCCATTCATCCATTGAATAACGAAGTATTTTGTTCCTCTTAACACCAAATCGCTTGATCTGTTTTAAAACCGCTTGGCCCCCACTCAACCACCATTTTTTAGTTGCTACGCCCCTCTCTTTACATAGGAAAGGGTTTATCACTAACAACTAATTTACGTTACGTATTTCACCCTCAACTTGTTCCGTATTTCTTCATTTATTATCTATAAATTTTTGGGAGGGCTCGACCGTCATAACTATTTTTGAGGATGGGCCAAAGCGGTCCAGTCCCTATAAACTTGGTGCGTCTAATTGTATCAACAACTTGATAAAATCGTTTCGCAAGTTCCCGTTAAGATCATTTGACATCGATGCCCTATTCCTTGACTCCGTTTCTGGTGGTTCGAAGACAACGGACTTGTTTCTTAAATCTCTTTTTACCACCAACCTTTTTTGAACCGAAACTGGCTACAATAAAATAGTGTTTGTGCAAACGTTTGCTCTATTCTAATATTTTATTGTGGATACATTTCACTCTGCAAAATTAAAAAAAAATTAATTTTACTTAATATTTATTTCATGGGATCAGATCCCGTGACGTTTATACCCAGAAGGGTCGTTCAAAAGGAGTTTTTACCCCCAATTTCAAAATCATTATTTATTGTAAAATTTAATTCCTTTTGAGAGAGAGAAAAATCTGTCAAAACCCTGTTTTTCCCAATCAAAACCTCTACATTTACGAAACCTATTCCGTACCTATTAGTACCTAGCATACAACGAATATAGACTTTAATGCAGTCAAACCTCGTTAAGACGAACACGCTTAAGACGAATTACTTTTAATACGAACCGTTTTCTGAAGTCCCGTCAAATTGTATAGGAATTCCCATGTTATTTCTCCTTAAAACGAACACGATTGAAACGAAAAACCGTTTATAACGAACTAATAATCGATGGCCTTTGAAAAATTGCCCCCCGCTTAACACGAGCGAAATGCGCTTCATAAGATCACAGCTTCACATCCATAATTTCAACGTGCTGTAATTATCAGATTAAACATGTAAAACTGGCGACTTTTATATACAATTGCATAACAAACGTTTCTTGTTGGCGTTTACATGCGATTATAACTGAAAATATGTCTCAGTAGACAACACCATAACGTGAGGCGTTTCAACAAACGCCAAAATAGTTGGGGCCCGTAACGGCGTGATAATACCTTTGTCTGAAAATCACTAGAACCTTGATTATATGCACTAAATATCAGCAAAATATGTATGCAAGTATGCATTAAAAAACCTCAAAGTATGCATTTACATGCAGGGCCAGCGCTAGGTTGTATGCCGCTCGGTTTACCTTCTTTCAAGTAAATCCATCTTAACGCTTCAATTGGTTTTCTACAGCAGCTCACGTATGATGATTGGTCAACACATTATCTTAAATATTGATTTCCGACTATAATAACCATTTGCAAATTTGCTCGGTATGGGATAAGGATTACAAAAACATACGGTTAGGGGCGGTGTTTTTTTGAACACCCTGTATGTATGAAGTAGCCAAGATCGCGTAATGGAACTGATACGGTAGAAAATGAAGTTTTAATGGAAAAACGAATATGGCTTTTGTCCTTGTGGATACCGTGCATAGAAGGTGCGTCAAACTTCTGTGGGGATATATACGTTTGTGTTTGATTTATATATTCATTTATCTTTAATTTTTTTTTTTTTTTTTAAAAGTTGGTGAAACTGTGACTTATTAAATCCAATCTGTTTCGACCCATTTACGCTTCTATGCTCAACTTAAATTCTTTTTTTTTTCTTATTGTTTATAAGCGTCTGCAGAAAATAGCAGTGCTCAGTGATGGATTGCAAAACATGCACACAAAGTAGGCACCTGCCTAGGGGCGACAGCTCAGAACTCGAAAATAAATATTATTAGTTATATGTTTTCAGTTATGCTGTACAATATTATATATAAAAATATTAGTTTGAAAAATCCCCTTCATATATAATAAAATTAGCAGTACGATAGGCTTCCCCCCCTCTTTTTTTGGGGGGGGGGAATGGAGGGCTGTGCCTAGATTTCCAAAGTCCGCCACTTCAATGATATTTTGATCGCCTTTAGGATTTTCATGTTTGTATTAGGCTTATCATCAAGGTAGAGTTCTTAAAATTATTTGGGGGGAAGGGACTCACGCACATATTATGTACATTTATATATTACAGTATATGTAAAATTACAATTTATTTCAAATTATTGCGGGGGCTTGGGCCCCACGGGCCCATATAACTCTACGCCTATGTGGCCTATACACACAATTTCAAAAGGAGGGAGAAGGATGTTTTTGATGAAAAAAAAGGGGAATAGTTTTGAGGAAGAACTAAAATTCCTTTCAAAAATAAATTTATTTTGAAGCTAATAATAGTAGTCAAATGGGGGGGGGGGGTTAGGCCCTAAAAATCCTCTCCTTGTGCACGGCCTAGTATGGAAACTACCATTAAGTTCGCAGACAATTTTTTTCCATTGTTTTTCACTTTCTGCCTGCGAATTGGGAGCAAGCAGCCTACTTCTGCAAAATATGCAAAGGTAACAATCAATTCAAGAGTATGAAAAGCCACAGGAATTAAATGAAAAAAAAAAAACGTAGACAAGGCTGAAAAGAAAGTTAAAGACACATGAAATTTGTTCCACGTTTTTCTTCCCTCGTCGTTCCGTTTTCCTGCCACGAAAAGTGTCTTGGGAAAATAATTATGTATATTTACTTAAAGCGATAAAAAGGTAAAGAGAATTTCTTTATTTACACGAATCTGGCAGCCGTAAATGAGATATTTCCTGTAAAAGGCACAAGCGGTTCGACAACGATGCGGAAGGTGAATCCGTGGAGCATATACTTATATGTGATGCTAATACAACTAACACAAAACACTTCGCGGTTGGCCGCGCGCATTAGTTTTTCACTTTTCTGCTAGTAAAACTCGGTAAATCCATATGTCAAGCTGCTTTTAGATGTCACGTCGTGGATGTAATACGGTATGCATACAATAAGGGCTTTCTTTTTCCAAACATCCTACTACGTAGTAGTGCTAACAGTTTGCCTTTGTTGTTGGAACTTACGGCAGATTTAACGCCGGTGGTTGGAAATACAATGGTGAATCACCCAGCCGCTTATTTCTCGCATATAGCGCTACTAACCCACAAACCCCAAAAAAAAGAAGAAGAAAAACAACGAATTCAATTTTTGAATGATATTTTTTTTTTTTATCAAATGCCAACGTGACTGTTGCGCAGGTCGATCTAATCCGAAACTCTCTAATTCGCAACTCTATAATTTTCAAGCAAATCGGTAGATTTTCAACATGAACAATAGTCATCATCATTGCATTTACGGAAGACCTTTACCTTACCCTTTTTATTGCGTACAGACAGACAAGCAGAAAAACCAAAAAAACAATAGCAAGTCCAGTATTTATTGAAACCAGTATACTATTGATACCAGTACCTAAAAACGATATTTTACATTATATTCCCCATTTCTGAATATTATTTCGCCGGGTGTTTATGCACGCGGCGAAATAATATTCACGATGCATATCACGAAGAAGTGGAGTTGATAAAAATGGCGACTGAAGAAAATATTCAGTATCTTGAAATGCTGAAAAATTTCGCAGAACCTCAGGTATAAGCAGGCCATCCAGAGGTAATTTTCCAGTCCGATGGAATGCTGTCTCACTTGGGTTTTTCGTTTTCGGGCTTTCTCCATGACATGTTGCCAATGCGATGAAGCTGGCTAGCAAAACCGTCCCTTTCCTTGGCCTCCATGAGCGCCGGATATTACTCCACTTGATTTTTCCTTTTATAGGTACGTCAGAACTTTTTTATGACTTACCATCTGGTAGGCACTCTTCTAAAGGAGTTTGAAAAAAAAAATTTCTATTTAGCGCTCAGAAAACTGTAAGTGATATTACTATATCTTCATTCTTAATCATCTCTAAAAAGGCATTTTCTTCTATTTACAACAACACTTCTCTTTACAACCTTCTCTTTACAACACCTTCTCTTTACAACAACAATAATTTCAAAAGTCGGAATAGCTAATCAAACAACGGCTAGGTGAAATATTTTAAACTTACCTTAAGAATATAATTTATTAGATATCTAAGAAATATCTGTTGAGTATCGAAATTCTCTGCCTCATTAGTAGAAATTCGGCTTTAAGACGATAGCAGTATAAAAATAAATGCAAAAATTATCCACTTTACAGATGACCACTCAGAAAAATGAAAAATGAAAAATATTAGTACTGTAAATAGAATACGAAAATATAGAGCAAATAAAAAAATTACTAAAATATTCACAGTAGAAAGAAAAGTTTGTAGGTTCAGTAATCGGATGTCAGTTCCTCGAAACGCAAAAAATAACACACGACAGTTAAAATGAAAAGATGTCAGGAAAAAACGTTAACAACTAATGAAATCACTATGAACCTATCTTATATATTATTTTAAATCAAAGTTGAATATTTTGTGGAGCCACAGACATTTTTTCCGAGCCGCCAGTAGCGTAAATTAAGCCCGTGTAGCTATAGCTTTCGAGGAAATAAAAAAGAGAAAAATGAAAAAGAGAACGACTTTATTATATCAATCTTTTGGTAGATTAAGATTTACTTAAAAAGCAAAATACTCGTACGTACTTCCAGAAATTAAATAATAATAATAATGCAGAACTTATTCCCTAGGCCCTAGATTATGGAACTCTCTTCCTTCTACGCTCCAGTCCTTAAATTCACTTTCTTTATTTAAAATATATCTCACTGATCGCCTGTTAAATAAACATCCATTCATTTTAAATATAATTAAAATACTCACCATGAGCAGCATGCACATTTTCTGACACGTAAGTCTTTACACATTGCTGCCCAGACGAGTCAAGTTAATTTTGAAATAATTATTTGTTATATATTTCACTTACCCTTGCATTTGATTCATCTAAATAGAGAATTTGATATGATTATTTGTAACATACAGATTTCAAAATTTTAATTAAAATTCGTTTTCCTTCCTTTTTTTCAGCACAAAATTATTAACTATTTCTTCATAATTAATGTTACTTACAGAACTTTTTCGGCGTACAGTATAGCTCAATAATTTGACTCTGACAGATTTCAAAATTGTTTTAAATAATCTGTTTCATTCCATGCAGCAACGTGTAGAGTTTGCAAAATTATTTATAATTAAAACTCGGTTGTAGTAATGTATATGATAATGACTATCATTATAAACGTACGTAGAAAGTTCATAAGGGGGTTGTAAGCTCAGTGGGGGTTACAACTCTCATATTCCTATGTTAAATATACAAAATTTCATTTCAATGGGGGGTTACAAACCCCCCATCAACACCACCCTGCATACTACAGTGACTATCATTTTAGAATATCGTTATAAAAAAATAGTCTATGCTCTTAGCTATTTCATTTCAAAGCATATATATCTCATCTTGTCACTGTTAAAATCTATGTATCATAACTTTATTTATGCATTGCAAAAGATACACACAGAGCAAAAAATCATAAAATCTAAGCTTTGAACTGAAAATGCCTTTGCCATACAGCTTTTTTCGGAGCGTTCATTATGCGATTGGTTTGCTGCATCTACCATTATACTGTTGAAGTAGTTCTTGACAGGTTTGGATATATGCATCAGTTGCTAGTTGCCCCAAATGTCTGCAATCCCAATTTTTCATTTTGAAGATTCTACCACAGCCGCGATGCCTACAGTGATAGCTGTTCTACTTATTCCGCTGCAAATGGACATTTCAGACTATGGACAAGGACAGTCCAACAAACTTTTCCCACCTCTTGAATGACCATGCTTGCAGCCAAAAACAAATTACCCCCTTTTTCTAGCTTTACCACTCGGTGCCATTACGTCTCAAAAACTAATTACAAAATGCTTGAAAACACACACACATCAAATATACACACAAAGAGATCCACAAACATGTTCATACGATTTCACAATCAACATGTGTATGCAGAACTGTTTACTTTCATCAACTTCAAACTTGTGCACGTTTCAATCATTATTCTATAATGTTTTGCATGATATGTTTATTTCACCTCCAAGTTTGTTAATTCGCCTTTTTTTATTTTTTGTTTATTGCGTTATTTTCGCTGTTAGTTTATTATTTTGAGTCACACCGTGAAGTTTCATAATAAATATATGTGTGTGCTTCATAATTGAATGGAAACGTAAAGTTGTTTTCTACAGTAAGGCATCATTTCAAGATTTCATTCAAACGGATAATACTAAACTTAGTTTCTTCGAAAAATATCACCTTTTTCCGAAACTTTTCAGGTTTCTTGACATGCGCTTTGTCAAACTCAAGTCTTTTCTGCCAATTTCTCTCACTAATGTAAGTTTTATTCTGAGGTGTTCTGACTTACATATGTACATCGTAAAAAATATTGCGAATAGTTTGAGAACTTACTGTTATCCCCGATGCTGAAGTGACATCGATAGTTAATTCCCGGCCACATACGGAGGGTCCTTCAAAACTTGCTTGATGATGTTCCTCATCTATTTTGGTCTTTGGACGGCCAAGATCTCGATTTATTCTTCAAACTACATTTCCACTTTTTACTTTTATACATTTATACTTTTATACATTTATACTTTTATACATTTATACTTTTATACGTTTATACATTTATACTTTTATACATTTATACTTTTATACATAATTATTATTACATTATTTTATATTACATTACATAACTATATAACATAATTACATTACATTAATTTATATTACATAATTACATTATTTTATACATTTATACTTTTCAATTTTTTGTTATGTATCAAACACTAAAGAAGTTCAAAATTATATTCTTACCTATAACGCGATTACTGAAATAACAGTCACGAAAAAGTATAATCCTCTCTCACATTGAAGTAGAAAACTTACATTCTTTTAGAGCTACGACAGCAGAAACTAACTAAATTGCTGTTCCAAAGCTCTTATAACGTGTTTTTTGAAAAGTACAGAACTTTAATTTGTTGTAAATTTATATAGTACAAGGTTTGACTGCTTTAAAACAGAACTTTGTTAGATGTACAAACACTTTTTTGGCAGAAAAAAATAAGTTCACATTTTTTTTATAACTTTATTTCTTACTATTATTAAAAAAATAAATACACGTATGGAGGCTTATTGTAAAAGTAATCCAATGATTAAAAAATTTCGTAGCATTTGCTCTACATTCCTATTAATGCCACAAAATGCAGGTGCGCAAATAATTGTTTTGCTTACCGCAATTAAAATTTATTTATCTTAATGTAATTTTTTGTGTACAGTGTATTTAAAGTACATCCATATTGAATGTCATTCAAATATTTCATGTTTTTATTTAATTAGGTAAATTATACATGGATTTTTCAATACGGAATATTAGATAAATAATACATGAATTATCGACTGATAAAAAACTGAAACTTGATTTCATCTATTATAAATTAATTTAAAAAAAAGCGTTTTCCCTACTCAAAAAACGCTAAAAAATTATAAAATTAATAAAAAAAAAGGGTATCCAAAAAAAGAAAAAAAGAAAGAAAAAAATTAGGATAAACTCGAAACAGGCAGGACAAAGTAGAACTATAAAGATAAATAATAAGCAAAAAATATGCAAAATAAGGAGAGAGAAAATAGACGATAAATACAAATAAGAAGAACACATAAACAGCATTAAAATATGTTTGCTTAAATGGACGCAAAGGATAATCAATGAATGGTGGAATTGGTTCCAAATGCAGAGATGCGTAAGAGACCTAAATACACACGTAAAAAAAAACTATTGATAAGTCACAAAATCAAAAGAGAGGGACGTACGAAACGCTGAAAGCTCTGACATAGCTAGTATAATGGTACAGAAATGTAACGTTTGCTGCTATCGCAAGCAGGCGCGACTTACATCAGCCCAAACCATATGCCGTTGATTTCATAGAGTTGGACAATAAGCCTAGAGGCCTTAGTGTAGTCGATGCTGCTTTCTTCTCAAAAAAATAGCTCGCAGAATAACATAGCCTGTAATGTAAACAAATGGAAGCGTGTACTTTTGTCGGATGAGTAGAGATCTGATGGTCATGTCATGTCCTTCATTGGCGTGCTCTTATCCACGATAAACATGAGTCTGCGGTTATCAATCCTTTGTCCAGAAATAGACTTTTTTTTCTTTTGGCGCCGATGGGTTTACGATTGGTGAGCTTCAACACTGCTCAATACCTCACACTACATTAGAAATAAGTCTCCTGGCAGCAGTTGGTTGCACTTACCTTACCTCAGCTATCCTCGTGTGGTAAGTGCAGCAGTTGGTTGCACTTACCACCTAAAGCTAGCTGAGTTTTTGCTGCGCTGGAACTCACAGTCTTCTGGAGAATCCAACCCTCTATTGTCCTAGAATTAAACCGGAATAAGGATCGGTAAAAAAATAGAAGAAGATTCCATATTTGTCGTATTCAAACTCAAGTTTTCTGCATGGTAAACGAACGCGTTACTTTTACGACACCATATATAATAATAATAATAATAAACTTGAGAACTTGGCACAGTCCGTCTTAAGCCTAATCCGCCAAGTGCGAGAACACACACAATAATAATAATAATAATTATTATTATTTTACAAACAACCAAAAAATTGTATACAAGTATAACGAAGTTATATGATATGATAAGACTGCAAGGTGCTTGACGGATGACTGGGAAAAAAAGCAGACAAAAAGTCAACTCGACGAGTTTCGGTCATCCCTCAAATATTAAATTAATTAAACACATAACACCATGAAAACCATAACTGAGGGTAAACACTGACGTGTAAAACATAAGAAAAGAAATTAAACATTTCCATTTAAAATACAATAAACGAAATTAAACATTAGCAAGTGGATAACAAGTACTTATTTAGAGATGACTCAAACGAATGATCGCTATATATATTAGTTAGATTTATTGGGAGAAGATTCCAAATCATGGGCCTTGGGAGTCCATATGATTGTATAAATAATGAGAGAAGGATTGTAATGGGATGAGATTTCTGCCGGATCTGGAAGGATAGCGATCATCACGTGAACGAACCTGAATAATATTTGAGTGCAAGCCTTTGTTAATACGTTTGCACATGAGAAGGGCCATTCGAGACTGAGCAATTGGAGAGAAAGGCAATATGGTAAAAGATGGCCATAGATTGCCCTGTTATTAACGATCTTTGAAGTCATAATTTTTAATATATGTAATTGAATTTGTTCAAGTTTATGGATATTAGATTGAATTGTTATTGACCAAACGTTACAGCAAGCGATGAGATGGGATTGTACCAGAGAAAATAAACAGAGCGGATAGCTCTAGTAAGAAGGTAATCATATATTCTTTCTAGGAGGCCAAGAACCCTCGCTGCATGACATATAACATTTTCACAGTGAGGGTTTAGGAGAGTTTATGATGTGATGGTATACCCAAAAATTTATGAGTTGATGCAAAAGGAATAGTATGATTATTTAATGTAATAGAGGTAGGAAAAATATGTGAATGTTTATTGTGGAATAAAACACAATAGATTTTGGAGTCGTTGACATTAAATTTATTAAATTGAAGCCAATCAAAAACCTTAATAGTCAGAAGTTGGACAATTGATATTAGTTGATTGAGGTCTTGGTAAGAAGCAGAGAAGTAAGTATCATCAGCATAGATTGTAGGACTACCATGGGTGAAGACCTAGAAAATATCATTAATGTAAACAAGGAACAAGAGTGGACCAGGTATGGAACCCTGTGATACGCCCAAAGAATTAACCATAGTGTCAGACAATTCCATTCAGAAAAACGTATTGTTTGCGATTAATCAAGAGATGGGCGAGAAGATCAAGGCATTGATATCTTTTACAAAATAAAATGGGCTTTAGTCACACTTTTTGTTGCAGCAATTAGTGATTCATTCTTCGTCTGTTTTTTCATGTGGATGACGATGTATGTCCACAGAGAAGGGAGGGTGAATCTAGAAAATAGTTTAGGGGAGTTGGGCGCAAAACTTGTGAACCAATGTAAAGACCAAAAATAAAGTTAAATTTGTTATTTTTTAGGGGTATCTAATCCTTAGGAGATTGGGATGTCTTGGTGAAATGCAGGCCACGGCTTAGCGAGATCCTTGCTTTGTAAAATAAGCATTATGAATAAACAGCTTGTGTATAACGAATAACTTGGCGATTTCATCTCTCAAAGAAGATCTGATGATGACAAAGAGAACCGATGAAATGGAGAAATTTAGAGGGATGGTTATTTTGCAATATGGAGAGGACTTTTGAGAAGATCGCGTGTTTTTTAAGAAAAGCTGACATCAAGACTTATTACAGAGTTGCGTCTGCCTTGCGTGTCTTGTGAGTTGAAGTTAGTTAAAAAATCGACTTGACTTCCAACGCATGAATTGATTAGAATAATTTAGCTGGTACCGTGTAAAGAATGCGAAGTAGAATATAGCAATGAGATGACTAATCACAGTACATGCCTAGGAAACAGGACATGTTCCCGACTGGAATGATTCAAAGGTTCTTCATGAAATGTCATTTCTCGCTACTGTAGACTTTTCCTGGAATTCATGAAGATAGGCCTACTGTTCATTCGCGCTCAGTTAGCCCGTGATATTGTTAGCAGACGGGTTAGTCTATTGCAGTTTAGGGAAGGCCGTCTTGGAGGAACTGGTTTTTCCCACATGAAAAACCAGTTTCGGCAAGATGCCCTTCCCTAAACTGCAATGGACTAACCCGTCTGCTAACGGTATCAGGCGTCAGGTCTGCGCGAACGCACAATACCCGCCTTTCTGTAGTAAAACTCCGATTATCCGAAATGAATGATGCTGGCTTCAGTTTGGATAAGCAAATTTTTGGATAATTAGGGAAGTCAATTTTCAATGTAAAGGTGTAAAAAACTTTAAAATTTTTTATGAAACACATTTAATTACATATTAATACGCTACTATGGTGGAAAAAATTTTAAAGAATATACGTATATATGTCAGTATATTAACTGTTTTGTGAAAATAATAGGACACTTTTTTCCTTATTCAATGTATATCAAATATACACGAAGTATATGCTCATCATTTCACATGTCCAATATCTAACATTTATTAAATAATTTAAATATCATTTGTATTTTTAACCTTACTTTTAAGATTGGAGAACACTAGAAAATAAAATACGAGCGTTTTTGCTGAAAGCATTGAAGGAAGATCTACTGAAAAGTGCAATGATAATAAAAATTAATGCAGCTGGCCATGTTTTAGTTAATACTGGATTACAGTTAAATGAAGTTCGGATAATCCATGGTTCTACTGTATTTATTTATTTATTTGCATAAATATTACGTGCGCTGCGTATTATGCTCAATCAGTGATGACGAATCAAAACAATACGAAGTTCCAGTCAACTAAATATCGCAGAGGTACCAACTCTGGCAAGCATCTATACGCTTGAGCGAAATCCTGATTTACTTTGATAATGATTCGCGCTCAAGCACGACCGATTACGTGAACAGTCTTTCACAAAATTTTCAAATTGTCGCGGCTTTCTCTCTGATCCATAACCACTAGCAAAATAATCATCATGTGGCCTCAGCACTAGTCTGCGGTGGCGCAGTGTACATGCTCGCCTAGTACGCCGTTAATGCCCGACTCCCAACAGTGCGAAGAACGCTTACTCAGAGATCTCATAAAGATTGCACTGCTCACTGTAGTCCGGGGTTTGGTTCCTGAAGTTTTAAGAGGTTTGGATTCCTCGGAAAACAGTAGGTCCCGGTGCAGCATGACCATTGCAGTCCTTGAGCCGTAAAACCACAAACAAACAATGCTTGCAGAAACTAGAAATGCCACAGAAACATCTCACCATCACCTTTAATTGGGCAAAGATTGGCGCATAGCCCACATGCCTTTCTTTGCGTTATAAAAGCCAAAACAACCAACCAATCAATTGGGCAAGGTAGAGTTGGCAAATTCAATTTTGAAAATTTATAATCCGCCATATACGAAGCAAATAATTCTCCCATAAAATGAATGCTCTTGGAGATGCATAGCGATCAAAAAAAATAATAATAATCATTAAATAAATAAAAATTATTATTTAAAGAAAATATTTCATGACGACAGTGATGATAAGAAATTTCAGAAGGTAGCTGCATTTCAAACACCATATATGTGTATATATTACGTTGTGTTTTAGTGTTTGCATATACAAGGTGACTGAAAAAAAAGAGCGCCAAAAGTAAAAAAAAAGTTATAAAAATACAGGTTGTTAAAAATTTTGTATTCCAATTGCAGATAAAAGATAGACATTTTAAATTTTATAAGTTACATGTTTGATGTGTCTTCCATTACTCGCAATTGCATAACGCAAGCGCATATCAAAATTTTGAATTACACGCTCAAGCGTTGGAGCATCGATTGCTTCAATTTGTGTTTGAATTGCAATCTTTAACTCAGAAATCGATTTTGGGATTATTAGAATATACTTTAACCTTTCAGCTTTCCCCACAAAAACGAATCACGCGGATTAAAGTCTTCTGTTGTTTTTGTAAAATGATTTTACAATGAAAATACGCTCAGAGATTGAATATCTTGACGTTTTCGCCAAATCTGCAAAGACATAAACACAGCACGTCAGCAGGCGTAAAAAAAAAAATTGTCTATTTCTATTGTTTCATCGCAAAGTTTGAAAAATATTATATACATTAATTTTTGAGATCTTGCAATTTCTTATTAGGGCGCTTATTTATTGTCTCTCTATATGTGTATCGTTTAATGTGTTGGTCACAAAAGATGGAAACGAGTATATAAAATAAAACTAGTTTTGGGTATAAAGTAACTAGTTGTTTCCTGAAAGCGCTCCTGGGTTGGCATCCATGAGGAGTAACCCGCTCCCCCTATTCCTTGTCTCCCCTGGTGGTACACACTTTTTTTGCGCATTTGAAACGAGAAAACAAAGGGCATAAATACATGGATTTGGTGGAAGTAATATCTATAGTTCTTTGTCTATCCAAGCGTGTCCATCTCAGCTTTCCTGTAATTTCTTCACTGTTATATTTAGACCAACATTTCTTGATTTCTTGAGATCGAAAATGATACAGACCCTCTAAACTGCATTGTTCCAATTGTTATGGCTTGAGTTTTTATTTGTTTCTTTTTTTCTGCATGAAAGAAAACTGTCTTGGGCGCAATTCTCCTTTTGTTTTCGTTTTGCGCTCCCTTTTAAAGGAAGATTAAAAGTACTTTCACTTTTGACCGACGAAGCGTTAAAACGTCAACTGAAATTAGGCAGAACTTCTCTGTTTGTGAACGAAATCGAACTCGTGTGATCTTGCGAAGCACATGATATAATCAGTGGTGGATATAGGGGGGCATAAAGGAGCTCCCCTTTCCCGAAGAATACGAATTTGCAGTTATTAGGATTCCTTACCCAATCACGGCAACAAATTGCATGGGATAAGTTTGCATTAGTTCTCGGCTTTTGTGACACCCCTAAAATGTCTCCATCCAAAATGGTTATCAATCATTATAACACAATCACGAGATCCAAAATAAATAGATTTATAAATAAAAACATATTTGTATTATCCATCGCCATACCATTAGTTGAGAAACAAGTAAACACGAACCATAGCTGGTTATATGCCAACTGTATAAAATATTACCAGAAACCCCCCAATTTTACGGATCAAGTTTCTGCAGTCCACCCACAATTCCCTTGGCGACAGTGGTGTAGTCCTAAAAAAAGTGGCCTAACGCTCTTCCAAATCAAGGGTAGATCCACTTGAGGAATAAGGGACAGGGGCGGATTTAGGGGTCGGGGGATTGCTCCCTTGAATGAAAATTTAACATTGAAAAGATAGAAGGTAAAGGTCCAATGAGGTATCATTTCCAAAAATCAAGTCATTAATCGCCCCTTGAATGACCTCTAAATCCGCCCGTGATCGGAGAACCCTTCAACTAGTCTATAGCCCGTTAATCTGATAGGGGAAGAAATTATATCATTATGTATGGGCTATTGAGCTGGAATTGCAAGACCCCCTCCCGTCAAATGCCCCCCTGTAGCCAACACTGCCTACAGCATATAACTTCGGGGCATTATATGCATAAAATAATAATGTGATATAAGCATTTATTATTTTATGCATATAATAATGTGATATAAGCGCAAATGCCCAAGCCGAATTAAACCTGAGATGCACTTCTGAAGTGAACTAATAAAATGAAAAAAATATTAAAAAAGATTAAAAAAAAAACAGTGGATATTGTACTGAACTAGAAATTTGTCAAAGCCGAAGTATGGCTATTCTGCTCGCGGACGGAAGTTTCCAGACCGCTAATTCAATTTATTTATACGCACTATGACAGTGATTTCATTCCCGTATCCAGAGGGGTGGTCTTAGGGATCGCCCCCCCAACCCCCCCTGAAACTAAATTTGTGATAAGCCTTCAAATATACTTAAATGTACTTACTTGCCAAACTTGCAAAGAGGGGAGAGAAAAAAACAATCAAACCTTGCCTAATTATGAAATTTATGACCTCAAGAGATCGTTTTGCAGACCACTAATTTGAAAATCTTTTAAGGAAAAAAAACCATGGAACCATTTTCTTTAAAGGGGAGGACATTACAAAAAATTAAATTTTGATGGTAAAATTACAAGATGATGCCTGAAGGCAAAATGGATATTTTCTCATTTATTTCTTGTATTATGTATTTATATTTCCTCATTTCAATAAAGGTGATACATCTTTATTCATCGTTATTTTTGTATTTTAATTTTATTTTATAATTTATTGCAATTTATACAGCTATTGCAAAAACATAAAAACCTGTTAGTGAATATAAAACGTGTTTTTTCTAATTAATAACTGCCAAATATAAATTTAAAATGAATATTAATGCTGAAGAAAAACAAGAATTACACATTTTCCATGCTTAGTGCCCGTATTCGATGTAAAGTCTATGTTAATAACAGGGTGTCTATCCAAATACCATTTCAAACTTACCTGATTTTTCCAGGTTTCCAGACCAAATGTTAATCGATTACCAGTTACTAATTACAGTAAACAACACACAAGGCACTCAAATTTGCGCAATCAAAATAAGTTTGAAGGCCAGGAAATCGATTAACGCAAACCCCAACGCCATTTGTAACTCAATTACAGTGAATTTACAGATTCGCCCTGCGGTGGCGCAGTGTGGTAACGCGTTCTCCTATTGCGCGGCTAATCCGGGTTCGACTCCCAGCAGTGCAAAAAGAACGCTTACTCAGAGATCTCATAAAGATCTCACTGTAGTCCGGGGTTTGGTTCCCTAGGCCTTAAGAGGTTCGGATTCCTCGGAAAACAGTAGGTCCCGGCGCAGCATGACCACTGTAGTCTTTGAGCCGTAAAACCAAAAAGAAAAGAAAGAAATTTACAAATTCAAAAGCTGTATTAAAAAGTGTATTTCTTTACACTAAAAACTTGCACTAATTAAATATTTACAGCAACATTTCCATTCGGCCCTTTTTGAGTTCATTATAAAAGAGTTTAACTATATAATCGCAAAGCTGATGCTTCATCTTCTATTTCATTTAAAAGGTGTATGACTATATATAAGGCAAAGGAGATTGGTATGATCAAAATCCCTTACAGATTAAATAATTTAGCTAAAAACACTTTTTGTTTTTCAAGTTTTAGTTATATATTTGGCAAACATTTTCTCCTGAGAAATATATAGGCTTAATAATTTTATATAAATTATATTAGTTTTGGTGAAAAATGGTAACTTTTGGAAGAAGTTTAGTCAAAAGTACAAGTTTTTCAAATTTTTCAGTAGGTAATGTGGTATGAAAAGCACAGTTCAGGAAAATTATTTTAATAAGTTATTTATTATAACAATGAATTTCAAATTTCCCTGACCTTTTCAGTTTTTCCAGTTGAATAGACACCTTGTAATAAACGATACAGCTGATCATGGAGCTATTTTTCGAGAATGTTGATTTACTTTCATAACAGCTGAATATTCCGTTTGGAGCATAAGTGTATGCAGAAAGTTCGTAAGGGAAGGGGTTATATGCTCAATAGGAGGATTACAGAGCTACAACTCACATTTTCCTATGTTAAATAAAATTTCATTCCAATGGGGGGTTACAACCCCCATCAACACCCCCTGCGTACGCCAATGGTTTGGAGGAAAAATTGGATCAAAACAGATGTTACTTCCAGACCTGCTAACGCAATGAAAGCACTTATAAGTACAATGTGACTAATCTTTTTCCAAAAGCATACATGTTATTAAAGGTTATTGCCACAATTCCGATTTCTACTGCAACGGTAGAAACAACATTTTCATCATTTAAAAGATTGAAAACATATTTAAGAAACTCAGTAGGAGAAAATAAGCTAAATGGATTAGCACTTTTAGCTAGCTACTCATCCCAATATTGATGTGTAACTGGAAAATTAAATCAGTTTATTAAATCTTCAAGGC
>QLNU02015270.1:27420224-27433696 GCA_006491805.2 Dysdera silvatica
TCTCTCTTTAACTGCATTATTTAGGTAAACAAAAACTTTAGGGATTGCATGGACTTCGAATATGCGCTCAGACTCCTTTGAAGTCATTTAAATTTCTTCATTCCTCTGTATTGAAATTTACGTAAAAGTTTTTTATTAATATACTATGAAAATATAAAATTTTGTCGCTATTTGAAGTTTGAAGCGAACGTATGTGTGATCATTAACGCAGTTCCTGTAACGTATCTCGAAAAATACATTTTCTCAGTTTTTGATTTTTCACATGTTTTAAGTGATTGGATAATATTAAAGCTTATTACTTTTTTTATTTTAAACTTTATTATAACTGAAAACATATCTTTTCTATGTGGGTTTTATGCTGTACATTTTAATTTACAATTACGTTAAAACTCTCTCAGCATGAATCAAATTTTTAGTTTTTATTTCGCGTAAATTTAATTCCTGTTTTTCATACTTTTTTAAAATAAACAAAGAGACATTACGCACATAGAGATATCTCAAAAAAATTATACACATTTTTAACGTGTTTACTATTTCAAGACAAAAATACGAATCGGAACATGGTTTTTAGCAAACGCAGCCTTTTCCAGTTGGCGGCGCAAAACTGTCACCAAAAAGTGAATTTCAGGTAACCCTTGGTGCACAAAAAAGTTGCTTTTCAGTTGCCCGCAAATCCGCGAGGTGGAAAGTGAACGGGATAGTAGTATAGCGAGGTGCGGTGTTGTCCGTTGGTTTCGTGTGCAAAGAAAGTTATCGGAGATTAAGCGTATGTTTAACGGGCTTCCTCCCTTTGTTGGGTGACATCGATAGACGACAACAACGACTAAAACACGCAAAATCACCTGTTATATTTGACGATGTCCCAACAGAGGGATGTGATCGAACAGAAAGGACCAAATCAAGTAGTGCACATTCGAAGCGACAGCGAAACAAAGTTGGACGAGTTGTTCAATGCCGTCATACACCCGAAGGAATACCAAGTGCCTCTCACTGTGCCCATGAGATTGAGGAACTTACCTCCTTCTTTTTTCAAACAGCCCGAAAAGGGGCCGAATTCTGCGTCGCACAGTCGGGAGTCGAGTTTGGACAACACGAATTACACCCCAACAACTTCCAGCAGTCCAGGGCAGCAGCAACAACAGCCATTGAACCCTGGGTTACAGATCAACCACCCGAGAGCTCACAGCTCTCCTGCATCTCTACAGCAAGCTTACAATAATAACACTTCTCAGCATCAGCATTTACGACAACAAAGCTATGACATTGTGGATGACAGTACCCCCCTTCCACCAGGCTGGGAGATGGCTAAAACTTCCACCGGACAGACATATTATCTCAAGTGAGTTTGATATCTTTGTTACATTCTCTTTTAACAGTGGCACCCATATGAGTGCTTCTAGGGGGTCGGGCTGTGAAAAATTATTACCTCCTTCAAAGCTGTCAAATGTGTTAGTAAATGTATAAACTACTAAAAGAATAATTGATACTGTTTGGGAATTAATAATGAGCTAAAAATACAAAATACCTTATTTTATTTACCTATTCATAAAACTTACTTTGAAAGTAAATGCATAGCAAAATTGGGCAAATCAAATTTTCAAACAAGGGCTAGGTGGGAGGGGCGCTCAAGCCCACAAATGGGCACCTACCTCTCTTATGTACATAAAATTGCATGCAATTATGTGAAATATTGCTTTATTTGCATTGGACTGAAATTATTTAAAAACAGGTTTCAAGTACTTCTGTTGCTAATAGAGGTTTTAGCAAAAAAATGTTTTTGATAAAAAGGATTGCTTATGTAGAACTCCACGTTAATGTATAATACAATAAATTTAAAACATGATGGTAAATAACTTGACATACGGTTATTATATGATGGTGAATTTTCTCTTCCGAAGTGATTCGTGTGGTATCAGCTATGAAATACAGAACATTAAGTTAAATATTGTAAAGTTCGGGTTGTTTTGCTTCGCTATATAATAACAAATAGGTGACATTTTTCTTTACGGGGAAGAAAATACGGATTTAAATTTTGCTAGTACTGAGTTCTTGCTGTTTTATCTGCAAATCCATATTCTAGGGATTTATTATCTGTATCGGCATTTCTGAAATTTTTGTGGCTCGCAAGCCATTTTAAATATCGTTTGTACTTGATAACTTGGGCAGGGGAGCCTATAGGTATTCTCAGGAGAAAATAGAAAATATATTGTCTGGAATTGAGGTTGCCAGCTCTGGTTATTAGTATTGGACCTTATTGTGTTCACTGTCAGTTTAGTTACAAGCGAAATAATTTCATTGTGTGCATTGTTATTAAAAACATTCAACTTTCTACATCCAAACATTGACTTTCTATATTACTTAATCATCCACAAGTACAGAGGCAGCTTTAATGATTTTGTCGCATGTAGATTTTGGCATATTTTGCCGCCTAATCTTACCAAATATAACTAAAGGCACGACAGTAATTTTGGCACTTTTGTCAAATTTTTAATACACCTGGCAGTTATTTTGAATTCATCTTTTCGCAAATATTCACAAATTTGGTGCCTTTTTGAGTCTGTCCCAAGGCGGTGCCCTTGACAGCTCTCCTTTTGCCAGTGCCTAGTTACACCACTGAACATAATTCAAACTTAATTTAATTCGCCACCAAATAATCCAACCCATTTAGCCTATTGATAAATCCGTCACTGCACAAGTATAGTTCGTTCGCAGAAAGTTGACAGAGGGTACTGTTAGAATTCACGGGAGCTGACATCACAAACGGGCTAGTTCATTACAGCAGGGTTCGAAATTAACGGGTGCATTGTGCACATGAAATTTTATCTGTGCACATAAGTTTTTGGGTGCATACAGTGCACCTAACTATTCCAAACTATGGCTACTTATGCTTATGTTTCAAGAACAGTGACCTACGGAACAATTTTATATAATTTTCTCAATGTATCTGCATTTGCTTTGATATTTTTTTATTACAAACAAATTTTTAATTATCTTGGAAAGTTACTTTTTTTTTAGATTACATGCTTAAACGTAATTGCCACACATACACTTTACCCGTTTTTAATGTTAAGCTTTACTTTCGATCCTGTTAGTGACTTATACACCTAACTTATTGATGTATGCAGGGGGGTGTTGATGGGGGTTGTAACTCCCATTGCAATGAAATTTTGTATATTTAACATAGGAACATGCGAGTTGTAGCTCTGTAACTGCCATTTAGCCTATAATCCCCCTTACGAACTTTATGCATATGCCTATGACTTAATTAGTATTTAATGCACCTGAGTCACAAGACTTGGGTGCCCTTGTGCACCTGATTTAAAAAGTTAATTTTGACCCCTGCATTACAGCAGAGGGGAGGACGTCATTTCAGAAGTGGTTTTTGGCCCAGACAAACGTTCGCTAAAAATCAGTTCGGAAATGACGTCCTCCCCTCTGCTGTAATGAAGTAGCCTGTTTGTGACCTCAGCTCATGTGAATTCTAACAGTACCATTGGTCAACCTTCTACGAACAAACTGTATGTTACTGTGAAATTATATCACCCATCTTGAATTTTTACTCATTCCAGATGAATACTTTTTTAATCCGTGGTTTTAAATATATGATGCTTCCTTTCAAAATATTTTCAAGATCCCATGGACTGCTTGATTTGTTGCAGAACATGTTTTAAAAAACAGTGCCCCATAGTAAACTGCAGGTCCGCCTTACCTTAGCTGCTTTTTTTTCGTGAATTGCAAATAAAAGGAAGCTCATATTTTAAGTAGAAATTTTGATCGAGGACTTCAGCATTGAGGTTGAGAATTGTAACAGAATTAAATAGGTTATTTCATCATATTTCATCTTTGACACATATTCAGGGCTGTGTGCATGAAACTTTCCTCTTTGTTTTTTTTTTAAATTGTTTGCAAGAACTGTTAAAAAATGGGAATGTAAGTTTGGCGATCCTTTAGCTTTTAACTCTGGAGAAATAGTTGTGGGCGAGGATAGAGCTATGTATTAGTTAGTTGCGGACCTGACCTGCTAAACTCCAGTAAATCCTGTTCCTGGTCATACTAGTAAAGCTCCTAGTGGTGGAAGTTGGAGGCTCTTTTTGAGTCATGACAGTTTAAAACCAGTGGTGTAGAGTGATCGCAAAAGTGGGCCATCTCCAAATGTTCATTATCTCCCCTTCGAATAAAAGAAGTAAAAACTCATATACAGTAGAGTCTGGATAATCCGGACTTGATGGGACTGGACTATATCCAGATCACCGAAAGTCCGGATTAAACGGAATAAGATTTAAAATGTCTGTAAAACAAGTTTTAGATGGGTAAAACTATTAAAATTGATGTTTTTATCATAAAAATGACTTTTTCAATATCAATACTACAACGTAGGCCTACTTTTCTAACCTACGAATTGATTTTGGATAAAAAAACATCTTATTGATTGAACTTCAATATTTATTGATAGTACTGTACAAAAGAAAATATATAGGCCTCGTAGGTTTTAAAATTCATGTACATTTTTTTTTTTTTTGAGGTCCGTCTGGAGTGCGTGAGACTATGTTGTATCATCATCACGGTGGAAATGGTGATGACATAAGCATAAATTGGCACTTTTTTACTCTGAAGGGGGGGATGTTGAACAATTAGAGGGGGCCCACTTTCAACACTATGTCACTTTAAAAAACTTTTGAGTCATAAGAGTCAAAAAAGAAGATAAAGACTCGGCTTATGCATTAGATTCAGGGCCAGATTATCATATGGATAAACAAGACAAATGTCTAGAGCTCTCTTTATATTTACATTGGCCCGGTGCAGAGAAGATTGTACTACTTCAAAATCGTTTCCAATCAGACTTTGGCAGTAATTTTAGTATGGCGGGAATTTCCATGAAGTTTACTGCAAATTTTAAAGTTTTTTGTATATACATTGCACAGAAATATGTTACCTGTACTGACTTTATTTTCAAAGTTTCATATTTCAATTCCAGAACGGAGTTAGTGCACGATCGAATGTAGCAAGCATTTTCGTTGTCCTAAGATCCTCGTTATTTATGTATCCTATTGTAATTACACTGGCTTAGTTTATACTATAAGGGGCATGGGAAAAAAAAATTTTCCAGGGGCTCCATCAAACCTTAATCCGATCCTGCTTGGCACAGTATAGCCCAGATGCTCTTGTGCCATAAAACATACAAACAAACATAATCCGATCCTGCCTAGATTGGCTTTAAAATCTAGCCTCAAACCCTGCTGGTTTGAGGTTAATTTTTTGCATGATTTTTTTTCTCCTTTTCCAAATTTTTTTGGTCAAAGAGTTTGTTAATCAGAATATATGGATGTTATGAAAAAAAAAAAAAAAATTCAAAATTTTTTAAAATGAAATTGCGTTTTGTGATACTGTAGAACTTGTGTCCTTGTTTATCAGGTTTACAGATCTAGTGAGGGAAATATGGATTTTGTTTGGTATAATGTTTAAGTGCAATGCAATTCAACCCCTTTAAGGAGTAAGACTTGTGTATCTCAGATTTAATGAGTAAAAAATGATGTTCTTTAATGTTTTAAACAAAACACAGAAAATGAATTTGGGAGGTGGGTAGTGATCCAAAGTGTCCTTTTAACTGGGGAAAACATGGTAAAGCAAATTTTTTAGTTCTTGGAAAAATTATTTGCCGGAGAATTTTTGAAAATGTTCATCCTATTTTCAGAATACACAGAAGTTAAAAATAATTTCGTAGGCTATTGATTATTACACTGACGACCATGTAACATAAAATTTTTGCTGTTATTTGCATCCCTACTGTAAAGTAATCAGTATATATTGTCTACTGAAAGAACTTAGCATAATAACATACGTCAACGTTGCTGAGTATTTCAGTAACTATATTTACAAGATTTTCTATTGAAATGTTTTACCGTTTCCGGTTCACAATCAAATTCAACTTTCAAGTTATGTTATTCTGTCAAATATGGAGATATCTTAATGGATTTCCAAATATGCTATTTTCCTTACGTAGTCCTCGGTTTAAAACTTGGAAGTGTGTGTTAGGGGGCGGGATTTATGTATTCTACATTACTATCCCTACACTGAAGTAGAGGTAACAAGTTCGTCTGTTATGACATTAACAGGGGCGGACAAAGGGTTCATACCTTGGATAATCGGAGGGCCCTGAGTCCTTGCCCATTCGGAGGTGCGAGTCCCCATCACCTACAAGGATGTACCGATGGCCCAGTCCGCCCCTGCATATTAACCCGAATTCAATTTTCAATTGTACCACGAAAATAGAACACATGTTGTTTTTCTGCTTGCTGTAGTCTTGGGTTTTGTTTCCTAGATAGTAGAAGTTTGGATTCCTTAGAAATATAGCACAATATGACTGTTCTTGTATCATAAAACGCAAACAACGAATTCTACGTAGCTTGCTGTTACAGCATTTGAAAGGTTACGTTTGTGGATTTTCGTTTTCCGGAAGAAACAAATTTCTCTCCCTAATTTCATCCCATAATGTCTGTGGGTCAAAGACACACCAGATATCAAATTGATGGTGAAATTTATACATTTTGTTTTTGTATGGGTATACAAACTTTAGTATATTTGGCCTGAAAAATAAGTCTTAGGCATGCACGAGTGTATGCAGGGGGATGTTGATAGGGGTTGCAACTCACTCATTGTGATGAAATTTTGTATGTATACATATAAGTATATGGAGTTGTAGCTCTGCAACCCACCTCTCTTCTCATTGAGCCTATAAACCTCCCACTTGTGAACCTTCTGCATATGCCCATGGTCTTGAGCCCAAGCTTCCCTAGGCTGTATTTCTTTCATAGTAAGTAAAAAAATATAGCAAACAATACAGAGTTTCACCAGGAGATTCCATAACAAACAGTTATTTCGACACTGGCGTAAGGTTTAAAAACACGACGTTTGAGAACGGTTGGCTCCCGGCGTATGTTTAAACAACTGATGTTAAAAAATATATACTAAAATTCTCTTCAGAATACAGTGACATGCTTGGACCAACAGTGTTTGCTTTTAATTATACTCCCCCCAATTTATTTAGAACATTTTTTAAAAAGTTTAGTGTACTCTTGACCCATAACTGGGGAGGTAAAATTGAGACCCCATTTTGTTTCGACTCAAATAAAATTTTCTAATCAAAATATCAGCTCAAAATTTATAATCTATATTTTTTTCTGGTTATTCTCCTTGAACTAGAAATGAATATTTTTATATTTTACAGAATATAATCACAACATAAAGAAGATTCAATCCATTTAATTTAACTGGTGGGGTGGGAGAGGCATAAGGGGCTAAAGCCCCTCCCCCCACATTGGATAACAGTACATTCTCCTTAATGCTAAATCACTTATCTTTTTTTAAAGGCTTTTGATTCTCCACCTCCCCATAATTTTTGAATTGTTATATCACTAAATTGCACTACAAATAGAAGAGGGGCAATAGGAAGAACATTCTTAGGGGTCTGGTGGGCCCTGCCCCCAATTCTGGGTTGGGCATCCAGTTTTGTGTAATGCTCATATCACTTGCATACTTTAGGTGTGTATTCGATACATCCTTGCGTATAATATACACAGCATCACTGACCTACCTATGTGGATGTTGATCCCCCGTTGAAATGTAATTTTATGTATATACATCAGGGTTCGAAATTACCGGGTGCATTGTGCATATGAAATTTTATCTGTGCACGTAAAATTTTAATTTGTGTGCACGCAGCATATTTAACTATGCAAAACTATGCCTACTTACATTTGTTTTTCAAGAACAGTGACCTACGAACTAATTTTATGTAATTTTTTCAATGTATCTGCATTTGCTTCGATTTTTTTTAAATTACAAACAAATGTTTAATTATTTTAAAACGTTGCATTTGTTTAGCTTACACGCTTAAATATAATTGCTACGCTGACATTTTACCCGTTTTTAATGTTGGGGTTTACTTTCTATTCTGTTAGTTACTTGTACACCTAACTAGTATTTGGTGCACTTACGTTACAAAAGTTGGGTGCACTTTGCACCTGATTTAAGAAGTTAATTTCGACCCCTGATATACATACATATGAATATACAGGGTTGGAACCACTTTAAGAACTATCGGTCTATGCTATGTGCAGCATCCATGTTTCATTATAGTTTCAATTATTTCATTTAACAAACATGATTATGCATGTATTAACATATCGTTAACCAGACAAGATATACAAAAACAAATGCCTGTGGTCAGCTAATTTTAAATTTTGCAAGTATAGTTTAAACTGCATACCCATTTATAAATATGAATGAATTTATCACTAGTCAGAAATGAAATAAGGACTCATGTGCAAGTGAGGAGTTAATAGAACATTCTAATACATACATTGGAATTTATTGAAGTGGCCATCCTGTTAAAGTGACGACTTTTTATAAGAGAGAATTGGTAAGGACTTCATCACGCCTATACGAAAGCCTGTCTTGTATAGTGACCACCACAGTCCAGTCCCAAAGGTGGTCACTTTAAACAGATGCTGCTATACATACATACACAAACCACATAAGTGTGTAAAACATTAAGCTTAAAAAATTGTCCTATCTTTTTTGTGATATCTAGACTCGTTTAACTGCATAAACTACATAAATGAACATGCTTTTAAGCCTGGTGTTTTATTAGGGAATTTCAACCTTATAAGTACATAAAGAAATGTCCCAGAAACAATATTTGTGTTTCCACATAAAGGGTTGCGGGACACCCATTCACCGGAAGGAAAGAAGTAATACTTGCTCAGCCATACCCATGAGGAATGAGTCATGTCACTCAGAACCAACGAGGGGGGGGGGGGCTATAGCCCAGAGGGGAGGGGAGGCCTACGCTGGCCAAGACCTATCCTTTGGGAGAGCCAGACCTGAAAAAAATATCAATGCCACTGCCCAGGGAAGAGATTCATGGGGGCCCACACTGGCTGTCAGTGCCCCTGACGTTACTCATTTGCACCTCATGTCTTCCTATAATTTCGTTTATTTGCAAAAAAAAGTGTGTTTTGCAAAGAATTGTGTTGACCAGGAAATGTCCTTGTTTATTAAGCCTTTTTATTAATATGTCCATAATAGGTGTTATTATGGTAGACAGCAAAAAAGAACTTGCTTATTTTAAGGGTTTGATAAAAAATTTGAGATTTTAAATTGTTTAAAATTAAATGCAAGCACTACTGTATTTGTCTTTATGAGTAATGGTATTTTATAATTATTAAATACTGTACATAATTTATAAACCTTGAAGTAGAAATATAAAATTTAATAACATAGATAAAATACTCCGTAAATGTTTAATGGAAAATACGTTGCGTTATATTTATTTTAGCTTACATGCTTAAATATAGTTGTTACACTTAGATTTTGCCCGTTTTTAATATTAAGGTTTACTTTCTATTCTGTTAGTTATTTGTACACCTAACCAATACTTAGTGTACCTAAGTCACAAGACTTCGGTCACTTGTGCACCTGATATTAAAAGTTAATTTCGACCCCTGATTTAGATCGGTTGTCACATTATAAACACAAAGAAAGCCCAGGCTAGTGTAATTCATATAAATTTTTGCTTCTTAGAACTTTGCGGTTAAGTTCTTTTTATTCAGAAACTGGTAGTCTTTGTCGTAGCTATATGGGCACCACAATTAACGTGATGATGTGCATAGTCTACTGATGCTAACACATTTATTTATTTTGACCACTATGAGCTTTATGGGAACTATAATGTCACACACAAAAGGTCAATTGATGTTATATAGGAAAATACTCTGTCGAAAGTATACAAGGGCCGCTGAAAACTGATTTCGTGGTGTTTTCTCTACATTCTTTTAGCGGCCCTGGGCGGCCGCCCAGCTCACCTTCTTATAAACATGGACCTACATATATATATATATACGAGGGTCATTCAATAAAGATTTCCCCTGACCTACATTTCCCGTGGACTAAGACAAACTCAACTTGTTACAGTTATTAGTCCTTCTCTACGTAGCTATCACCAGGAGTTACACACTTCTTTCGTCGATTTATGCAGCTGTTGAGACTTTGTTTGTAGAAGTTAGCAGATTGCGCCCGAAATCACGACTTCAGAAATCAGCATGTCATCGTCTAGGAAACATTTGCCCTTCAAAGATAACTTCATGGTTGGAAAGAGATGGAAGGGCAAGGTTGGGAGAATAAGGAGGGTAAGAAAAATTTCATAGTTACAGGACCATGCTTTCTTCTGAGCAACATTCTAGTTGTGAGCCGGGATGTTACCCTGCAGGAGGTGAACACTTTTGGTTATCATACCACACCTCTCAATTTTGATGGCAATTCTGCAATTTCTTCAGCAGTGAAGTGTTATATGTCCCAGTAATCATGGTACTTTTTTTAGAAAATCCATCACCACTTTTCCACGCTAGTTCCAAAAGACCGTGAGCATGACCTTGCCTGCTGGCGGTTGGACATGGACCTTTTTGAAGGTGGTGTGTCAGAGTGTTTCCATTGTTTGGACTGGGATTTAGTCTCTAGGTCATAATGATGGACCCGTGTTTCGTCCTGCATAATTAGTCTGTTGAAAAAGTCATCCTGGTTTTCTTGACACATGGCTAAAAGAGCCTGTGAGCATGCGACTCGTTCTTGCTTTTGGAAAGGTATCAACAGCCGCAGAATTTACCGTGTGGACACTTTTTTCCATCAGCAAATGGTCCTGGATGATATTTGCCATAGACCCCGTACTAAGCTTAACACGTGCGTCTATTTAGCAAATGGTTATGCTGTGATCCACCAAAATGGAGGACTTCATTTGCTGGATAGTGTCTTCATCAATTAGTGACTGTGGTCGCCCTGGAATGGAAGCCATTTCCATCAAAGTCTAACAGCACTTTAACGGAAGATGCCAGTGGTTGACTATATCACATGATGGAGCATCCTCCACATAACGTAAGTCCTTTTCATCTCATCGGACGTCTCCTGTGCTGTGGTGTGTGACCTTTCAAATACAAGAACCTGATGACCACTCTGCATTCAGTTGGTTCCATGATCATATGTTACTCCACATTAGCACTTGTAGAATAAAAACTGATAGTAGTTTAGAGCTGAAATTTATTATGTTACCTATAGAGATATGTACCATGATGCATGCCAAGTTCATCCACCTACAGAAACCAGAAGTAGGTCAGGGGAAATCTTTATTGAATGCCCCTCATATAATGGTCGAGTATGATATATATATCAAGTCCAAGCCAAAAGGTGTAAAAAGGGACTTTCAGTTATTGAAAATTCAGTCATCAAGGTGCACACATATGCACCATAAATTTTTGTTTATTTTGTATTTCAGTAGCACTTCGTTTGACCGAAATGGTCTTGCACATTTTTTAAATATTTTATTATTTTTTAAAATTGAAGCCTATTCAGTATTTTTGTCAAAAATTCTCATATTTATTTTCTCTTTGCTTCGATCTTCAGAAAGAAACCAACACAAATGCATAATAAAAACAAAATAAATACATGTACAAGAGAATGGTTACATGGTGTTAAATCTGTTTTTTTTTTTTCACCCACTATAATCCCACTGATCATGGTGTCAAAGTAAAAATTTCGAGGTCAGATTGGGTTTTAATGGCATGTTTTAACAGACATATCTGTATAGTTCTGACATGGATCTGTTGTCCAGCAACTGGTATGTTGTATGTCACATAAATGACACATGCATTCACGGTCTTAAACATCTTTTTTGTAAATTCTTCTCTCCAAACCCAAATGGCCAATCAGTGACTAGGTGTTAGAAGATTTAATAGCTGCTACTGAAACAATCACACCCAGAGTATCTGGTCCCAGTTGGGGAGGAAAGGGCACATCAGGTCACAAGAGAAAGCTCCAGACAGACCTGATAACGAGAGTGTGTTTCTGGATAAATATTATTTCTTGGCACCTTTACACCGAAAATTGAATTTTCTGATTATCTCTAAAATAGGGTCTGTCCCCTCCCCTCTGTTTTGGTCAATCAGGGCTCTACTGTACAGGCGTCTACTACTGCGTCTTCATGGGTGATAGGACGTGCTCTCCAATAATTATTGAAGGGTGCAAGGTTGAATGAATGCCGTGTTGATCGGCAATCCATCTCCCCCTCAGCCGCCTCGGCGGCTGATTACGCTGTTCAAGCGTCCTGTCTGGGATTACAGCGCCGCCCCCGGCGGCCACCCTTCCCAATGAAACCCTTGCACAATCCTCCTCCTCCCCCAAGGTATGTGCTCTTTGAGAGGACCCAGTCCTTTCCAGCTACTGTATTTTAACTTCTGGAAAATTTTGACTCATTGAACTGTGATTTATTGAAGCTGCAGTGTATATATGTATACATACAGACAAAATTTTCATATGCCTTGCCATTACAACTTTTTGTTTTCACAAATTGAAGGTTCAGGATAATGCCGAATTAAGCAAGTCTATTGGTGCCATTTTTACAACATCATGTCTCTGTCATAATTCGGTAATTAATGAACTATTGATGTTATTATGCATTTAATAGGCTACAGTATTGTACTACTTTGCACTGGGAAATCAAAAACTTCGTGCTATATTGTGTGGTGGTCTGAAACCACTAGCATGAACAGGGAGGTATCGATGGGGTCATAATCCCTCATTGTAATGCAATGTTGTGTATATATATATATATATCAGTAGCAGCTGGTGGCGAGATTTTAGGGTGTGTGCATGAAGCCAATTCGCCAAAACTCAAAGTTACCGTAAATATTATTACTTACTGAATGAGATGAAAACGTGTTTCTTGACAATATAGACTGTAAATGTTTTGGCGAATTAGCCTTCATGCGCACACCCTAAAATCTCACCACGAGCTGCCACTGATATATATATGCATATGAATGTACGAAGTTGTAGTTTTGTAACCCCCACTACTTGTGAAGTTTCTGAGTATGCTAATATTTGGAATCAAACCCATAATACCACCATGGTGTGCCTATGTACGAGGCTCGAATAATTGCTGTGAACCGTACTCATCAGACAAGGATTGTACTCGTCTGCCTCAAAAAGAAAACCTTAGAACTTAGTAGGAGAAGATTCTCTTCTAACTATAAATATCTTGTTGCCAATGATGACAAGGCAACCCGATTTTTCGAACCCTGCCTATACATATATAAGTAGGTACCTATAATAGACAATCTCCCATTAACATCTTTTAAGGACAGTGCCATTGTATTTAAAATTAAACATATTGTCTTCTTTCACTCTCAAAACTATTCGAATGCCTTACATAAATTCAATTATTAATAATTGTTTTTAAAAGGAATTCCCATCATTTCAACGTTATGTTAAAACAAAATGTGGAAGCCATACATGTTTGCGTTCAAACAAATATGAAAGATATATTTATGTATGGTGGGGGGAAACAGTCCTGTCAGCTACTTAGTCCAAATTAATCTATGTGCAAACTGCATTTTGGCACATTTTTATATCATTTTTTCTGCTTT
>QLNU02015270.1:27436882-27448372 GCA_006491805.2 Dysdera silvatica
TTGAGAACCGCAATCTACAACAATTTCTTCCCTTATATGTTTAAAGAAAACCTTTACTTTATTGTCCCGCTCCCCCCTTTTTTAATTTACAGTTTTGTTACTGGTATTTGCAATTGAGATGAAAATCAGTTAATTTTACATTTCCTATATTGCGTTATTTCTTAATACGAGGGGGCGTTTTCGTAGTCGTTGTCGGAGGCGGGCAATTCAAATATTAGAGATACTTAACTAGCTTTGAAAAAGCAACATCATCAAGTATTATGGAAAAATTGCGATTCGACATTGAAGGGAATAATGTGTCTTGATATCTAATGGGGAAAGGCTGGAGTTCCTTGGCCCCTGTCCACGCCCCCAATTTTTTTTCTTCTTTTTCACCTGAGATATGTGTCTATTCAGTGTGATGTCCGAATATCAGAAGCATAAAATTTTCTGTTTAGAACTTTTTTAAACCATTTTTTTTTTCGTTTAAATGCTATTTATCTTGGAAGGTGTTTCAGTAAATGCAGCTTTTAAAATTATATTTTAAATATTGTGTCAAAACCTTTCACATTTGATCTTGCTGTTGACAGATCTGTCGCTTTAAAATCTTTTCGGGACTTCAATACCTCACCTGTAATCCTTTTAATATTCTGGTTGTCGTTTAATATTAAAGTTGTTTTCATTTGTGGTTGTTTAATATTAAAGTTGTTGTCGTCGTCGTTCTCCTAACGAGAGAGCACTTTCATATATGCCCAAGTGTAGAAAAGCTCGTGGCCTGTTAACACATAGCAGCTAAAAATGCAAGCTCATAGTTTAGACAAGTATTTTTCAACCATATAAGGCCGCGAGCCGGTAAATTCTCTTTTTTATAAGAGGGCCCGGTTTCAACAAATTTGCCTTCCATTTTTTTAAAGTTCATACATTAAACTATAATTATGAATAATTATGGCATAATCATAAAGAGTATCATTACACCCCTTTTATTAAATACACTCTTTTCTGGTTCTTGGCGCAGTATAGCCCAGATGCTCTTGCGCCATAAAAAATCCAAACAAACAAACTTTTCTGGTTCATTTCCTTGCTAACAGGTCACTGGCATGTGCAACACAGATGCTATTTCATTCAGTTTTAAGGACAGAGGATCCCCTCCGCGTTATTATTGCAGGCACTTTTTATGACAGGTCATAATGAGCGTTATACCCTTTCTCAAATGCTAAAAGATTTCGATGTCTTAAAACAATTGATCATTTATGAATATTCGCATATTTAAAAAAAATACAAGGCTCGGTCATTGGCAGTTGCTGAGCAGATGTTATTTTGGTGTTCTGGATCTGTGCTTTCCGACGCATTCACGACTTATTATTCTCCCCAGCATATTTGCACGATAAAATTTGTTTAGAAAACTAAATTGAAAAATTCCGGGAGAATCTGTTGCTGCCCGGTAAGATTGATGCCATGGCCCGGCGGCTGAGAAACGTTAGTCTAGACACGAATAATTTTAAAAAAGACGTTTATTTACTTGTAATTTCAAGAAGCATGTGCGTTTTTGTTTAGAGGGACGGAAACCTTCTTTTCTAGCCCTTATTAGAAGCCAAACTAGCGCCTGGATTTCCTATTTTTGCACGTGTATGTGTGTGCATGAACATGGTGTGCCCCTATAATTATATGCAAGGGTTGGTGGGGGGGAGGAGTGCACCCAGGAAAAATTCCAATTGAATAATGTTGTTGGACTATAGTTCCTTGTGGATTCTGTCCTTTTCCTCCCTTTTTTCATAAACCAAGGGGGTGCAAATGCACCCCACCCCACCCCCGAGGTACCCACGAGCATGAAGCTTTTGATGAGGAAACGTGCAATGGGAGTGATTTGAATGCGAATAGAAAGTAAGCAACTGACATGTTCAAGTTGAAATATTCAGGGAAATGTGCAGATTTTCTGGCACGTGTATGTTTTGTAAGTGAAAGTGGGGGAGGTGAGGGGGGGGGGTTGTAGATAGAAATTGGGAAAAAAATGGAAAATTAGTTTTTTTCAACTCCACGTAAACAATAAATAAATAGCGTTTGATAAATATGCGGGTAGTTTTTCAGGTTTTGGAGTATTCACTCACCAGGTTTTCAAAGTTTCAAAGTCAGTAGTAGATGCACGAAAGCGATGACGTCAGCCTTGTGCTACTACGAAGTGCACTAGGTCCGTCCTGACTGTTTTTTGCTGCATAAGCCCACAGACCATTTTCGCACCTAGTCTTTCATAGGTAGTCAGTTTTTCAGCCCGGCTGCCAGTTCCCTTTTGGCATTATGCCGAACTTTTCCTTCTTCTGTACCTTTTTTTTTTTTTTTTTTTTTCTCTGTTTTCGTACGCAGGGTATGTCGCCCTCCTCCTCTTACCCACCTCGAGTTCCTTCTCCACTTTTTGTTTAAGGCTCGTTTTGAACAGCTGGCGCCATGGCGCCAATGTGATGTTTATGCAAATTTATGCCGGGTTTGCTCACTATTTGCAAAGTATTGAAAGTTCTGATAGAAACCAGATTCGTGTCGTTTTCGAGTCGCAATTACACCTCCATAAATTCTCTTCTCCCTCGCGCATCGTGTGTAATACACTATTTTATTCGTTGTCTTCAGCGCATGGTTTCTGTTTCTCGTTCAAAGGTGCAAAAGCAAAAAAAGACCATATTTACGAGAGCTTATGTATTCAACTTTTCAATTAAACGAATAGTATACATGTACTCTGTGATAGTATGTGAATATTAAACTATATTTTTCATCGAATATTACCATTCATATTGACATACCTGGCTGATATCGCGATTTAGTCAAGGCCATGTTAGCGCATTCGGTGAGGAACTGAATTCGATAATTTTCTGTTGTCCTTTTTATATTAACGTGGAACATGAGATGTAATGATGATATATACAAATTTCGTCAATTTGGAGCCTTCACTTGAGGTAAGGGGCTTTTTGGTCCGAACCAGTTGACTCGTCCGCGAAGATGGCATTGAGTTCAAAGTCTTTCGACCCAAACTCGCAAGCGATTGCAAATAATGTCCGCTACAGCTTCTCCGTAAAAACAGAGCCACCTTCTGTGGTTCACCGTTCACAACCACGAACAAAATCACAAATTAAAATTGATCTATTTAATGATAATGTGGTGAATCAACTTTGGAGTCACACGACGTCTATTGTGGAGCAAGAGGTTTGATAAAACGAACTTCGGTACTAAATTTCCCAAGCTTTACGCGTGCGGATTTTGATTTCCCAAAAACGGCGAATGCGGGAAATTTCAGAGCACAGGCGGCTTTACAAAGGTCCGTTTGTCTTAGAATTTTGATTAATTTTTAAAGCACCTTTTCTTTGCAACCATTGTGTAGGAATCGATGAACATATATGATGCTTCCCGGCAAATTCCCGGTGAGGCGGAATTAGGGAAATTTAGTGTTGAATCTTGCAAATGATGCTACGTTTATAAGCTTATTACTTTCTTGCTTATGTATTCCATATAATTTTTTTTCATAACTGAAATTAAACAATGAAATTGTTTTTAATATTTTTGCATAAATTAAATAAATGCAGGGCCATCCTTAAAAAAAAAAAGTCACTTCAGTCAAAACATTTTGTATGTGGAGACAGCCCACTAATTGTTAATTTTTTAAAGAACCTTTAATAACGAAATTAATAACGCAATTGCACTCCAATTTTGCATATTTATGTTTTTGCTGCAGCTGAATCGAATGGCGTAAAATATTAACCCCTCTTTCAATTCACATTTGTTTGAAATATTAATTTCAGAATTAATAATTAATATTTATAACTTTGACCAATCAGAAAGTTCATACAAAATCCCTTTGGATAATTGAGCTCTATGACGTGCAAAAATAATTAGAATCATTCGTTACTTATTTCAAAAGATATCGCTTAAAAAGTGGATAGTAAATTTAACATTAGGAGATGCGAAATTCAAATATTTATAACTCAGCAACCATTCATTCAGAAGTTATAAAATTTGGAATATTCATATAATTTTATGTATAAAATTTAAAAATAAATTAAAAGGTGGGTGTTACCATTGGAAATTATAAAGTTGACGTTAAATTAAATATGAAGACGGCCCCCAAATATTTTTCATTACCATATTTTTATAGAATTAGCCATTGTAGATAAAGTGGCGTTGAAATTTTTGTTCTACTTTCAATAGTTCTCAAGAAAAGTCGGGTAGTCGGATTTTTTTTTTACCACTGTATCTTTATCAATTGCTCTTTGGCGCAGTATAGCCCAGATGCTCTTGCGCCATAAAAAAGCCAAACAATCAATCAATTATCAATTGCTCAACGAGGACGAACTTTAATTCGCAAGTTTAATACCGCGGAAACCAGTTAATATTGTAGGCCTTGGTCTCAGTACTACAGATGAGCTTAGATATTTGCTGAAATGACCACGGGGCAATACCATTATATAAGACTTTTTTTGTATACGATTAGTTAAAGCCTTTATATACAAAGTTGAAGATTGAGGAACGTAATACTTCCTTTTGATGATTTTTCGAATAGGCAACTGTTCTTTCGCGTGGTTAGGTTTATGCTTTCTTTTTAACATGATTTGTTTTATAGGTTAAAGTTATTTTCAGTCAGTCATTATTATATTTTCAGTTAAAGTCATTAAAGTTTTTTGTCCTTTGGACTGGAGTTTTCACAATACATTAAACTTCGATGGTTTAAGACTCGCATTGTGGAAACTATATTCGAGTCAGTATGGCAAGAAAGTGAAAGTTTAGATATTGGTTTGTGGGTTCTGCTTGCTGCGAAATGTTGTCAGTATCAAGCGTTGTTTAGTCTCATTTTTGGCAACACTAATATCCGTGCGCGGGGAGGTGTCCGTCTCCTCTAAAGTGCATTGAATGCGAATACTGGCATAGAATTGAAAGCCTTATAGTTCAGCAAAATCTTGAAAGCATCATCAATGCCAGTGGCGTAAAAATTGGGGGGAGTCGGAGCTCTTATCATTAGATATGTAGATATAATTATCTCTTTAAAGCGTCGAATCAATTTTTTTTAATTGCACGAATTCCCCATAATTTTTGTATTACTGCGCCTCTGATCAATTCACCCTTTTCGGATTTGAATCTAAAACTCATTCCCGCACATAAATCGTTATTTTATTTGCCTTTAAACTTTTACTGTTGTACTGGAATAGAATCTGAGATAAGCTATAGTTCGTTCACGAAAAGTAGTCCGATGGTACCGTTAGAAATAACGGGAGCTGACGTCACAAACGGCCTAGCCGATTACAGCAGAGAGGAGGACGTCATTTCAGAACTGGTTTTTGGCGCAGACAAACGTTCACTAAAAAACAGTTCTGAAATGACACCCTTCCCTCTGCTGGAATCGGCTAGGCCGTTTGTGACGTCAGCTCCCCTTATTTTCTAACGGCACCATCGGACTGTTTTCGTAAAGCAACTATATATTTTCTTCCCCCTACATACATTTTCAGGCACCTGCCGAAAGGCAGGTTCGATCAATGCTGATTTTTTAAGGATTGGGGGATATCTGTATGCGGAGAAACTTAGTCGACTTCGTAAAATAGACATTTTTATGAAAAAAGAAAAGAACATCTTAAAGGGTTTAAAAGTTAACGTGTGTTTGATTTTTCTCTATTCTTCTTACTACCTTTTTTTTTTTTTTTTTTCAAGAAATCGACGAAATTGGATCTGGTTCCTTTCTGCTCAAACAAGAGTACGAGGTTTCTCGACTGACGGTTGGGTTGATAGATTACTGTAATCTGTCATCGTATTCAGCCATTATCTGCTCATTGCGTGGATCACCCATGCCATCTTCGTGTCGTACTATCGTAGTAAATTGTCACTTCATTCCAAAAATTAACTTCGCGAGTCAAGCGCGGAAGTCGATAAGTTTATAGAACCCTGTATTTACTGGTGGGACCTTCAATTCTGCTATTAAAATGCATTAAAAATTAAGTACCCTCTATTTAGTAACGGTATCTAATGCAAATTATGCTATTGCGGTACTTAATTATTATCTAATTACAAAATTTAACGAAATTCAGTAAATGGAGGGTTAAAATTCACAAACTCCATCCCGCTTTACGATTTTTTTTTAAGCGGTCGAAAAAACTATTTGTCCCATGAGAGTTAATTTCAAACGAAAATATTGCAATGTAAGCTTCTGTTCGTTTATTAACCCTTAAAGGCCTTGACGAAGCATTTCAGCACATCGAAAAGGCAATTGAAATTTTCCAGTTACGAGGTTTCCAATTTCGAGAAAACCGTAGAAATTGGTGAGGATTTAAAAAAAAAAAAATATCCATGACCGTCATCGGGAAATGAATAAAGAAAAAAGGTTTCGGTAAACCACTACTACAGCTTTTCGTACAAAAGTAGCCGCAGGAGGAGGAATTGTGCGAAGGTTTTATTGGGAAGGGTGGCTGCCGGAGGTGACTCTGTAATCCCAGGCAGGATGAAAGTAGCCCCAGTATTGCGACGACTACTGCCTATAACGAACGAAAAACGTCGCAGCCTTCAAGGGCTTGTCCATTAAGGTTGAAACGTTTAACGTATGCATCGTATTTAGACATTGAGGAAGATGGTAATTGGACAAGTAATGTGTCCGTATCTGCAACGTTGTTACGGCTATATTTTAATTGTGCATTGATCGCTGCTTATACATTAGGTGTTGTTTAATTATCCTTTATTTTAAATTAGTGAGGTACTCAATGCGGGAACTAAATTACCAGGAATGGAAAGCGTACTTCTTAAATTGCGTCTGTATGAAGTAAGTTCTAGCATTACAAACGAGGATCCGGAATGAATGAATTCGTGTAAAGGAGCGATGCGCCTTATCATTCATTGAGTTGTTCATCGAACGATTGGGCGCATCTGTAATGTGAAGGCGGGAGCTACCTGCAGTGGTGTGGGAAAGGGGGGGGAGGCTCAAGCCCCCCGTTGGATATTAAAGCGCATTATTTTCTCATAGATTCCATCGTAAAATATTCTTCAAAGGCGCTCGAGCTCCCCCCCCCCATGAGTTTTAAATTGCTACTCTACTGATTACCTGCTACCATAAGTGGCGCGCGGTGGTAACTCGTTCACTTTAGCGTACTATTAATCCGGATTCGACCCTGACTGTGGAAAAAAACGCTTTCTCCGATTAAATGCTCTCTGTGTATGTTTTGGGTATTGATTCCCTAGGCCTTACGAGGTTCGAATTCCTCAGGAATTGGGAAGATATAGGCCGATTGCCGCACGGTGGTGTAGTGGTAACGCACTCGTTTATCGTATGATTTACGCGTGTTCGATTCCTAATCTGCCCACCGTAGTCTTGAATTGAGGGTTGTTTTTCGACAGGAGTTCGGATTGCAGGGTTCTGGCGCAGCGTGACCCTAGCTGCCTTTGCGCCGTGAAAACGCGAGCAAGTTCTAATGCGTGATGTGTTGATTCGCTCAGTGCCCTTCAACATTAGAAAAAGAAAACAATTGGGCCTGCCTGTGATTACAGCGCCACCTTCGGAGGCCACTCTTCCCAATTCCGCCCCCACACACAAGTGAGTAGTAAAACGTTTGGTAGAAAAAGATCCGACTTTAACCTTCTCAAAAATCATTGTTTTCGAAATGTGTCCTTTGTATTTTCACTATAATTTTTTCTCTTCTCTAATCAGGGTGTTTACGGATCTGGAAAAGTCAGGGAAGTTTTTTCTGACTGGAAAAGTCAGGGAAATTTGAAATACAAAGGCCTAAGTCAGGGGAAATTCAAAACACAAGGCCTAAGACAGGGACATTTGAAATTCATTGTTATACAATAAAACCTCTCTACAACACTATTATATGGACCGAGAAAAATTATCGTTGTAGAGGGATTTATCGTTATATCGGATATCGTTGTTGGGAGGTTTTACAATAATAAATAATGCTTGTTAAATAATTTTCCTGAAATGTGCTTTTCGTATCACATTGCATACTGAAATTTTTGAAAAATTTACACTTTTGACTAAACTTCTTCCAAAAATTATCCCTTTTTGCACCAAAACTAATATAATGTATATGAAAATATTAAGCATATATATTTATAAGGAGAAAATCTTTACCAAATATATAACTGAAACTTAAAAAGTGTTTTTAGCTAAATTATTTAATCTGTGAGCATTTTGTTCACACAAATCTCCTTTCTCTTATATATAGTCATACACGCTTTAAATGGAATAGAAGATGAAGCATCAGCTTTGTGATTATATACGAGTAAACTCTTTTATAATGAACTCAAAAAGGGCCAAATGAAAACGTCGTTGTAAATATTAAATTAATGCAAGTTTTTAGTGTAAAGAAATTCAGTTTTGTATTTGTAAATTCACAGTAATTAAGTCATAAATGGCTTTGGGGTTTGTGTTAGTGGATTTTATGGTCTTGAAACTTGTTTTTGTTATACAAATTTTAATGCGTTGTGTGTTGTTTACTGTAATTAGCGCCTGTGAATAAAGATTTGGTCTGGAAAAGTCAGGGAAGTTTGAAACAGAATTTGGGTAGACACCCTGTTTAATAACCGTCTCAAGACATTGATATTTGCTTAGCAAATGACGAATCTGTTCGCCTGTTCCAGTAAAGCAGGTAGTAACATACGGTCTGTGGTCATGTATGTCAAAACGTGGGTGCCATTTGCATAGACCTCGAACCCTATTGTTTTGGGCACAAGAGGGTTAATGGAGCCGAAGGGAAAAAGGTCGCGTGCCTGATACTGAAAAGGTGGTTGTGCGGCTCGTATGCCACGACCGTCTTCAATGGAAATTAGGCCTGGACTCCGTCGTCTTAGTGACGTACTCTTTGAAAGGGGACTTTCTTTATCTTGACCTTTTTATAACCGCTGATGGATCGCGAGTGTCAGTTTTATAAAGGAATAAGGCGGCCACCCATTCAATTTCACTGTCGAAATAGGGCGTGTCCACGGGTGCAATCAGAAAGACGTCGAAAACAGTCGAAATATGCTAAACTGCAAATTGGAACCCAGGCACGCAAACTTTGACCTGACGAAGAAATAGATAACGATTTTGTGACATTAAAATTGGGAGATTGTGGAGAATCTCTTCTCATTCAGGAAGCGTTCTATAATTTGTCAATTGCATCTTGTCAATAGGACTTGTGCTTGATATCGATAAAATGTAAGCTTGATATCGATAGGGTTCAAGCTCGATATCACTGGGATTCTGGGGTGGGGTGGTAAAGACCGGATAGATTTATCTACTCCAGTGGTTCTCAACCTCTTTCAAGCCTCGACCCATTTTTATAGTAGCCAAGTAATGCGCGACCGCCCCCCTCTCTGTCCGCATAATACTGGCATTTTTAACAGAGTAAAGAAAACACATTATAGACTTATATCATTAATTATATATATTACATTAATTATATATATTACAGATATAAAGTTAATAACCATTAGTAAAATATTGCAATGTGTGTAGCCATGTTGTTGTAAAAGCGTTGGAAACATTTGGTATGAAATTCTTTACAAAAATAATTGCAACTAAAAATAGTTGCGGCGACCCCCAGAAACTTGTTCGCGATCCACCTTGATGGTCACGACCCCTAGGTTGGGAACCACTGATCTACTCAATGAAAAGTGTTACTTGTTGTATTTCCCCTAACAAAAAGTATCATTATATAAGATTTAGAAAAACAACTTAACCCACAGTACATCAGAGATTGTGTTATAATGTACAACCTCTGCTATACTGTTCAATGATTGATTATATAGACATAAATTTAATTAAAAATTAATAGAATTCTGTTAATGGATAGAAGTATATCCTTCTAATTGTATAAGCAACTCCCTTATGATCTTATTTAAGATTTCAATTTATAGACAACACTACTTTTTTATTGTGAGTGCCGTCCGTGTTCAGAAAGGAGCTCCACGAGGTACCGGTGGGTACATGAAGTACCATAGCTCTCACGGTCCTTGAAAAGCTTTTGAATTTATTTTTTTTTTGCCAAGTAGGGGCCCTTGAAAACTGCCAAAAATGTGGTTGGTCTTTGAAAAGTCCTTGAATTTTTCTCAAAAATCTTTTTTAAGTTTTGGCGAAAGAAGAAAAAGGGCATTTCTCCTTATTTCCAGAACAAAACCAGTAGTACCTCGGACACGCCCCTTCCCTCCCCCACCGGACACGCCCCTTTCCTCCTCCACCCACCCACTGAGCATGGCTAATATAAGGGATGCAAAAAGGGTAGCTTTTGCTGGCAGTGTGTTAAGTTGAAAAGGAACAATATAATTAAACACTCTAATTTCAGTGTTATGCTTATAATGTCTTGCATTTTTAATTTTTATGTACATTGCGATTGACAATGTGAGGTCTTTGAAAAACGTCATTTGGTCCTTGAAAATTCCTTAAAAAGTCCTTGAATTTCATCAGGACAAAAGAGTGGGAACCATGAGTACTGTTAGAAACATTAATACTGATAATTTGTACGGAGGGGTGGAACGTTCAACTCTATGTATGTATGGCTCCTCCCGACAAGATTTCTGGATCCGCCCCTGCCTCCTTTAACATCCCGTTGCAACAGTTGAGATAATAATTAGACACAAACGTAAGAAGTAGAAGGCTTGGGGTTATGGGGTCAACGACTTCATTCAAAGGGACCCGATCCAGGATAACGACTATTTTATTCTTTTTTTTTTCCGGGCCGACTTCGGGGCTGATCCCCATTATACGATGAGCTAAGATATTAATCCGTAGCTAGCGCGGCCATTTGAAAATTCGGTCTCGTTTCTTGACCCAGCAGGAAGCGGATGAAATGGAATCCATTGGCTGAATAAAAATGTCCAATTAAAACTCTCGCTCGCGTTTCGGAAGCCATTTTGAAACGACTGCTGTTTATATTCAAGAATGCCACGCGTTCTGCTCGCTTGTATCGCTAATGTTATCGTTTGTGTGTTCGTGCTAGTGGTTCTTTTCGGTATAACCAAAAGTCACGTGCTTATGTATCATTATCATCGACCATTTTCAATCCACTGTAGGATGGAGGTCTCTCTGTTATCGCGCATGCACGTAGTAGTAGTATGGTGAAGAAAATACAGTGGAATCGGCCTTAAGCTCAACACGTTGGCCAGACGGGTTGGCAAGCTGGACCTACAGTTTAACGAAGAATCCGAACTTCGGTCACCACAGCCAAAGTTCTGCTATAAAGCGGGACGCGTGTCACATCCTACGGAGTACGTACTACGGCATATATATACATATATATAAACCGTTAATATGTATCATTTATAATTTAGTACCGTTAACCGGGGGGGCGGGAGTGGTGGCTTTGTCTGCCCTGGGGTGACTTCGTTGCACCAAACGGGGATAGATGAGAGTGGTGAAAATTCCTTTCTGTTTCGACGAAACATTTTAACAAACTTTGATTTGGCAACTGATTTTATCAAGCACTGGCTTGAATATGAAATATTTCAATTTTTCAATAATCGAAGGTGGCATAACTGCAGTTGTTGTTTTCTATACTTTTTCTGCGAAATTTGCTTGTGATC
>QLNU02015270.1:27448472-27462530 GCA_006491805.2 Dysdera silvatica
ATAGAAAGTTTCTAAGTAATAAAGATAAGACAGAAGAAGAATTTCTTGATGGTCTTCTAACAAAGTGGTTTGATCTAAATAAAAACACTTGGAAATTTTTTTAATATTGAACAATTGTTGGAAAAAACTGAAGCCATGGAAGATTTCCAAATTTAAATTCTCTGCTCAAGGCAATAGTTGTTACACCAGTTTCCACAGCATCATGTGAGAAAGGATTTTCTCACATGAACCTGATAAAAAGTAAATTAAGAAACAAATTGGAAGTAAGCAGTTTGCAAAATTTATTGATAAATTTGAATGGACTTTATTTAAAGAACTTTAATCCTAATAAAGCTGCTGACCATTGATATTTTAAAGCAAAAGTTGTGAGGCATGACCAACGAAAAGTGTGTTTAAATTGAATATTTTTGTACGTAGTATGATCTTTAAAAAAAAATTTCTTTCATAAAATTTGATAGCGCTGTTTTCCTGGCTCCTAACGTTTCATAGGATTTTTCAATCCCTGCTTTAGAATATGGGAGAAATATAGAGTATATGTTTTTTAACTCGAAATTTCACCCAGTTTCAGGGTTTTAAAGAGCAAAATAGGTCAAAAATGAAACGAAGTGAGCCCGGTAGAATGTATACATCAGGGGGGTGGTCTCCAATCTCTTTCAGTCTCAAGGGCCAATTTTGCTTATTCTTACTCGCCCGCGGGTCGCATTGGTCTTGTTTTCCTATGTTGGCCAATGTTCATTTTTGCTTATCGGGCATGCCCGGTCCGCTACCGCGGGCCGTAGTTTGGACACCCCTGGTATACCCAATCAGCCACTCTCATTTTTAAGGTTTTAAAATAAACGAATATTGTTACTGCCCAGCGCTTATGCTAATTTATTTTGGTCATTATGGAAATTTTTTGTTTCCCAGATAGCAGAATAGCACAATTTGGAATGCATTTATTTTCATTGCGGAAACACAATTGAATTAGTGGCAGAAGCATAGAATTTGGGCCATTAGCGTACGCAGGGGGGGGGGGGGTTGATGGGGGTTGTAACCCCCCCCATTAAGCCCATAACCCCCTTACGAACTTTCTGCGTACGGCTGTGATTTGGGCCCCAATGTAATCGTTGATAGAGGGGTGCCCCACCCCATACCATGTTCCGACAATTATGCTATCTAAGGAGCTTTGACTTCTAAGGGCAACTGTATTGGTTGTACGGGCACCGCTACGCCACTGATCTGAATGCGACTGAAATCGGAAATTCGCATTGTTTTCACCGTTAAAGTCTCCCCCAAATCCTAAAATCATTAAATATGAGGTTAAAAGTGAAATTCAACAGGGAAAAAATGGTTTGCGATATTCTATGGATATTATACTCGTACGTTACATCAAACTTTACTACGGTCTTTGATTTTACCATGTTTGGCGCAGTATAGCCCAGATGCTCTTGCGCCATAAAACATCCAAACATCAAACTAATTAAAATCATTTGTTTATTATAACCGAAGGCATATTTACGGTTTGACCGCCTGTGGACGCTGACATATTTTGCCGCTTAATCTTACCAAACGTAACTAGAGACATAACCAAAATCTTGGCCTTTTTTTCATCGAATTGGGAATTTTACGCCCCTGGCGAATTTTAAATTCGCCTTTTCGCAAGTACTTTATTGGCGAATTTGGCGCTTTTGGCCTCTGTGTCTTGGCAGTGGCTATGGCAGCACTACCTTCTCTCTTTACCAATGGTTGGTTACACCTCTGGGTATAACAGTAAAGTGTAATTCAATTGTACAAAAATTCAGCCTGCCTTTGAAAACTACTCGGTGGCAAACTCTTCGTCAAATTTTCCGCCGTAAGCTTCAACCTACTTAACCTATTGGTAAATCCACCACTGTCTTGAGCTCGTTCTAACCGATTTCCACTTTCTTTTTTTTTTTTTTAAGTTCCGTGAATTAAATACGAAACGGCTGATAAATATGCATTAATGTTGATTTAAACGAGGTTTGGAAGGAACGAAAACTTGAGTGGTCGAAAAATAATGAAACCATGCTACTCTCTCTTCCATTTCCAAGTAGTTGATCATCGGTGATTTTTATCATTTGTTTTTCTTAGGCATGTCGTTGTGAAATATAATTTGCAATGAATGTGCGCGCGCTTTGCTATATTCAGGAAGTTTTCGCGCTTTTCACTTTTAGTTTGGGTGAAGTTTCCTCTTTTTTTTTTGGGGGGGGGACACATCTCCTTTCAATCCGATTAGACATTTTCCTGATTACTTCTTACGTGCTTCGATTCTATTCCGCAGTATCGAATGAGGTCAGGGCCGATTTACCCGTTTAATTTGAGGCGAGTATTTTCCATTCTTTTCCGCAGCAAGTCAAGTGAATCGGTTTCGCTTTCGATCGAAACCCTCGAAGTCGTACATTTCCGAAATATGCCGACTTTGTTCTTTGTGGCCATGTACACAGCTGTGTGTAGTCGGCGATTTTCAGACGAGAGACTCGGGAAATCGAGCTATTATGGAAATTTTCCAAATCGAGAACCATGTATTATGGGCAGATACACATATCTGCACATGGTACATTCGTTATCACATTTTCAGCCGTAAAACCACAAAACAAACACATTTTCAGTCATATATATAATTGGGAAACATTTGTCCCCATTCTGTCGATGGCTTCTGTTGTCGAGGGGGCGAGAAGCTTTTTGTTTTTGTATATCTTGTATGTTGTGTAATTCGACTCAGCTGTGTAGAGGGAGGGCTTTACGGACTAGTACCCGCGCCATTATTGGGGAAGGGCTTAGATCTAACAGGTTCCGACATTGGGAATGCCGGCTACCCTGGTGGCTTACTGGTCGTAACATTCATCTTGATTAATCAGGTTCCTTTCCAATGGTACCATTTTTGGGGAGGGTGCGGATCCGTGGGTCTTACTAGGTTCCGATTCCTTGGGAAAATTTAGACCCATTGCCTTACAGTGGCTTAGTGGTAGCGCATTTGTGTATTGCGCCATTAATCTGGGTTCCACTTCCAATGGTACTTTGTGGTGGGGGTGGGGGGGTTCGTTGATCTTACGAGGTTCCGATTCCTTGGGAAAATTTAGACTCATTGCCTTGCAGTGACTTAGTGGTAGCTCATTCGTGTATTGCGCCATTAATCCGGGTTCCACTTCCAGTGGTACTTGTGGTGGTGGGGGTTCGTTGATCGTAGGAGGCTTAGTGGTAACGCATTTGCCTATTGCGCCATTAATTCGGTTTCCACTGCCAATGATATCGAAAGAGTGTGTGTCTTTTTTTGACCCCCAAGTTCGGATTCTTCGGAAATCATTAGGGCCCGACACAACGTGATGATATGCCGTCCTCGTATTGTAAAAATATCCTCAATCAATTTAATTTTCATGTGGCTGCGTGACGTCGACGCCCACAGCGGCTTCAGAAAATAGAAACTGTGGATTTATTTTCGAAGGGCGTGTTTTATTCCATGGTGGTGTTATTTTGATTAAAAATGAATGATTATTAATCTTCATAATCATTCTTTTCCAGGCATTGCGGACTCTGGAGGACCTGGGCCTCCTTAACCGATCGCCGCCCACACGTTCTCCCTCCCTCCATCATTCAGTATTTTTTTTTATTAAGAATAAAACTAATCAACCCATTATATTGTTCTTGGCCTACTTTGCTTACGCTGTGTTCGTTTGTGGGTAGGTGGGGGTTGTTGTTTTGTGAGCGAGATCCAAACGCTGCCACGAAAAAGCGCCCTCTTCGCCCCGTTTCAACGATATCATCTTTGGAGCGCCCTTTTGGAAATGACGCGTTTCGTGTGACGAGGCCTTTCCGTTCGCAAGCTTCTTAAAGAATGAATTGAAAATGTGGTTCAGCCAGGGGCATACGCAAATTGAGCGAGCGAGCGTGTGTGTGCCATGAATATTCTTTGAGAAGCTCTCTTCGTAGAAAGATCCGGATGATTTAGTGGTTAATGACGTAATCGTCCCAGTGACGACTTTTGGGTCAACGGGCTGGATTTCCGGTGGGCATGGTCACATGTTAATGTACCGTGATTTGGAGAGGTACGTCAGTTAGGTTGTCGTGTTAATGATAACTGCTGATAATTGTTCATAGGCGAATCGTATTATACCTGGTTGTCGCAGTTTACAATTGTTTTTAATTGAGCCGCCTGAGCAACAATGCGGAAAAACTTGTTTGTGTGACGAGACAAACGTTGCCCAAGTGGTATCACTAATATTACAAGTAATAAACAGAAAATTTTACATAGCAAAACTTGAAACCTAACAATAGTACAACTTGAAACCTGACAGTAGTAAAACTTGAAACCCAACATTAGTAAAACTTGAAGCTTCTCAGTAATACAACTTTAAAGCTAACGGTAGTACAACTTGAAACCTGACGGTAGTACAACTTGAAACCTGACGGTAGTACAACTTGAAACCTGACAGTAGTACAACTTGAAACCTAACAGTGGTAAAACTTGAAATCTAACAGTTCTACGGTATCGTATTGGTAACGCATTTGTCTAATGTACTGTATACTCGGGTTCCGATTCCAATGGTACCAGTGGCGTAAGAAAGGGGGGTGCTCAAGCCCCCCCATTGGATATCAAAACACATTATTTTCTCTAAGGCTGCATCACATAATCTCCTTCAAAGGCACTTGAACCACCCTTATGAGTGTATCACTCCCATTGAATCGCTACACTACTGAATGGTGCCACAGAGTAGGCGCGTCGTTTTTGTGCCCACTGTAATCTAGGGACTTGGTTCTTATAGGCCACAGAGGTTCGTATTCTTCGGAGAACCGTAGTGTCTCCTACGCTGTTTAAGCGTCCTGTCTGGGATTACAGCGCCGCCTCCGGCGGCCACCCTTTCCACCCCCCTGCACAATTCAGCAGCAGCAACCGTAGAGTCTCCGCGCAGCACAACTTCGGCTGCCTCTGCACCGTAAAAACGCCCAAAACTCGAAACAGATTGTTTCAAAAATGGCAAAAACGAACGACTGTCAATTAGTTACTAGTGCGTCTTTAATTGTATTTATTTCAATAAGCAGTGTCTCACGAAAGTACCTTACTGCAGTTTTTGATATTACCATGTTTGGCGCAGTATAGCCCAGATGCTCTTGCGCCATAAAAATCCAAACAAACAAACGAAAGTACCAGTGCCCTTAAAATAGTGGGTAGTTTCCCCCACTATGGCAGATGAAAATACTTGTATCCCAAGCTTTTCATTTGATGAACTACAGTGGAAAGATGAACGGTGTGTGTATGCGAGACCATGGTATCATTAAGAGTTAACTTTCTTCACTTCCAAATTTTGATGTGTGTGTGTGTGTGTGTGTGTGGATGCATGTACTCTTGTTCAAAAATCGTACAATTGCCCAACTCCCTTTGATCTTCAACAAAGCCTGGCTTACTTAACCTGGGACCCACCGTTTGTTTTTCAGCTTGGGGTTTTTTGCTCGGGGGTGTTGCACCGTCTGGGTTGTTCGTTTGTCGAAGAGCTGTTTGTGCCGGTATCTCCTCTCTCTCTCTCTGCTCGTGTTCCTGTAAATTTGTAAAAGAACCCCCTTGCTTTTCCAAACGTAGGTGTTTGGCAAGAACCCAGGTTGTTATAATGGGAAGCCGGTATAGTCGTGTTTTCGTTCACAAACGAGGAGAGTGGAAAAAAGGGAAGAAAACTACAGGGAGATAGGGGGCGCGGGAGTCAAGTTGACGGCCCGTTGCCAAAAAGAAAAGGATTAAAAAAAGGAACCAGCGGACGCGTGTTTCGAAAAGCGTAGACCTTCACACATTGAGTGAACAAGAGAGGCGTTCCCAGTTTTAGCCTCTTTGTAGTCAAGAATTACTTGGCGAAAAAAAAAGAAAAAAACCGTTCTAAACTAGACTTTTTCAGGGATGTGAAGTACTTAACAAAATATAAAATTATTATAAATGTTCATAGTTAGTCTCCTTCCCCCTTTTATGTGCATAAACGTATGCGTTAAAATAAGCGTTCATATATGTAAGAACCAGGCAAATAATAAAGTGAACATTTACATATAATTACTTCGAAAACCGTAATTCATACAGTTTGAGAAGAAACAAATTTCGACCACAATATGAAATGCCAAAGCCCAGTATGAGTGAAACAAAATAAGGTCTAGGGGAGCCCCTCTTCAAGGGAGACATTCCCACTTCATCTTTAAAAAAGAAAAAGAAAAACTTTTAAAAATTATTAAATATTGATTGTTTGGCTTTTTTATGGCGCAAGAGCATATGGGCTATACTGCGCCAAATATTAAATATAAAAATGAAATTGATGGTATATTTGTAGTATTTTACAATCTGACGGAACTTCAGAAAACGGTTCGTATTAAAAGTAATTCGTCTTAACGAGATTTGACTGTATTATCATTAGATTGTTGGGAACCACTGTAATAGACCAAAAGTTTGAAGTTGAAATTTTGGCCCACTCTTGAAAGTTGTTTCGTTAATATCTTTCATTCTACACCGTGGTGCTACTCAGTGACGTAGTGTGGGTTTGCCAGCGCCTGGGACAAGTTAAGTATGGCGCCTGCTGAAAACGTTAGCACTCCGTCCCATCAGGAGGAATGGGATCATCAAACCAATAACAAATTGCGTAATATTAAACATACAATTAGCAACTGGCCCTCCTCATACCGTAAAAATCGGAAAGAGGAGGTTCTCCTTGCTAGACTTCGCATTGGGCATTCCCATCTCACCCATAGACATCTGTTGGAAGGAAAACCAGCACCAATTTGCCAAGTGTGCAATGAACCCATGAGTGTTTTACACATTTTAACTCAATGCCCCTATTATAGACTTGCCCGCACTCTTACTTTTAACTCTTCATCACTGTCTGACATTTTAAATGACCATGCTGACCATACGCACGTTTTTAAATTTTTAAAAAGTACTGGCTTTTACTACAGTCTTTGATTTTACCATGTTTGGCGCAGTATAGCCCAGATGCTCTTGCGCCATAAAAAAGCCAAACAATCAACAATCCGTCCCATCAGTCCAGTAATGAAATTTTGCGCCCGGGACTTTGGCCCCGGTGGCATCTCCCACGCTAGGTTATTGGGAGGACTTTAACACTAGGTTGAGCGCCCGGCTTGGTCATATATTCATTAATGTTCAATAGATATTGTGCTTTCACGCTCAGTTGGCGTGTGATACCGTTAGCAGACGGGTTAGTCCATTGCAGTTTAGGGAAGGGCGTCTTGCCGAAACTGGTTTTTCGCGCCAGAAAAACCAGTTCCTCCAAGACGGCCTTCCCTAAACTGCAATGGACTAACCCGTCTGCTAACGGTATCACGCGCCAACTGAGCGCGAATGCACAGTATCTGGATCTCCTTACACTTATGAACTTCAGTTTTAATAGGGCTATGTTCAGTTTGTATAATACTAAGCTTATAGTAGCGAAAATTAATAGTACTATAATGCTGTTCCGATTTGGTAAAATCCGCAGTTTTTGTGTACAAATCTGTAGTCCCCTCTTGTTTTACTTGGTTGTCCTCCCCCTTTATGGGGCTTAAGTAGGGGTCCTTTATTTCGAATCAGCAGGGGTGGATTTGGCTCACATTCAGGGCCTGATTAAGCCAAAGTGGGGTCCAGGGTCTCTTATTCATTTAGGACCCTCCTCGCAACAAAATTATTCAATAAGTAAGCAACAAATGCAAACCCTTATTATATATATTATCTGCATAATCAATAGTTCAAAGCCATTTCCAATGACGTCTAAGTTATAATTAAGAAAAAATGCAATACAGAATGGAACCTTGTAAAGTGACCAATTTTCATAAAGGAGAATAGTCATACCCATACCAAATTCTGTCATGATCGCCTGTCTATGGTGGCCACTACAGTCTAGCTCGAAAAGTGGTCACTTTAGGCAGGTTTTACTGTATTAGTAAATTATTAAGTTATAATTAAAAAAAAAATTAGGTTCCAAACTGTCATTTTAAACTTTCCATTCAATTGTCAAAACACAATTTTTTTTGGGGGTCGTTCCTGGGACCCGTGTGTTAATCAGGTTCTGTTCTCAGAGTGGTTGTGTGTATTAGGGTTCGACGTTCCTGTTAAGCCGTCTGTTCCGTCCCAGACGACCCATACCAGTCTTGGAACGTGAGACATACAAATATATACATGCAATTTGTTGGGTATCTGTCTGATATGACAACGTGTTAAATTCATTACCCGAGAACCACAAGCAGTGAATTTAATACGTTGTCATATTTGTCTCATATGACAACGTATTAAATTCATTGCTTGTGGTTCGCGGGCTTTCCTAGAGGAAACGAGTACTGTCGGTAACCCTTTTAAAGCGTGACAATAACAGTGTTTCCACGCACCTGGAAAACCTAGCATTGTTAGGGAATTTGAAATCGTCCCGAAAAGTCAGGAAAAACCCGTTTTGAATAGCTAAATCTCCCATAAACGTGACGCTATTTTTCCCACAACGAAAGTTCTGTTGCGAGTCGCTTGTGATCTGTCAGGGAATTTTTCCGGAAAAGTTGTGGGGGGAAAAGACCTGGAAAAGTTGGGCAATTGTTTTCTCCGGTGTGAGTGGAGCGCGTGATTTCGCGTTAACCAGGTTCGACTGTACTGTGTTAAATATCGCTTTGCCTTTTCCAGCAGCTTGAAACCTGCATTGCTTAACATGATTTGAAATGGATTATAAATGATTGTAAAAGTATATCATTAACCCAAAATTCTTTGTTCTCGAATTCTACGGCCAGTTGTTGAAAGTTTGCAAAGGCCTGAACTTTAATTTGTATGTCTTCAACAGAAGAATCATCAGGTGCAATTTCCAAACGGTAAGTTTTAGGGAACTTCCATTATGCGGACTTCGAGCTGTTAGCATCATTAAGTCTTGTTTCTCTCACAAGACATTACAAGGCCTTGTGCGAATTTGAAGAAGGCCACCAGGTCGTGGAATTTTCAAAGCACTTTTTAAAATTTATCATTATTTTTTTTAAAAAAAAAATAAATAAAAATAAGGAGAGCCATCTAAAACATGATTCCACGCACCTTGACCTCCAGGGTGGATCCAGAAAATATTTTCGAGGGGAGGGTGCAAAGCTTGAAGTAGACCTATAATACGTGTAAATTCGTCACTTTCGGGAGGGGACGCCCCTCCTTGGTCGCGTGAGGTCGATAGCCCCACGGAAAGAAGACCTACAGTCTAACAATAGATCTGAATCTCGGTTAGTCTATTCCGCTACGGGAATCGAACTACGATTTATGGACAGAGAGTAGTGCAGCGCCTTACAGTGCATCAAGAATTAAACCCAAATTTTCTTCAAGGTAAGGACCCTGCGATGGTGCAATGGTAACGCCTTCAGTTACCATGTCGTTAACCCGCATTCGACTCCCAATGGGGGGTGGGAGGACCCTTACCGATTAACTGCTCAATGTAATTCAGGGGTTGGTTCCCTAGGCCCTAAAACAGGGGTTTTCAACCCGCAGCCCGTCGACATGTTTCATGCGACCTGCCGGCTCATGAAAAAATACAAATTGTTTCACACAAAAATAACGCCCAATGCTCTCTCTGAATATTAAATTTATGTATTTTATTCTGTTCACATTTCCTAATAAATACTTTACAGCGTTAAAGAACTAAAGTAATACGCGGTCTTCCCTCAGTCGTGTTTTATTTTAGTTTTCTAGCGTATATAGGCATTAGGTGTATTTTTGTTGATTTGCAGTATAGCAGTGGTTTTAAAAAAAAATTCAAATTAGGACTAATCAAATTCTATTCTAAATATGTTAATAAGAACGTTTCCCCAACCATCTAACTGGTGCTCTGAAAATGTTGTTTTTCTGGAGCACTTGCGTCTGCGTATAGACGTACGAAGGAAGTTCATAAGGGGGTTTACAATACGGGTTACAGAACTACGACTCCATATATTCATATGTATGTATATATACACCCAGATAGCACAAAACCGTCCCGAGGACGTCCTGCGGTGATCCATGTGCATGCGTGAAGTACGTCCTTTGAGGGTCCTGAGGATGTCCGCGGAGAACATATTTCGGAGGATTTTAGGACAAAAACTGGAATTCCTTTTAGCATGTTTTAAGACTTGTTACTGCGGATTTTAGGACGAAATTTGGATTATTTAAGGGTATTATTTTGATATTTGTAGGGTGTGTTACAGCAGTTTTTAGGACAATAGTTTGATTTCCTTTTAGGACGTCTAAAGACCTTTATCTTGATATTTTCAGGACGTGTTATGGCAGTATTTAGGACAAAAGTGAGATTTATTTATATTATGGTTTAGGGACATCATTTGGATCTTTTTAGGTCGGGTATCGGTTGTTTTTAGGACAAAAGTTGGATTTCCTTCTGGGACGTTTTAAGGACATTATTTTGATATTTTCAGGAAGTGTTACGGCTGTTCTTAGGACAAAAGTTGGATTTCCTTCTAGAATGTTTTCAGGGCGTGTTACTCTAGTTTTTGTGACAAAATTGGATTTTCTTTTAGGATGTGCTTTAGGGATATTATTTGAATCTTTCAGGGCACATTAAATGACTTGCATATAATCTCCAAAGAATGATATTCATCAGAATCCACTCTTCAGGGGTTGTAACATGTTAACTTAAAATATGATACGTTAAATTTCACTTTTATTTCTCTTCCTATAATTTTGATATATATAAGCAACAAAGAAGTTATTTTGAAATTTCTTTTAACTACGAACTTTTTCCCTGATTACAATAACGCAGCTAAATAAAGTTTCACGCACTCACAAACTTCTCTGGTAAAAAAAAAAAGTTTTTGTAAATTACATTTATTAAATTGTAAATTTGTTTAAATTCCCTGATTAATTTCAACTCTTTGACAAATACCCTAATAATTCCGGGAATACCAAATTCCCTGATTTTCATAATCTGTGGCCTCCATGATGCAACTATTACTCTTTTATAGAACTTTTCGCATCAATAAATCGTAATATTCAATCACTATACTTCACTTAAGCAATTGTCATCGTAATTCATCAATAAACCTTTGAATTCAAGTTAATTCGTAAAAGTAAAAACCAAATTCAAAAACTGATAAAAATTACCACAATTTAAATTCGTACAAACAAATCTTTTCTATTTTCAAGTATACCATCCAGACTTCAACAAGAAACCAGCCAGCACGCGGTAAGAATAAAATCTTCCAGCGTTGTACTGAGTAGGGCTGATAATTAATGTTTACTGAAACGGAACAGACTAATGCTGAAATTCTTTCATAAGAGCATAGACGTTATTGAGAAAATTTTAAATTTAACGAAAACTATAGATCATATCACTCTCGTGTCATCAACAAACGGCAGGAGAGAAATATACCTGTTTACCTCAAGAGGCATGAAGTAGTAAATTTCTGTTGCCACTCTAAATAAGAAAAAGTTGGGAAGTAGTAATTGCCAAGCAAATCGCGATGGCCCAGTGGTCAAGCTACTAACTTTGTAAAAATGTGGTTTAACGAACAGGTTAAAAAACAAGATATGTGTACAAAACAACGTAAAGCGGGTAAAAAGTTATTTTATTACATTAGCCTGGCTTTCGGCTGTTCCATTGGACAGCCATCATCAGATGAAGAATGAAAATGATATCGAATGTTACTTAGGTTAAAAAACATCTATTTTCTTGCAAGGTCAACATATAGGAGTTCATAAGAATTTCGAGAGGGAAACAATACAAATAAAATAATATATAAATAGAAGTAGTTAGAAAACTGAAAACGCACTTTACTTTCTAGAAAAGAAGGCACTATGAAATATGTAATTGTTTTAGCTACCAGACACTAATTTTACAAAGTGTCATCTTCAGCCTCTATTTACCTTAGTTCTTACACACACACACACACACACACACACACACACACACACACACATATGACTAGGAGAGATCGAAAAAGAAACACTTGGGTGAGAGAGCAAACTAGAGTAGAGGACATCATTGTTAAAGTAAAAGGGCTGAAATGGCGATGGGCTGGGCATATTGCAAGAAGAACTGATCAACGATGGACAACAGAAATTCTGAACTGGATTCCAAGAGACCACCGAAGACCTAGAAAACGTCCTCAAACTAGATGGGTGGATGAAATAAGAAAACAGGTTGGGGTGACGTGGAAACGAATGGCCCAGGATAGACTTGTGTGGAAAGCATTTGGAGAGACCTTCATCCAGCAGTGGATAGATAATGGTTGAATATGATGATGATGATGATGATACACACACACACACACAAAATAAACAAATAAAAATTATAATAATAATGAAACTAAGCCTAAAAACTAATGATTTATGAGAACGTAATTATTAATGAAAACTAGTAACTTATAAAAAGAACTAATAACCGATAAAACAAACAAGTCGCATATAGCGAACGGAGTACCAGCTGAAACGAATTAAAAATTGCAGTTTAACGAATTAAAAAATGTATGTTCTTGTGTGTTTATATTTTACTTTATCTCACTTATAGTTTAGTTATTTCGTCCTTTCTTTCTGAAAGTTGAGGGGTGGGGGGGTTGCGTACACCAATGGAGGAGTCGTCATTATTTTCCTAAAATATTCGGCGTGTTTTAGATTTCCTCGCCCCGTGGGTTGGGGATTATATATTTCACTCCCCGTACTCTCCTGATCGTCGAAAAAAGCGACCAAAAGAGGATGGAGTCGCCACCACTTATACCTGTATAAGTGGCTCCCCTCATCGCATTGCCGGATTCCTTTATGGTCTCTATGCTGAAAGGATATAATGATATATATGTATTAATCTCAGAGGGCAGCTTCAGAAATTTTTTGTGTGTGGACGTGCAAAATTAAAATTAATATAGAGACCTAAGAAAAGATGGCAACACCAAAGATTATCCGGGAGGGGCAAGGGGCGCCTCCCCTATATCTACATTTGTTTAGTCCTAATATTGCTCGTACAGTAGTGCGGGCTAATAAGAATAATAAAAATTGATCCTTGGACTGAAAGAGGTTGAAGACCCCTACGCTAGAGTCTACACGCCGTTGACCAGGCGGAGAAATAAACCGAAGTCTCCAGATGACACCCAAAAACAAAATAGACATTTTACCTAAAAGTGTTTGATCGATTTCACCAATTGTCTTCTCCGGCGTGATTGATTGTCTACATTGACTCAACAGCGTTAGAAACCACAATGGGCGCTAAGTATTTATTATCATTTAAAAAAAAAATTTTTTTTTTCGAAACATGCATCTTTCGTAGCTTATTTACGTCGATGAGCTGCTGTTTGGGTTTAAAAACCAAAATTAGGCTCGGGGTCGTTTTCAGCGGGTTGGGTGGAAGACATTTGGAAATCTACGAGGTTGGCAAACTTGTCGTTCTGATACTGAAGGGATAGTCACCGAAGCGAACAGATTCCTCCTCATCCGACGGACGTGAACGTAAACAAATTTTATAATGAATGACGATGGTAGCGGAGGAAAAAAGAAATTCTGCCGGAAATTGTCCAATAACTAAACTTTGTAAACAAACCGATTCATCAAATCGCCTAAAAAAGTGTTACGAAACATTAAGCTTCGATTGCAAGAAATGCTTCGAAACGCACCGATATGCTTCGTTTTAAAACATGATAGCTGCACACCGTACAACGGAACTGAAAAACTGCATTGTTAAGACAAAGCGTGTTTAAAAGGACTTAAAAGCGTAAAACGTTACATTTTGTTTGTCAGAATGTACCCACTCACATTGTAGTTTGGGAGGGGGGGATTCCCCCTTTCAGGATTTACCCTGACTTCGCCGGCAAAATTCCCTGACAAGTAATTTTAAACTGAATTTCTGTTGCAGGGAAATTGGCTTCATGATCGTGGAAGATGTAACAATTCGAAACAGAAGTTAAGGTTTTTCTTGACTTTTCCAGGTTAGACTAAAGCGTTTTTCCCGGGCTTTTCCCTGACCTTTAGAGACGATTTCGAATTCCCTGACAATTCCAGGTTCTCCAGATTGCGGGGAAATCTTGATTTGCATTAGACCCAGTTAATGGATCTAAACATCTTGGGTCAGGGGTCTTCAACCTTTTTCATTTCAAGGGCACCCTGCGTTGGCGCAG
>QLNU02015270.1:27481041-27525443 GCA_006491805.2 Dysdera silvatica
TAAACCGAACGTTGACGTTTACCCATTCCCCTACCCCGTCCGATTTCAAAAGCATTTTGAAGGTTATGTCCGGGATACCGAATTTTTAAGCACGGTAGTTTTCCGATTATTCGAACTCCGCTTAACCGACCGAAATAGCTTGCTGTACTTCATTTTTTCAGTAGATGCTGGATTAACCTTATCGGCAGAAATGTTCATGTTTGTTTTTTGGTATTGCACTCCGGCCTTCGGAGAAAAGCCGATGCTAATCAGATCAAATTTATTTCATAACAGAACTCGCATTACATTACATTAAATCGTGATACTAATAATAAGAACAATCGTGGCATGTTCTATCACGGGACAGGAAGAAAAATGAGAGCAAAAACTCTCTCTTGATAAGCCCTGCCTCCCCATAAATGCAGAATGGTAAACATCGGACATATGTGTATGAAAGCGTGTATCTGTTTTACATATACAGTAAAACCTCGATAGGTCGTCATCCAAGGGACTAAGAAGTTATGACGATTTACGCGGGATGACGAAGGAAACGACTCGCTATACATTACCGTAATGATCATACGGAATATCAATTTTTCACGATATTAATAAGGATGAAGTAAATTGTTAGAAGTACTAATGCGTAAAATAATAATAAACAAGCAAATGAAAGAAAATCGCCCAGGGCAGGGTTCGAAATTAGCGGGTTCACGGGAGCACGTGTGCGCATGAATTTTTTTTTTTTTTTACATACAAACGTTCAATTATTTTGAAAAGTTGCATTTTTTTTAGCTTACATGCTTAAATATAATTGCTACACTTACATTTTACCTGAATTGTTAAAGTTGAGATTTACTTTCTATTCTGTTAGTTACTTGTACACCTAACTAGTATTTAGTGCACCTGATTTAAAAAGTTAATTTCGACCCCTGGCCTAAGGTCGATATTTAAATTTAGCGGGTTTCAATTAACATTGATCCGCCATTCTCCAATTCTCAAGTAACTCGGTAGGTTTTTAACGTTAACAATAGCTATCATTATTGCATTTACGGAAGACCTTTACCTTGTCCTTTTTATTGCGTATAGACAGGCAGACAGGAAAGCCAAAAGCAATAGCGGGTTCAATATCTATTGAAACCCGCTAAAAAGAACAATTTTACGTAAAAATTCCGACACCCACCTTTATTAGCCTATACTAGAGCTTTTTGTTTTAGGAGAAAAAGAGACGCCGTCCCCATCCTGGATTCGAACCAGGGTCCCTCCGTTTAGCCCGGAGTGTCTTGGACCGCTAGACGAATGAGGACAGGAAACAACGCTCTCTTTCTCCGTATGTAAAGATGTAAGATATTATTACCCTCCGCAGGGATAACACAATTGCCAAATATGGTCAACACAGAAAAGCCTCTCGTTGAGTTGTTCGTGTTTTTCCGTGGGGAATAATTATACGTGAAAATTCCAACACCCACGTTTATTAGCTTTATTTGAATATTCCAGCTTCAATACACCACTTCCTGGATATGCATGTTACGATTCAAGTATTTGGACTAATTTGCACTAAAAGGAGCACTTTTCAATACAATTATTATTATTTTCTCTAAACCATATAGTGCTCTGAATTAATCGTATATTAGGTTCAGACTGGCCCACGCGCCTGTTGAAATCCCTGATATCATCTATGTTTAGGATCGTGTGGAAATACTCAAGGTCCAATGATGACCAATTTATATCAGTCTTTTTCCTTCACCTGCAGTTGTTTGTAATTAATATTTTTGATTTGGCCCATTAGGCACTTTATTTTTAACACGGCCCACCTTCGGATTGCAGGGTGGCGGTCCAATCCACCCTTGTTATTTGTGGTATGTTGAACTGATGGGAGATGATGTCGAATTGTGACGGAGGTTTCAAAAACTCGCGTTTTATTAAGTGGTCAAAGGATTTCCTCATCGTTGCTTTTGTCGATGTCACTTTCACGCCTTTTTCTAATAATTCTTCCATTAAACCCTTTATGACCGCCGAGGACGGTGTGCTGCAATTTTGTTATCGATATCTAGTCATTTACCCCTGAAGGGCACTGCTTTATATTTCTAAGGCACAGTGAAGAAACCACCTACATCTCTTTTCCCCCCTGATTTTTAGAATTTTATTTATTTATTCCTTAATTATTGAAATGTTTTTTGGTTGTTTGTCGCAGGTACTTCCTGCCGTTAAAAGGAGGGTTTCACTGTGTTGCTTTGTGTGGAGAAATAACAACTTTATCGATGTTAGTTAGTGCTGCAATCTTATGGTCACTTCTTTTTAACGACCAGAATGTTTTAGGACACTTTTTTCCTAACATTAATTAATGCAAAAACGTTCTAATTTTTTGTGCATGGGAAGGTCGTTCTAGTTAAAAATAAGCGTGGGAACGCCCAGTGGCGTAGGCAGAAAGTTCATAAGGGAGGGGTTATAGGCTTAATGGGAGGGGTTACAGAGCTACAACTCATATATTCCTATGTTAAATATACAAAATTTCATTGCGATGTGAAGTACAACCCCCAAAATTGCCGCCTGGCTACGCCTATAAGAACGCCCTTCACGCGTGTTCCCGCCCCACTACATCTCTGTTCGCAACCGAAGCGCGATTGAAAGTTTTGTTTGTGATTGGTCAGAGCAATATTTCCGGAAAAATCAGGAAATTTTTTTTTTTCTTTTTTCCCAAAGTGATTGGAACCCTGTTTTTCTTTCTGTACATTGATTTTTCTTTTGGGTTCTTAAACTTGAATACCGAAAACATTTTAAACAGAAAAATAATAATAATAATTTGCAATTTTAGCTTTTTATATATTTCGCTTACCATACCCCTCCCCCTTCTTGAAAACGCCCCTGCCTGTTTTATATAACTTCAACTTCGTGCTTGCTGTAAAACACCTGTCAAATAAACTGATATCCAATTTTAAAAAATGGGTCTTATCAACTTCACCCGTTCTTTTTTGAAATATAAAACGAACGTGCTTTTGGCGGTTTGTTTTTGCTTGTCTTCCGCGTGTTGCTGCCCTCCCTCCCTCCCTCCCTTCCTTCCATTGAAAACTGGATTTTCCCCCGCATTTTCGATTTCTTTTAAGTCAATTGCCTGCAAGGTAAACCGGTTTATTAAAACGTAATTTTTCGTCTCCCCTGGACGAAAAAGTGAAGAAAGTGAAACAAAGAATGGCTCTTAGCCATAAAATTCGCACCTTCCCTTTCGCGAAGAAACTTTTTTTTAAATGGCCCTGCTAACTATTGAAGAGAGTAGGGTGGGAAAACTATTTTCAGGGCGAAAGCTGTCGGTGTGTCTTCGACCAGCATCTGAAAATGGAGGAGCAATAGCACGGGGAAAGGTCACGACCGTGGAACGGACACGTGAGTTTGGAAATGGAGGCAGCAGCAGCAGCTTCTGGTCATTTTCGCAAGAACAGGGCCGCATACGGCGTCGCCTTAGCCAAAGGGGGCCACCTCGCTCGAATGAACCTTGCGAAGGACGCGAAATGGCCTTCTCAGAGCGAACAACCTTTGCCGGTTGTTTTGGTTTCGCTACGCTCTAGTACACAGCGGCATATAATTGTCATTTTCTTTTTGCTTTTTTTTGCTATTTATTTAAGGTTTTGTTTTCGCGGGCATTAGCGAAAGGGAGTTTGTGTGGGAACGCGCCTTCTCCTGGGCCGCCGTAGTCATTATGATGAATTCGCTTTGTATAATAACAAACTGACTTCCAAGTCGATTCGTACTTTTTGACGCTTACGCTTGTCATTCTCGGCTGTTCTTTTTAATAAACCGGAAAAAAAAACCTTTTCTCAAAAATAAATAACTGCTTGGTGGCGCGTGAAGGCGAGCTGCTGTCAATTTCGCTCCGTATGCTTTTTTAAATTTTTATTTTTTTTGAAAATCATTATGATTTTTAATTAAATTGAGTGTGGTGAATCTGGCTCCGATGCTGTTATTTAATTAATTTGTGTGGCCTAAGTCTTCTACGAGAAAAATCTCATTCGCAAATATAATCTTCGTTACTAACCGCGCATTCACGACAATGAATGAAAATTGTTACATGTGTAATTATTTCATTCACAACTATGAATAAAAATTGTTACAAGTGTAATTCGCCTGTATTTGTGGGGACCGAGGTAATTCGTTGCACTGCGACAAGTTGAAGTAAGTTTTATCATTATTATTGCGCGCCTTTATCGGAGCTGAACTTTTAAAAACTGACCAGAGAAAGGATTAAGAAGTGGATGTGCCACACTATGTGGAGACTCACCAATAGTTGCCGATTGTGTACATTCAGCTCCTGCTGGACAAGCTGTCTCTCAGACCGATTATCAGGCGTTTTTTACTGGTATTATAACGCAAAACTAGACCTTATGGCTGCTTAGGTGTCTGAAATTGACGTGATTTGAACTATGGTCGAAACTTTGGCGAAATTGCAGGCGGTAATAATGCAGCGGTTGGATAGTTCAGAGGGACTTACGAAGAACTTGCTGGTGACATTATCGAGTTAGAGACAAGATGTCAAGTCCGTCGGGAAGATGAGATTTCCGAATTGCATGCTTATTGCAATAAAATCGACCTGCATTCACGAAATCATAATGTTGAAATTCACCGGATACGTATCCAACGACCCACCTCTTAAAGAGGCCATATTACAAATCGGTCATAAAATAGGTATTGCATCATTGACATTGAGGGATATTGATATTGCGCACTATTTGCCTTCAAGACCACAGAAAATCCCCCATCCGATCATTTGTACAATTTACTACAAGACATACTCGTGATAAATTTATATCACATAGAAAAATAAAACTAACAAATGGTGACATTTTCAACTCTGATGACACGTCTCTAATTCATATTAATGAAAACCGGACTCCATTTAGCAAAAAGCTTTTCTGGGAAACTAGGAAATTTGCTTTAGACAAAGATTACAGAGTTGCATGGTATAGAAATGGTAAAATCTTTTTAAGGCCCTGCGGTGGCGCAGTGTGGTAACGCGTTCTCCTAGTGCGCCGCTAATCCGGGTTCGACTCCCAGCAGTGCAAAAAGAACGCTTACTCAGAGATCTCATAAAGATCGCACTGCTCACTGTAGTCCGGGGTTTGGTTCCCCAGGCCTTAAGAGGTTCGGATTCCTCGGAAAACAGTAGGTCCCGGCGCAGCATGACCACTGTAGTCTTTGAGCCGTAAAACCAAAAAACAAACAAAATCTTTTTAAGAAAGGACTCAGGGGCTGAGACCATATTGACTAACAGAAATGAGGACTTGGTAAAATTGGAGTTTGTTCAAAGATAAATTTTTGTTTCATTGTATGTACGTGCTTTCTCAATAGTTTACCTTATATAAAATAATCGTAGTTAATTTGTAGATTTCGATCTTAGAACCCTAAGCTCCTAGTTTTATATACAAAATGATCGAATTGATGATAGTAATCATATTCATGGTATATTTGATGCATAATGTGACCTTTGCTGTCCTTGCGCCATACATATATAACTAATCTTTGGCATTTGGTCTATTGTGCACAAAGTGTATATTACATAATTTTCTAAAGTTTCTGTCTCTAATTATAATTATTCTAATATTTAACTTATAATATTCCTTACGATATATTATGATTTATACATTAAGTTCATGCTTCTCAATCATCCACAGAGTTCGATTCTTATCGCACATTTATTGAATGAACAATTTCAATGATGCATTGGGAAATGTAATACGTTGAATAACCTTTGTTATCCTTGCGCCATAGACACAACTAAATATGATAATTTAATCTAATAATGGATCGTGTTCTTGGCCACAATGTCTTCATTTCAGTTATTACTATGGCGACTGTTTAGCCTGTGAAACAATTTTTTTTTTGTCTCGGTACAGATCCTATTTTTGAGTGTATATATAACTTGAATGAACGATAATGATCGTTATTTTTATGCAGTTCGGCGCGTAGAATGACCTTTTCCGTCCTTGCGTCTCGGAAATACAAACAGACGGTTGTTAGTAGTGAGTTTAGTCTATGTATAATACCCGTACCTCTTCGTACTTTTTTCATCACTTCATTAATGTGGGGATTCCAATTTAAATCCCCTGTTATTGTTAGGCCTAAGAATTTTGTTGACGATTTTCTTTCAAGTTTTATTTTGTCTATGTATAAATTATGATTTTCCCCGAATTCAAATATTTTGTTTTTATGCTTAAATATTAAGTGATGAGTTTTATCCATATTTACAAAGGAATTATTGTTATTTTTGCAAGTTCAGTTCTAGTAGTTTAAATTATATAATGCATCCAAGTTTTTGTGGCTAGTAATCCAGCTTACATCATCGGCAAATAATATTACTTCGTTATTGATATTAAATATATCGTTCATGGCTCGAATAAACAATAGCGGGCCCCAAGATTGAAACCAAATAGTAAGAGAAACTGTGTATAAATACTACTAAACCAAAGAGACACAAGAAATCCTTGGAAAAAAAATTGGTAGAGCACACTTCCTGGTAACGCCAGCTTTCCCTCGTCGACATGCTGTCGCAGCTTTTCGTTTAGAGACTGAATATGATTTATAGCAGCCAAACATTCTTACAAGTCTAAAATGTATTCCAACCCAAATTGTATCTTTTGTGGAAGCGACAAGGAAATGGACGCTTCTCACCTTACAGAGCACCGGGCAGCGACCGATAACCTGCGTGAAAGATATTGGCAAGCCAGAGAACCACTGTAAAACACTTCATATAGTTTGAACTTGTTTGACACTTTTAATGTTATTACTATATATTTTTGGCTTTTGTTTCACATACTTAACTCTGTGCGACGTGTATTTTCTGTTCACATGTTAGTGACTGAAATGCAAATTCCAAGTCCCACCTGAAACTTTTTTTTTTTAATGTTTTAATAACATACAACAAAACTAATTTAATTCACAGCGGATGATGGTCTCAGTGGGGCCCTAACATTATCAAGCAAAGTTGGCAACCTTAATTTCAGAGACTTTTTATTAATTTCCTGTATTTACAAATAGCCAAGGGTCGCCAAGCGCATATTGTGCTGTTCGTTGGCGCCAAGATTTTGTCATAAACGTACAGTTATCAAAATTATCGAGGGGGGGGGTCAGGCCCATAGAACTTCACGCCTAATGGTAATGAATAAGATTTATGCATGATGGTATAGCTTCCCCTTGCTTGCGTAATTTTTTCAAATATTTTCACCTGTGTTCTTATCCATCATCGTCGCTTCAAAAATTTGTCGGCGTTTCCTGGTTTGTATCCGCGTACATTATTTCGAGATTGTGTGAATTTTAATTTCGCCATGTATAAGGTGCCACGAAGTGTCAGGTATTTATTTATTTTGAATGTGAGTGTCACACGCTTACCACTCAATTTATGTGTGACATATAAAATAGCTATGTGTCAAATGGATAAAAAATGTTTCGATCTTGTAAGTTCAGACAGATCAAGTTGTTGCATTGTCCTTTTGTAGTTTCTGTCTGCTGGTGTACGACGAGGTAATGTAACTTGGCCCAATGTCCGGATTGTGGAAACATTCCAACAAAATAATAAAGGAACTTTTAGCGGAGCAAATGAAAGGGATTGTGTGTAGTTTTCTTTTTCAGAATTACGAGTTTTCTGCTCTGAAGAAGCCAGAGGGGTGAGGACAATGGTATCACTCTACTGGTTCATACAAACCGGTTAAGAAAGTAGGCTCACAGTGCGAAAACCGGTTGTCCTAACATAGAAAGTTGCTGTGTATGACGTTGAGATTGGTGTCTGCTAAGAAACTGTCACTTTCTTTTCTTAAAAAATAACGATTTTAAGTATATTTATTTATAAAAGTTCTTATGAAATTTCATACTGTAAAATATTACTGAATGAACTCTTATTGAATACCCTTACGAAATAAGAAAAAATATATACAGGTGGCCATAAAATAATTTGCCCTATTCTAGATGCTCTAGAACAGTGTGTCCCACTGGTGGTCCTCGAAGGAGTCCCAAATGGTCAGCGAGACGGGTCACTATTTAAAAAAATTATTAAATATTAAATATAAAAATAAAATTGAGAGCACATTTGTAATATTCTACAATCGGGCGCAACTTCAGCAAACGGTTCGTATTAAAAATAATTCGTTTTAAGCGTGTTCGTCTTAACGAGGTTTGACTGTATTATTAGATTTTATTATTTCTTTTTCTGTTTATTTATTTATTTTTACTAAAGAACGATTGTACAAACACATTTTCCCCAAAAAAGACCCAGTTCCCTTTTTTATTAAGGTCTTGAAGCCAACTCGTAAGAATGTTTCAAAGTGGTCCGTCCGAGGGGCGCAACTGAATTGGAAAAGTGGTCCACGGGTACAATTGAAGTAGAGAAGTGGTCCGCGGCTTCGATTGAGTTGGAAACCACTGCTGTAGAGCGATGGTGAACAAAGATATCGGCAAGGGATTTGGAGGTTAGTTTAATTAGATCATGGGGAAACGATTTTAATTTAGTTCCAAATTTCGTCGCCATGGGGAAAAAGTGGCGCTTTAGGTGTGCAATTCTCGTTCATTTGCATAAAACCGCGTTCCTTACGCAAAATAAAACTTTTCTGTAAAATTTAGAATGTCCACACTGGCTGAAAACAGCAGTTATGGCCTCGGAAGCGCCACTTCCCCCTGGTGGTGAAATTTGGAACTAGATTAAAATCGTATCCCCATGGTCTGTCTGATTATAAGCTACCCTCCAAATCCCTTTCCGATGTCTTTTTTCATTATCGCTCTAGAGCATCTAGAATAGTGTCAGTTATTTTAAAGCCACCCTGTATATATATATATATAATGTTGGATTACAAATATTTGTTTCGTTTTTACGGCGATAGCACAGCAGTAATCACGCTGCTCCCGTATCCTTAATTTCTCCGCTGAGAAGACCCCTCGGAAGTTGTTAGACTTGTCTAATTCGGAGCAGTTGACTAACCAAAACAGGGTAAGGGTGGCGATCCGGAGACCTTTTGTTTATCAAGTTTGTACAGAATCCCTACAGAGTACCCATCGCCGGACCTTTCCAACTCCGCCACAAAATAATCTATCAGCTTTGATTGACAGTTTCATTAGGGATTTTCTCAGCGGCCAACAATAATGGCACGATGAACGAATGCGTTACCATCTCGTGACCGTAGTGTAGCGGATCCATATTTTCCCGAGGAATTGCAACTTTTTAAAGTGCGGGGAACCAACCCTCGGACTACGGTGAGCAGTTAGTCGGTAGGCTTTTTTCTTTTTTTTTACAGGGTTGGGAGTTGAACTCGGGATAACGGCGCGCTAGGGGAATATGCTGCAACGGGGCAGCGCTTTTTTTTTAATGTATGTTTTCACGCTGTTGGGAGGCGAACCCGGGTTAGCAGTACGCCAAGTAAACGCTTTTTTTTCACTGCTCCACTGCAGGACTGAATGACTAAGAATATTCGGGTTATTTATGTAGACAATGCATTTGCCATATCCCTTACGAAGTCATCAAATACTAAGCCCCTGTAGTGCAGTGGTGACGCGTTCACTTAGAGCATGCCGTTGATCTGGGTTCGACCCCCAAAGGGTTAAAAAAAAAATAGGAACGCTTACAGTCTAACTCATCAGCCTAGTCCAAGAGGTTGGTTCTCTATGCCTTAAAGACTAGTCCGCACTGGGGAAACCGGTCTCGGTGTCTAGCAATTATCTATGGACATTAAAGATGAGTTCGGGCTTAATTTTCGAATCTCGGGCCCAAAGTCTTGCAATTTGAGCCCGCCCGAGCGCGGAATACTTCGTGGAAATTTGAGCCCCAAACTTCAATATAGAGAAGTTAATTTTCGGCTTCGGTTGCATCCGTCGTATGAGCCCGAGCCCGTCTCATCTCCAATAGACATCCAGTAGACGGTCTTTAGACCGTTCTAAGACCAAAATCGCGGAAGGTTGGTCTCCCGTCCGGAACGTGAGTCCTTAAACAATCACCACAAACTTCTAGAACAATTTTTGATATAGCTTGCTTCGATGTTCTGGAGGTGTACATGAGGTTGGTGAGTGAGTCACCACTTGCTAGAAAATACAGCGTGACTGCCAACCTGGAGTAAACTGGTGTAGTTTCTCGGAAATTAGTATGCCGATTACTGATCCCCTCACCTCCCAAGCTCACCTAGAGCAATTCTTCGAAGTCACTCGGGGTCGACCCATGCCATCTTCCAATCTCAATGTAGTCAAGATATTATTGCCGAACCCAAGTCCCTCCAATAAAAACTCGCTTGTCCACCAATGTTTCCATTTTCTGTTCTGATTTCCAAGAATAAAAACCGCGTAAGCAGCAATCCCACATTCAACAACGTCCCTGGCGAAGAATGCTTCAATACTGACTCGAGACATGCATACAGGTGTGGACACGAAACGAAGTCTATGCACTGTGTCAAGACATTGTCTACAGATGGTCTGGAATAGTTTAGAGAAAATCACGATACACGGTCTCTCAGTGTGGACTAGCTTCAAGAGGTTCGGATTCTTGAGGGAAAAATGTTGGTCCACTGCTTGGTGCTATCTTGGTGATCATCGACCTATCATGCCATTAAGCCGTATTTGAGTTCCAATGCTACGATAGATTGAGAGCCATTTTGCTGTCCACCGTCCTCCGGGGGTTTTGTATCCTTGACGGCAGAGGATTCAATTCTCCGAAAGAATGTAGACCCTGGAGCAGTAACCGTTGCTATCTTCGTATCGTAAAACCACAAACAAAGCTTCTTCTGTATGCCAGTGAAACCTGGTAAAATGTCCATTTGAATGACGTAACCACTTTTTATGAGAGAGAACTTGGGCATGCGTATGCGAAAGTATGTCGTATATAGTGATCACCTGTCCATTGTGACCATTACAGTCTAATCCCAAAGGTGATGACTTTAGACAGGTTCTGCTGTATTTTTGTTAGTACTTGTGAGCACCTTCAAATTCACTGGTCCTCTACAAGTGCTTCCGATTTTGAAACTCGCCTTACATCATCATTCCAGTCCCATGTAATGTAGTATGCCATCTTGGGAAGTAAAAGTATAAAAACCAACGTTATGTACAAACGAATGCTGTTTTTAATAATGGAAAACAATATACCCATTAGGCATTTTCCATTATGGCGCCATATTTTGTTGCATTACTTTTATAAACGAAAAAATTTCAAAAATGGATTAAACAATTTGCGTATATGTGTACCGGGTGTTCTGTAAGTTCGTAATCATTTCAAAAATTCATAAAAATCGAAGGATTTGGTACATTTGAATGAGGTTTGCGATAAAATTGTTCTCACGAAATGGGATTTTTTGGTAGAGAAAAAAAAAATTCAAAATTTTGTCGATAGCGGGCATTTCACTCATTCAAATTACAAAATTCCGCTGAAAACTTACATTTATTAACATTCAGGAAAATGTTTAGAAGCGTATCGCCGCACTAATTGTTCTATATGTCCGCCAGCAGGAGAAATTACACTTCGTAAGCGACTGAGCGCCCCGTTCACTGTTGCATGTCACATATCATCCGGATAGATGCAGGAGATTTCCTGGTGAATGGCATCATTTAGCTACACTGAAGGCGATGCATTACTACACTACATTCGGGACTTTATTCAAAATGGAGGAATGAGCTTCAGCTGCATTTTATTCGACTCTAATTTGTATATTTGCTGTGATTTAAACATGCGAAGTGTGATTTAAGTGTTCCCCATCGTCAAAAATTTGAACTGATTTGTTTTTAATCTCTACCACAAATAATCCCTCTTTTGTGGAAATAATTTTTTCGCAAACTGCATTCAAATATATCAATTCTTATGAATTTTTTAAACGTTTTGCGAACCTGTGGGACACCCTGTATATGTGATAGAACGATAAAGATTATGGCAATGATAATAACAATAATAGTGTATTAATATGTGATCCAAGATAGGCCGGATTTGTTCAAATTGACTGGTTCCTAATTATTGAGATAAGGGACGGTCTGCTGAAGAAGGACGAGAACTTTGCCGAAATTATTGAAAAATATTGATATTGGTCTGATAAGATTATTTAACAATTCTTTACATAATTTGCACTTACCGGGTGGGTTGATAGGTATATATATGTAGATTAGTGTGATGTTTGTTCGGATAATTCTTGTTACATTTGTTTGATTTTTATATGTATGAAGAGACATTCTGCATAAATTAACCGATGAAATTTTATTTTGATCATACATATATTGCTTACGTAATCATTTTCTAAGGTCTTCTCCAAGTTGGTGGCCGACATGGGCCACAACTCCCTATTTCTGCCTTCATGGGTAATTCTTCCTGAACTTAGGCCAGTCCCAAGTCTTTAAACCATCCATCCTCTTTTTCTGCTCCTAAGTCTCGTACCCACGATATTCCTACCGGTACTAATTGAGGGTATTGTTTATTTCTTCCTTCTCTCTCACTCAGGGTTTAAGCTGCAGTCGCATTTTTCGCAAAATGCGAAGAAAAAATTATTGCCCATCGCGAAAATGCGACAGGCATTTTTAACCACAGTTTATTCTCTGAAAACAGGATTCATCGATTCCAGAATATCCGTTTTGCACTTCAGCGATCTTTTCTTGTTCCTTTTTGTTTCCTCTTCAAAATTCTTAACAGCACCTGTTAAGCATCGTTGATATAAATAATTTCATTGATACGATTTTTCGAGCAACGAAAGCTACTAATTTTTTTAGCATTTTGCTACAACTTTTTTCCCATTTTAGCATTTTTGCGACAACGTTTTGAGATAGCTTAAACTCCGCTTCTCACTAGTCTGAGTTCCCACGCACCTGGAGAACCTGAATTGTCAGGGAATTTCAAATCGTCCCAAAAGTTCAGGGAAAAACGAAATCTTTTGGTCAAACCCGAAGAAGTCAGTGGAATAACCCCAACTTCTAAAAAATAGCCAAACCTCCCACAAATGTGAAGTTTTTCACCTTCGCAACCGAAGTTTGGTTGTGGTTGGTCCGATCATTTGTTTGTTCACTATTGTTAGTGGCAACCCCTACACTGTATATCCATAATATGCAAACTATCTTCGAAGAAATTGATTAATATCGTTCCCGTAAGATCTTTCTCTTGTCGATTCGCTTACTTTTTTTTTTTTTTCACGAAGCACACATTTTAAAAAGCTTCGATTTTGTTCCTGATGTCCTTTTCCATTGTCCTGGTCCTAGTCTGAGGCTTTTGATGTAGTGTCCATAGCATGGGCGCCCATACGAATACTTCTAGGGGGTGGCTGAGAAACATTAACGAGTACTTCAAATGGGATGGACTGAGAAAAATTATTACCTCCTTCTCAAAGCTGTCGAGAATTTTAGTGAATGTACAAGATACCAAAACGCTACAAAAATAATTGATACTGCTTGACAATTAGTAATGAGCTAAAAAGTACCTTATTTTAAAATGTGACTGTAAAACTTTTGAAAGTAAATGCATAGCAGGTTACGGCAAATAAAATTTTTAAACGGCTAGGGGCTCTTGGCGACCATCTGTCCTCTAAGGCGAACGCCCGTGTTCAGTTATATGTCCGTATGTAAAGTTAATAGTTGATAACTTCACGCAGAAACGTATACCAGTAAGCATCCCCCCAATAACAAGTGATGGGCCTTGACGAATTTGAAAAATGAAGTCTTTCAAACTTTTTTGCTCTCTGCCGAAGTTTCCGTGACGCCTTATTGTTACGTTTTTGCCTGTTAACTACTTTTATTGTAAAGAGGAAATCTTGGGTATTAGCCACTGGCGTACGCGGGAGGTATTGATAGGGGTTTTAACCCTACCCCCGTTGCAATGAAACATATATTTAGCATAGGAGTATGTGAATTGTAGCCCTGTAACCCCCACTTATGAACTTTCTGCGTAAGGCCTATGGTATTAGCACATACGCGCGGGCAACGACACACAAAAGACTTCGTTGAAGGTAGTATCGAGAAGATGAAAAAAAGGCATATAAAAAATTTTCAAGCGGAAGAAACGTGTTGATTGTTTTTACGAATAGTTAATGTTTATTCTTGTGTTCCTAGAGACCTTGGGAATTTTCAAGAATAAAAATAATGTATTGTGAACATTGCAGCTTGAAAAAGTTCTTGTCGACCCAAAGGGTGAAAAAAACAAATCGGTGTCAGCAATAATATTTGTAAGAGTAGCATCCTCGTAAATGTACAAATAGTCTTTCTAATTATGCCATAGTATATAGATTAATTATTATTATACTTCTCTTGGTTTAATGAATGAGCTTTAAGAAAAAACGAGGGGTATTTAAGGGTAAATTCGTTAGAATTTTTGCAGCAGTCTCTCGCAAAGGTTTAGAACTACCGTTTTAAATATCCAATCTCCACGATACTTGATTGTAAGCTATAGAATCCTGATATGGAAATTGAATACCGAAAATTGACAATGACTGTCCAAATAGTTTTCCTATGAATTCTCGTCAATTTTTCGCGATGAGTAAGCTCCCAAAATTGCGCGTGTTCTCTTGTCGTGCCGTTGCTTTGGTTACTGTTCGATCAACACATACTTCTTTTTTACCTTTATAATTTATCATTAGCAGCGTGGTCAACTTTCCTCATGTATGAGTAGATTCGTTTCTTGATGGTTCTATATCCTCTTCAACCCTTCGGCGTGAAAGGTGACTTTATATATATATATTTATAAATCTATTTCAACTGATGAATGCTAGCGTGGGGTTTAAGTGATTGGGGGAATACTTTAACCCTTAATTTTGGTTCGGTGATTCTTCGGTTGACTAGCCCATTCGTTTCCCATCTCGTAGGATAGAAGCTTCACTTATAAAAGAAATACAGTCGAACCTCGTTAAGACGAACACGCTTAAGACGAATTACTTTTAATACCAACCGTTTTCTGAAACCCCGTCAGATTGTATAGTATACTATACTATGCTTTCCGGATAAAATGGTCCACTGTTAATAGGAATAGATTTTCTGTTCCCCCTTGGTGTCCGTCTTAAGGAGGTTTGACTGTATTGGGATGGGCTGGGAAACACTGAATGGAAGATCCCGGATGGGTGGTCAGGTCGATCAGACAGGAAAAACGCAAACAGTATGATTTTTATGTCTTTCACTCCAACTGTATTCCGTAATTTTTTATCTTTTTTTTTTTTTTTAATTTGTTGTTTATCAACTTCGGAAGGGGCTGAAGTGTGACCCAAGCCCTCTGAAGTTAGCGCCCCTGAAAGGTACTAAAATACTCTATTACTTTTTTTTTTTTACTACACCCTTTTCCATAAATTCATAATCAATTGCTCCCCCTCCTACCACCTTTCCCCATGTTCGAATTTAAACTGTTCCTTAAATGAGAGCCGGTGGGTGGTACGGACCTTTGTTTAAATGGAGCCAATGCGAACTCGGATTCCGCTGCAGACCAAACGATTTGAAATGATGAACGTTATTGACGAAAGAGGTTGACGAACGACTACTCTGTAAATGACATTGTTGTCTGTCTGCTATAAATACATAACAAAAATCTTTTAAAATATTCGGTTTTTAATCGAAGTTGGTGTGTATACTATAAAAGTCGACCATGCGCATGAATCTTGTAAGAAGGCCAGTTATTTTCATCTTTTTTTTTTACCTTTGACGCCATTATTTGGTGTGCGAAGTATGTGTTTTGATCACTTGCACGCGTAAGTAGATGCCAAGCATCGACTTATTACAGTAAAGTTCCCATTTTCCAGAGTAAAAAAGACGGGTCCGATTTCATGTGATTCCGAAATTCAACTATTAGTCTAAAATTTGTAGCAAATAAACTACAATATTTATCCAAAAGCACTTTTAATTGCACAGATGTTAATCCGAACTAATTTGGATTGAGACCTGTTCGGATTAACAAATACTATAGAATTTACTGGAAGCTATAGTTGTTTTATGTATGTGTGCGTGCTTAACAGACGAAGGAAAAAATCCCCTTTAGGGGGAATTTAATTGGTAACACACACTGCGCTGTTTTACGTCTTGCCAGCCGGCTGCCGTTACAAAAAAAAAGAAAAACAAAAGAGAAGAAAGAAAAAGAAAGAAAGACGGATTAGCCTGGTTCGGATTAACGAGACTACTGCACATACTTTATGGCGTTTTCACCAATATAGAAGTGTAATTATTGGTGAAAACGCCATAAAGTATGTGCACACGTTGATTAAGATATTGGCTAATGTGGAATTACGGCCAATTTTCCCACCAACGACGGAACAAAAACGCCGTTAAACAGAGAATCGACGTTAATCAGGGTCCATAGTAACGTGAAGCATTTGTCGGGAGTGCAAAATGCCGTTGTTAATTAGAACGACGTTACTGAGAGAAAAAATATTTGTATAGTAGAACCTGCCAAAAGTGACCACCTTTGAGACTAGACTGTAATGGTCACCAACGACAAATTTTGGTCATGACTAAATCCCTACCCGTTCTCCCATAAAAAGTGGCCGTTTTATTCAGGTGGTCACATTATCAGGTTCCGCCGTACGAAATACAATATTGATGTATTTATAAACTGGAGCACACCAAAAAAATTTGTTTTTTGACGGAAAATGTGGACTGTAACCACCAAAGACAAAATAATAGCAAATAAATGCGACAGGTCAGTTCAGTTAAACGGAGTTCGGATAATCGGAGCTCCATTATATCTCCGAATCTGACGTAAACGAAAAGCGTCGATTTTGTGAGCTCGATATAATGGAGGTCCAGCTGTTGTTCAGTGGTAACGTGTTCGCTTATCGTGCGGAAGTCCCGGGTTCGGTTCCCAACTGTGCCCGAACAATAACGCTAACTGCTCACCGTAGTCAGGGGGTTTGTCCGCAAGGCGTTTAGCCACTGGCGTATGGGGGGGGGTTGAAGCCCTCCCATTATCGATAAAATTTTATACATATGGAAATAAGTGGTTGTAGCTCTGTAAACCTCCCCAATTGAACCTGCAACCCCCCCCCTTATGAATTTTCTGCATACGGCTATTCCTTAAGCGGTTCGAATTCCTCAGGAAAATGTAGGTCCCCTGACCAAGAATGACCCCTGCTTGTCCTTGCGCCATAAGGCTCACACAAAAACAAATCGAGACTTTCTCTTTCAGCTCTAGGACGAAACGCGAGCTGAATTTTTTTGCCAAAGCGAAACTCGAAGTCATGGTCGTCATTATAAAACAAGCCCACATGGCTCCAAACGCTCGGTCCTTTATCCTTTGGGTTCGTAATATCTTCGATGCGCACCGGAGCCTATAGTCGCACGAGTAAAAAGCAGCTAACCGTTTTAAACCAGTTCGCAAATTACGAATTTCCTGCCTAGAGATCTACAAAATAAGTATACTATGGGTAAAAAAGAGAATGGGTTGGTTCACTATACTTGCTGCACTTAAAGAGAGAGGCGCGCAGTCGCATTGCGAATACCGATGATGTCTGCTGCTAAGGCCTTTTCTGATTGGTCATGGATCAGTGGCAGTGCATCTTGGGAAAGCCTTCGTTTGGTCCCCCCCCCTTGTTGTTCGAAATTGGTATTGCCGACACACACAAGTAGGAACTAGAGATGTGCTCAATTTTCACGAAGCACGAGCCTGAAACTTGAATGTAGAAAAGTCAGTTTTCGGCTTCAGCCCGCCAGAGCCCGAAATTGATATGAAATATAGAGCCCGTTTCGGGCCCGTCTCATCTCCAGTAGGAACCCTGTATATAGCGAGAGACTTGGGACCTAACGAAGGTGCTCTACAACTCCATTTCGGGATTTGAAATTCTTCTGAAATTTGAAATTTTTCTGAAAAATGTCTTCTGTATGAATAAGGGAATGGTCAAGTACTACGTAAACAATATTTTGTCAATTTTATACCCCTCTCTCCCGGTAAGCAAAAATTAGCATTGACTAATGTAGGAAAATAAGCACAATAGCAACCCACTTTCCCCTGAAGATGCTTACGTAATACTTCAACGCTTCCCAACACGTGCACGCAATATTATTTATTTTTGGATTCACTTCAAATTTAGCAAACCACGTATTGTATCACTGCTTAAATTGCGGTACAATGGGGGAAAAAAAAGGAATTTGTAATTATTCCCAAACGAGTTTTATTTGGCGATGCTCAAAAAACGGTCGTTGGTTGTATGCTTCGTCTTGTGTCATTTATGTTCATTTCACTTTTGTCGTTGCATACTTAGCGTATTAAATACGTAGTAATCACAGTAATTCATTGCCTCTGAAGTTTATTGTGACGTATAGTTTAAAAATAATAATGATATTGTAAACTCCTGTGCATTTTGAAAGGGGCGATAGCTCCCATAAAATCTCCTGGTCCATGTTGTTGTTTTGGCGCGATTTTTTCTTGTAAAATCTGGGAACGGTAAAGTGTCTTGTCTGGTAAAAACTACTGAATTAATTGTGTTGTACGTAGTCTTTACAACAAACAAAATCCGGATTTTCTTCGTTAGATACTGGCTTAGTATGAGTAGGTCCTACTCTTTACTACTTTATTCTATATTTAACCCTTAGATTACGCCTATTGTCCTACTGTATGTACATGTGTGCATATGACAGTGAAGGGGGAAAAAAATGTGATGTACATGTGTGCGGGTACATTATTGAAAAGTATGTTTAGTCAAATCACAAACCAGCAACTTATAAATTGACGTATATATGTTATTAATATATACTGATGTATATGCAAGATTCATACTGCTCGTAGTTTATTATAGAAAGTCAGTCCAAAACTTCCTGACATTATTCTATTTCCTACCATATATATTTTCATGTACTTGATGTATCAGTATCTCCGTCCTTCTCATTCCAAATTCCCATCTACAAGAGTAACAACTTGCAATGACCGTGAGATGCAGTGTAGACAATTCTGGTACATAAATTCTAGTATCGATTTAGTTGCAGAAAGAAAATGTCTCATGGTTTTTGTGTGTGTGTGTGTGTTTCTTCCGATCATTTTACCGTTTTCGTCAAAGTTATGTGTAGAAAAATGTGCAGTGACGTACCGAAGTTTTTCTTTGAGAGGGGTCGTATAAATTTTCAGTTGTCTGGCAAAGAGTTCGCGCTCCATCAATTTGCGTAGTTTTGTCTAGTATGAATCCTGCTTATTTAGAAAGGCGGGAGCTGAAGCTTCCCGCAGATCCATCTGTAAATGGGTGTCTCAGTTATTGGAAGCTTCCGCCTCCCCAGTTGTTCTGTCAATCGCCTTCGGGTCCGCTAGCTTGGGGTTCGATTCCCGAATATGCTTTTTTTTGGGGGATGTAAATGTATCTTGGGGGGGGGGGTGATAACGGTCGCCTATTATAACGCCCCTACACCAAAACGACCAGGTGTACAACGGTAAGAAAATGAAATCCAGTTTTGTTTATGACCTCTGCACCTCCCGTCAGATAGACATCATGGTATGGAGTGCTGTTGCTTACGACATCAACTCACCTTTTATTCGTGTTAAAAGTACACTGACAACTGTATGATACCTGTAGGAAGTTCTGCAGTCCATTTTACCACCATTCCTGAACGGCCCATAGCACTCAATTTTCCAACAAGATGCAGCCCATTCTCACATTCCAGCGTCTCTAGGTAGTGCAACATGTTCCAGCACTGTCATAGTCAGCAGGATCGCCAGGTTATTCCGTAATTGAACGTCCGTTGGACGACAGACGCCATCTGCAATCGAATCGATCATCGAGATCTCTATGAATTGCGGATGCAAATCAATCATGATTGGTGTTTCAGTCATCAGGACTATATCCGTATACCGTATGATGATACTGCATTGTATTGCTGCCTGTATTGCCGATGGCGGCGATGCTAACACTTTCTGAGGCGAGGTGATGCTGCATTATCTTCTCTTCTAAACGCTTGATGTGGCTGAAAACCATCTGGAAGAATCCATCCAGACAAACAGTCCATCCATCCACTATAAACAAATATCACTGATTTGCTTGGGAAGTTTTTGGGGAAAAGAAGAAAAAGGAACCATTTCTAGTCGTTTTTTTGTGAAAATATTTCTCTACTTTTTAAATGTACCACCGCTGTGAAATTACTTTCCATCAGCAGTGGAGTGTCCAACCTAGCAGCGCAGCGAGGGACGTGAGCCGAAAAGTGCAAAAAGATCCCCGGGGGCAGGTAAAAGAAAGTAAAAGACGGTGATAAAAAGGCCGCCAATCAGTCACGCCCGCGGAAGCAAAGCACCTGACTCAACTCTCCCACTTTCTGTTTCTAAACCGTCCAAAATCTCTATTCTGAACGCGGTAAACGTTCTTGGGAGAGATCCAATCAAGTGGTAAAATGAAGTATAGCGTGAAAGCCAATATTCCAATTAATTTGTTTCAACTTTTCCCTTACGCTCACACGCCTATCGACTTAGCGTAGGAATAATTTCTACAAACGGTGAACTTGTGAGGGGTTTTTTTCTTCCGGATTCTTCAGTTGTTTTTTAAAAACGTCCTCGCATGTCACAGGGAGTGTATAAAAAGACTGTTTATTACTTTCGACTAATAAATGTGGCTATGAAGAAAAAGTCGCGGGAGTAGGGTGGATTCGACAGAATCGGTGCCGTCTTCACGGATGGACCTACTGCACCTGCGGCCCCCAAATTGGTAGGTTGTTTTTGTGCGTCCGTTTCCACGCATCTGGAAAACCTGGACTTGTCAGATAATTTGAAAATGTCCCTGAAAGACATAGAAAGGTCAAGGGAAAATTAGATTATCTGTGCAAACCTGAGGTGATCAGAGGAAAACTTCCGAACTAGGTAGGTATTGTGCCAGGAATTCATTGGGAAGGGTGGCCGCCGATACTTTCGAATTACTAAATCTCACTAATGTGAAGCCATTCTCCCCGCGACCGACGTTTAGTTGAATCCACAGAGAAAATTCATAGAAATTAATTAGTTAAGGAATTTCGCCGGATAAGTCAGGGAAAACCCGAGATTTTTGCCATTGTGAGTGAAAACCCTGATGTATGTTATTTTAGATTACTTTTATCCAGAGGCGTAGGCAGAAAGTTTATGGGGGGAAGGGTTATAGGCTTAACGGTGGGGGGTTATAGAGCTACAACTCACATATTCCTATGTTAAATATACAAAATTTCATTGCAATGGGGGGGTTACAACCCACAAAACCACCCCCTGGCTAGGCCTAGGCTTTTATCGGCATATCACCAATTAACAAATCAATAACGTAAGAACACAAATTATTCGCCTTTAAATTTTAATACATTGGCGGCTGTTTTCATCAGAATTATCAAAATTAATTCGTTGGCTAACGTTGTCCGCCAAACGGTGCCAAAAATGCAGAACGTATAATGAATGACAATATAAATATAAAAATTGGGAAGGCGACATTTTGGTTGTAGAATCAAACCTATTGTCAATTGTTTAAACAAAACATTTTTCTTATCGCAAACATTTGAAAATTTGAACGTTTTTTATTGTATTTATTTATTTTAAGTAAGGAAAGAAAGAGCTCCAAATGCGCTAAACGGTCTTGAATGAAGTACAAAATCTAAACGTGTTGCTTTCATGTTCCATATTTTTTATCATTGTGTAAGTGATTTTGCTGATCTTAGGCCCATAAAAATCACAAGTTTTCGTAACGATTTCCCCCGTCAAGTGATGTCAAGTTTGACATTATATCAGTCATTATTATTGACAAACGTGAAGAAGGAATCGTTTTCGATATAAATTTATTAAAATTTAATTGAACTTTTACGCCGCTTTTCGTTATGTTTTTTGCCTAGTTCTCAGGGTATAGTATTTAGGTATTGGCCTATAAAGGTTCGCACTTCTTGCTTTTTGGCGTCGATTCGTCGGGATGCAATATCGTAGAATATTGTTCTTTAAAAAAAGAAGCTCGTTCATTTCTAATCATATATAATGAAGCGTCGCAGATTTAACTCCCTGGAACTAGGGGCGCCAACACCGGAGGAGGTGTCCGGGCTCTCTCAAAATTAATAGATAATAAAGATGAGCAAAATATTGTTGAGTGTGTGAAAAGCACATAAAATACATTGTTATTCATTTTCCTGTCTCTGGTTAACTCACTTTACTGCACACATGCTGGTTCTACCCTTCAGCCTCCCCCCCATCATATTTTCTCTTACGTCGCCGCCCCTGCCTAGATCCCATAGAAGTCGTGCAAATCGTTTAACGAACGCTTTTGCCCATCTATCATGAACGAGAAGGCGCGTTTTGTCATTCGGCCATTGAGCGATTTGGTACATATAGAGCCCCTAAAATTATAGGCCGACGCATAAGCCACCATTTTCTTGTACACTTCCGGTTTCATAACGCGTTTACCATTGGAAAGTTAACAGTCCATTTTCTTCTTGCAGGATCTGTTGCCTATCTAAACATTCTATGTTTATTCCTCGAATGGTTTTAACAATTCACATCGATACACCCACCCATTTGACCTTATTTTATTAAAAATTACACACTTGTAAATCACTCAACTTCAACACAGCAGTGAATGAGATAACGTAATAGGATGGCATCAAAATGCCTGATGTGCCAGTTCCGTTTTTTAAGAGCCTTAGTTACATTGCTAATGTAGAATAATACTAAAATTGTTAGAGAAATCCCGCTACCTGTTATCCTCATTACAAAAAAGATTGTTTGTAAACATGGTTGATTGATTCCAGATCTTTGCTTATGAACTTCCGTTCATTTTTCGATTGTTTTAGTACCAACCGATTTGCGCCATTGTTATTCATTAACAGTATTTGTGTCTTTTCATTAGTAAACAAACAACGAGGCGTAATGTTCAATAGAGGTCGGTCAAAGCGCTATTTCAATCCGTCAATTAAGCGTGTTTTCTCTTCGTTTGACGTAGGTTATTCATTGAAGGACAACCTTCCAAATTCTCCTCTACCTTGGCCCAGCGTTTGTGAATCGCGTTGAGTACAAGTCAATAGCGTCGCAGAGTGCGCATCGTTTTGTTTTTTTTTTGCCAACCGGTTGTCCGGAGGTTTGTTCCCTCGGCAACTGGGGTCCGGGAAACCGTCGGCCCCGATGCGGCATGACCTCGGTCGTCCTTGAGCCACGAAGGAAACTTCCGAATTTCGGAGCTGAACACGTCATTCAGCGTCTACACGCGTCTGACAAGTGTACTGCTCTATACATATTGCGTGTACGCTGCAGACACTTTCGTATTGCGAAACTAACCGAACATACAATAAACTTCCATTTATCATAGCCCTTCTGTGAACCCCTCTGGTCTCTCATTAAAAAAAAAGTTTCTATATGTCGTGGTTTTTTTTTATGGAAGTTTTCTGAAACGTCATAGTTTTCTGCAATTCACCGAAAATGCTCCTGGAGATATATCTCACGGAATAAAGGTGTGAATACTTTTATGGTGAATCATGAAAATTTTGTCATGTTGTTACAAGATGTTGGGAAGCTTTTTATACAAATGTGATGGTTTACAAGGTGTGTTCAGTGAAATTTTCTCGTCAATTCTTGTTTTTATTAATTATGTGTATGAACGTAACTTCTATATAATGTGACTTGCACGTTTATTAATAAAAATGGCCGCATGGATCTCACCGTATGCACGTCTCTCAATATAATATACATTAAAAAAAAGCTATCGAAGAATGTTATTTATGCTAGACTGTGTGTATTTGAGAATAGTTCTAGTTTAAATTTTCATTGCTCCCTTCTATTGCGAATAAGTCAAAATGATGAATTTATTTTTGTTTCAATCAGAGGTGTAGCAATTCAAAACTAAATTGGGGGGCCCTTCCCTTTTCTATGTCACGGGTTATAATGTTAGTTTACTGGAAAAATATAATGTGTGTGTATATCAATTGCTATTAAGGACAGATATTCATTTATTAACTTTATTTTCAGGTTCATGTATTTGAAACCAATTTTAAAGCAGTAACTACTCTAGTAAAATTAATTTTCAAAAACTGGCATATTTAATTATGTTTCAGTTTAAAAATTACTTTTGCATAAACTTGAATAAAAATCGTTATATAAAAAAAATTTTAAAGTAAGCAATTGCATGCAATATTTGTTATTTGATTGAATATGAATTTAAAAAACAAATTTAAATAACTGTACTTGAAATGCCATTATTTTGTTTGAAAATTATAGCTACTAATGAAGTAATTTGCCGTAAATTGAACTCCAAACTCAAGTTAACAATTCAAATAATTTGCTGAAATTAACTGTGAAGTTCTGTCATTAAATGGAAACAGTCATTAATTAGAAAAGCATTATTTTGAGATATTACTGTATTTGCAAATAAAAATGAAGTAATACATTATATTATAAATTATGCAGTATATTTCAACAGTTATATTATTTTTCAGTCACTTGACCCAGACAACTACATGGGAAGATCCACGTAAGAAAGCTCCAGGTCCCCTACCCAAAGGTTGGGAGCAAGCTACAACTATGGAAGGTGAAGTGTACTTCATAAACCATATTGATCGAACAACAAGCTGGTTGGATCCCAGAATACGTAAGTAATTTTTTTTTTTTTTTTAAATGCGTATTTAGGAGAAACAAATCTGTGAAGTTGTACTGGTATGTTGAGAAATGTCAACTCCTTACTCGAAAGCCTAGTAAAAAATAGCTGTATTTAATTCTCCAAGAATATATGTTGTTCGTGCATACATTTACTTTCAATCATTCACCTTGTTTAGCGCAGAATGGCCATTGGTATCCTTGCACCATAAAAGTGCATCCAATCAACTTTTCATTCATTCTGTTGTGGCACATTTATTCTTTTTTTTTTTTTTAGTGAAGGGCTATAAACCATACCTCAGCACTTTGTTTTTGCATTAGAGAAGATTTCTGTAATGAAAATAATATTCAAAAGTATATGCCAATTTCTGTTCAACCTATTATGGTTTTTTTTTTAACCACTGCTGTATTTTAAAAAAAAAAAATGTTTATGCTCACAATATAATTGCTGTGACATGAAATTTGACCATTTCATATGAATCAATCAAGTGTTAGCTCTGAAATGACCAAGTAATTGGTTCAACCTAAAATTATTATCATAGATTTGTCCACCATCATCAATAGCCAATTGTTTTTAAGCTAGCTCTATTTTGTTTGATCATGTTATAAGTTAGTTACGGTGTGGTTTGACTGTAATTACATAATGAAACTGTTATATAGTTTATGTTCTAGTGGTTAACCTAATATTTTTAAGTTACGTTGATCCGAGGTAGTAATACAGGATGGTTGTAAGTATCACAGTTCATGTTACGTTAAACCATCAGTAATTTAGGGACATGCAATACTTCAGAATAAGGATGTGTAACTTACGAGGGGAGGGGCAGTTCTTGTCATCTTCCCAAAAATGAAAATGTAGAGTTTATTTGAAGGTGAAAAACGTAACACATAGGAAAAATGTAAACAATTAATATATTTTACATCTAGTTGATTCAGAAGACTATACATATGTATTCTTACATTGAGGGGTGCCCCCCCCTCAGTATTTTGTTTAGGTTGGTGTCCCTGTGTTGACACTGGTTTGCATAGCTGTCAACTGTTATGGATTGCCCATAATTATTACGGAATTCGATAAGTTTTTAGTCGTTATAGATGTCATGTCAGAAAATGTGCCAATTTCAGCCATATTGTTTTTACAATTCGTTAAGCAATTTGCACCATTCCCTTTACTGTAAAAAGTAATCGCTATTCTGTTTCTTGTTTCTACCCAACAACATCCACTTTGTTGGTTTCCATTGATATGCTATTGTTTATTGCCCTGATAGTTGTGTAGTATATTTAAAATACTCTCTTCATCAGTAATTCTCAGTTTTCTTTGTCCCATTTTGGTACCATAAATTTATTACAGTACCCCACTAACCCAATCCGGCTATTATTCAAATCAAATTCAAAATTTGTATAAAAGCTTTTGTTTAGTAACGTAATGGCATAGTTACCAACATTAATAATGGAACTTTTTATTTAATTTGCAACTCAAAAGAAATTATTTTATTAAAATTGTTTTTTGAGAAATATTAATCTATTGAACATGTGGTGCCTTGGGTCGATGAAGAATATACCAGTTTGTCAATGTCGGGTTTGGAGCTATTAAAAAGGAGCCTTAAATCCTCAATAATCAAATATTTGGAGTCCATTTCCTTGTTTAGAGAGAGAGAGAGCCCACCACATTTGCTAGAATATTATTTTAATGTGAAAAAAAAAAAACATTTTACCAAATATGATACAGGAAATATAATGATTAGTTTTTGGCTGTGATCCATAGTATAGGATGACGATATGAACTTTCATTTGGTAGCCAAAACTGTCGATAACTGTTCTTACATTTTACTTTTAGTTCCAAATCTATTTGCAGTTCAGTTAGTGCTTCTTCCAGCTCCAATGTTATTGCTTTAACTTCTCCACTCCTTGCATATAAATCAATTATCCAATCTGGAATATCCATCAAAAGAATGTCTTCAAATCTTTATGTAGCATATCCAAATAGCAATGATAGACTTAGAGATCATTATTTTGTACCTTTCCTTTCTTATCTAAACCAGCAAAGTTCTGAAACTGGTAAAATTCAAGATGTCGTATATTTTGGGTTTGGGCTTAATGTAGCAACTGTAGTTAACTTCAATCAGATTGTTGTCATTCCTATGCAGTTACAAATTCATTTTAATAAACTTTGCAAGTAGATCTGACCAATAAGTGATATTACTCCTGATCTTTCTAATTCTATTTCTTAGTAAAGCATCTTTGCATTAAAAAAATTCAACAACAGTGTCGAAAAGGATATATACACACAACTGACATCTGGGTCATCCTTAGCTAATGCCGGGCCCGGAGTAAAACATATTTCGGGGGCCCATACATATACGAGTAAGAAAAAAGAAAACTATATTTCTTTGAAACATTTATAAACATTACAATGTTAACTGTTCATGAAATCAATCATGAAGTGTTTAAAAATATGCCAAGGTGTACATACCCTTCCAGCACTTCCTTAAATTACCCAGATATTTGGAGAGAAATATTTGAAAGAATCGCCTAGTGTATAGAAATTCAAATCATTAAGTTATAATTTTTATACAGTTGAACCTCGTTAAAACTTTATCTACCGGAAACTTGTTAATAAGCTATATATATATATAGTCACAAGCAGTAGGTAAAGCGTTAAAACGAACATGCTTAAGATGAATTGTTTTAATACAAACTATTTTCTGAAGTCTCATCAAGTTGCATTGGAATCTCCATGTTATTTTTTACTTAAGACTAAATGCTGTTTACCACAAACTTATAACCAATAGCCCTTGGCAAATTCTCTCCTCTTGACACAAACTAAACATGCTTTATAAGATCATGAGCTTCTGATTGATAATTTTAACAAGCTGTAGTTACCAGACTAAACATGCGGGTAGTGGTTACTTTTATATGCAATTGCATAACACCCTGGGTAAAGTCACTCCGGGCACACTCACGTCTAGCAAAACAAGAATTTTTCGAATCCATGTACTACACATAATGTATGTTTTATGCATAACTTTAAAATAGCTATATATACTATTATTTTATAATACATACTATTGTTTTTGTTACTAAGTGTGTATACTAGTATAATAAAATGACAATACTGATAGAATATAATAATAAATTAATAACATGTGTAATAAAAAAATGTGTATCTGGTAATCAGAGATGGGATAAATAATTTAGTAATACGATCCCCTTATCCTTTACTGATATTATGAATTATTGTTAATTCTAACAGATTTCCTGTTCCCCTTGGTGGTTCGTCTTAATGAGATTTGACCGTATTATTATAAATATTTTTATTTGGGAAAATTATCCAATTACCCCCCCCTTCCCAAATGGGAAACACTAAATGATTCTGTAAAGCCATCTCAGAAAGTTGGGAGCTTTGGCTTTGTGGGTTTAATCCAGTTTTTTTATGCAATTCCAAAATCCTGCTGGCTTCTGATGTTGTCAAGGGAAGTTTTTTTTTTTTTACCATCTTATAATCCAAGAGTTGATTCCCTGGATGACAAAGGTTTGAATCGCTTGGAAAGCTGTGGATCCTAACCCCAAATGACCTTAGCTGTTCTTACGCCTTAAACACCAATAAGCTGAATGTGCTTCAATTTGAAAAATATTTTGTTTTCATATTGATAGAAAGCATTGCTTATTAAGCTCATTTTTTTCTATGTTTGTCTTAGTCATAATTTTGCATATTTTGTATGCCCATTTTTAGCTGCTCATTTACAAAACCCTCCAATTATACAGACTCCATCAATCAATGCTCAGCGACAACAAGTTCAAACTCAGGTAATGGTTAATCATCTTTTTAATCACACATTTTATCTTCCGAAAATAAAAATGTTTTCTGTCATGAAAGAGATTTTTGGATACAATAATATAATATTTTAACACATTAGTTAAAAACAAACTATATTTTGTAACTGTGACTGAAGCATCTCTGTTGTAGTATTTGTTAAAATGTCGATGATAATCAGCCAGGTTACTGAGTGCCTCGCTGTTATTGCTTGCTTATGAAAATTAGAAAGGTGGCCGAATGACACAAGAAAAGATGCGACTATGAACTATGATTATATGAGCTTGAAGAACGCTTGCATAGTTTCTCTCTTTCTTGTGTTTGTTCAGTGTATCTCAATGGCTAACTGTCCTACAGTGGTATATGTGGACATGAAGTTAGTAAAACAATACCAGTTTCTCGATGTTCAGTTTGAAGTTACTGAAAGGAAATCTTAAGTTCTCAATAATCAACTATTTGGAGTCCATTTCTTTGGAGATAGACCAACCACCACCTTTGGTAGACTGTTATTTTAGTATGGAAAACAAAGTTGTACTAAATATGTTGTTGGAAATAACGATGGACAGTCTTTAGCAGTGATCTATAACGTTAGTATTTCTTCAAGCTAGTAGCTTGCTAACCCACTACAGAGATAATCTACATGTCTACCATGTTGTTAACTTAGGTTCTGTTCCAATAGTGTGGTAGAATGCATTCCATTTTTTTCTGCTCACCACAATCTCTGGTTTGATTCTGCAAACAACAAGGATTCGGCTTCTTTTCTTTGAAAACTAGGTCCTGTCGCCACATGTGACCTTGACTGTCATTGTGCCATTAAACATATTCTGTAGCTAACTAACGTGACATGTCTGAGGTTAGCGTGCTGCTGTTTCCCATGGCTGTTGTAAATGTCTCCTTGAAAGTACAGCACTCTTCAAAATGTTTTACGTCTGTTGTTATCAGTCATAGCAAAAAAAGCCTTTGGGTAATGCACACCACCTATATGTCTTTCAATTTGAAGTTAACCGTGTTTGAATGACAAGCAGTATATATGAAGGCTGTTGGTTAAACTAGAGATCGGTTACTATTAAGTTGAATGTGTGCATTTGGTGAAGCATCTTACAAATGAGATGTCAAGCCACAATGTAAATTTGATCTCACATGAAAGTTGAATCTCATTGATGTATCTGGAATTGAATTATCAGGTGGACCATACCATTTTGCATTTTATTTAAGATAAAAAATTGTCCGTTCGTCAGATTACTATACAAGCTAATTCTTTGGCGTTGATAGGGAGGGATTGTGTTCATTTTTTCCCTGGTTAATTCCTGAATTTAGAATACTGAAAAATATTTTGAATTATTAAAATGGTTTACTGTTAAAACTTTGCATTTTAAAATTTTGGGTACATTTGGACCATTCTTGCAAAATGTTATTCGCATGAGGAGTTTGCTCACTTTGATTCCTGATGGTCAGCAGCATCTCTGTGAAACATGGCAAAATGCGCAACTGAATATAAAATATATGTATATGGTTAATGTTGTGTTACTATTATTTAATATAACCCACAGGTCTGTCATTTTTTTCCCCTCCATTGCACGTTTACAAATTTTACTATTCTGATTTATTTATTGATTTTCTTGCCGATAACTTTAATCCTTAATATGGGTGATCCATATGATGAATTTTGCTCCTTTTTACTGATGTTAGTCTGAAAGATTCCTGCTTAGTATACTTTGTGACATGGAATACCTTTTCCTCGTTGGTCTTTACCGAATTCCTGTGTGATTTTCTTTTGAAATCTCGATTATTCATAAGTACAGTGTTATCTCCCAATAAAGGACACCCAACATTTTGTCCCTTAAATAGAGGTGTCTCTTCTTCGGAGGTACATGCATCACTATTCAAAGGGTCTGGGAACCGGATGAATAGTTACTTATGGAAGGTTACATTGTATTTAAAAAGTAGCATATTATATTCTATTCAGTTCCGTAAAGGAATTGTTTTGTCTTCTGTGCATATAATTGGACTTTTTTGTAGGGCAATGAAAACCATATTGGGCAACTGCCAGCTCAACGTATATCACTTGCTGCCTCGCTATCCGCTGTTAAAAACATAACTTCAGGTTCTACTAACAACATTCAGCAACGGCAGCAGCAATTGCGCTTACAACGACTTCAAATGGAACGAGAACGTCTTCGAATTCGTCAACAGGAAATTATTCGACAGGTAATACAAAATTAGTATTACTGTCTGATACAGTAATATTATTTAGTATAGTAGAAACCTAATTAATCAAAATGGCTTGCTGCACTTTTTTTTTTAACGATTAACATTTTTTAGTAGTGTTTTCAATAAAAACACATGTTCGTTTTCTTGTGTACTCCAGTCTTGAGAGAGAAACCAATAGACATCGGATATATATTAATACAAAGCTATTTTCAAAGCAGCAAATATCTTAACACATACATACACTTTATGTTATTTTCTACCATTATTACGGTAATTTAGTAATCTGTAATTAAACATGTTTTTAGATAAATGTGACAGTTTTTTCTGCACTTTTACACTGGAACTTGAATTTTTAAATCATCCAAAATTTGGTTTTCTCCTTCATTTCAGATAATTAGGGTTCTATTGAACCCAGATTTGCAGAAACTATTCTATTAAACACTTCTTAATAATAATTCAAACTGTTCTCTCTTCAATTGCTACTTTCAGTTAATATTAGATCGGTAAAGAGATAATTAACTATTCTGATATGATAAAATCATAATCAATTATAACTTATGGTGACAATTAACTATTCTCTAATATAAAATAACAATGTTTCATGTGGAAATTACTGAGAGAATGTAACCAATCGCTCTAAAGGATATTTTAAAGACGCGTTAAATCAGCAGTACGACTTCCATATATAGGATAGCTTTTGTTATGTTTTAACTTTAGAAAATGTTGCCTGTTTATGTTTATTCATATTTATGTCCATTTTACTTTTCAGACCGCATGTCTTGGGAATCCTCTTGCTAATGTAAGAGACATTTAAATATGCTTTACTTTAAAATTGACTAGTGAAATAAAGAACACAAAATTTCTTAATTTGATTATTTAAAATTGTCATTAACCTTCTGCCATTTTATATATAAATTTCCTTTTAACGAGTTACGATTGGGGACGAAATAGAAATAAAAAAAACCCGACATATATATAACACGCATCAGTTTTTTTGTATCTATTTCATTTCGTGCAATTAGTTTTATTGAAATGGATTGTGTGATGTTTTATTATTGTTGCGTACCAATCAAGGTAATATCAATAAAAATTGCATAAGCTCAATGTGATCTAATATTAAAATTAGCGAGGTGTAGACAACGTTTTCTATTTATTGCCTTCCAGAAACAAAACAGCATCAATCCTAATAAAAAAAGAAGATTCACAAATTTAAACGTCTTTCTTTATCGTGACTATATTTGCCACTTATCAATAAAGCTATTGGTTGAGTTCAAATGTTTATAAAGTAAGCGGTATTCAAAATTACATATGAATTGTGGGGCCCTGCAGTTGTAGTGTGTTTGCCTAGTGGTTCCAACTACGGCAAAAAAAAAAAAGAACTCTTACTGATTGACTGTGCACCATATTTTGGAGATTGGTTCCCTAGGTCTTAACAAGTTTGAATTCCTCTGAAAACTGTAAGTCCCAATGAAGCATAGCCTTTGCTGTCCTTGCCACTGTAAAACTCAAACGTAAGAATTATAATTTTTTAGTTCTTAGCTTTTCTACATGTACATCGGCTGGTCTGGCCTTAATATCATTCCAGATACTTCAAATATTTCTCATTTCTGCATCTGATAAACGTTGATATGATGCAATGGTTTTCAACATACAGAGTACCAAAATTGTCGTGGCACCACACCGTCAATTTCATGGGAGTCGTTTAACGTCTTGTTTGTACACTTCCAGACCCAAGACACTGCTGTGGGTCTTTCGAGACAAGACAGGGATCAATATGACCTTTGAACCATGACACATTTGCACATAGTCAAGCTTACTGAGGGTCATATCCTACACAACAAATCCAAAATGGTGATCATAAACACTGGGGCAAATCATTTAACAAGTAGTATGCTTTTGCAAATAAAGGCTCAATAATCAAAATTCTAATTGAGTTATGTTTTAAAAAAACTGATCGTGGGTTTCAGAAGAATTGTTTTTAAACTTTATGTACATATGTTTATTATTACAATTATTCAAATGAGATATCGTTGAAAAAGACGTTATTTACTAAAAATCATGGGATGCATGCCATTAATCTTAATTAAAATACGTAAGTAAAAATAAATGACTCCCTCTCTCTTTCTGTATTACATTATCTCATCTCATATTTTGTTAAATAACGATCAGATTTTGAATAAAATAGTCAATGATATAATGAAAATTTTTGACAGTACATTAAAAAGTTTCGTTTGGGATAATCATAAACAGGGTAAGAGTGGGGTTTTTATTTACTTTTATTTATATATATATATTTTATAAGAGAAGTAAAAGAGAAACTTGTCATAAGTCTTTTATGAACAATATATATTACATCAAAAAATTAACCCCTCTATTTGTTTCTTTCCTCTCACTCTATATTCTCTATATATATCTTTGTTTATATACAGTGAAACCCTCTTTTGCGATCAGATAAAAATTTCCCATCAAAAACTGATTTACAATAATGTATTTCAACCCCTCCTCAGCGGTCACATTCAGATACTGACGTAGATACTGTTTTCATGATCCATTCCATTAGACCAAGACCACTGTAAGGCCAAAATTCGTATGAGCAACAATAGAACCTTGACTTTCATGGCATTTCTCACAGCAGGAAACTAAGGATAAATGGGATAAGAGCTAAGGATGATTTTCCCTCCCGTTAACGAAGTGTGACAATTGATTCGGATTCATTAATTCAAATGACTAATGCTTAACAAAGGCTTTGGTACACTATGTAAATAAATTATAAACTCACCTATAAATCACAAGTAACTTAGGATTGCAATAATTGCTTTTGATATAAATTTATGCAAATAATATACCAACGGTGATTACATACATATACCACTTATAAATTTTGAAAATGATGAACAAGATTTTTCGCAAAAAAAAAAAAAAAAACTACCTGTAAAGAAAATATAAACTCAACATGCAAATTCACGGACTGTGAGGCTGTAACTAATTTGCATGTAGTTTTACACACACATCATTTTATGCACGAGGTTATCATATGGATCCAATGTTGTGATGAAAATTATGCTTTTGTGACTACTTTAAGGAAAAATAACTAAATGAGAAGGACGCCAGAAAACATATTTGCTGCATGGCAAAGGATAGTCAACAAGAGAAATAGCCCGTAAAATAGGCAGCCACAAACTACTGTCCAAATGTCATTTAAAAAAGTGATGGTTATGGAATCAAAAGTCAGGTAGACCACCAAAACTGCAACCCCAGGATCACAGGCACATTCAAGCTCTTGCCACTTGTGAAATTGCCTGCGTTATGAGTGTGGTAACGCGTTCTCCTAGTGCGCCGCTAATCCGGGTTCGACTCCCAGCAGTGCAAAAAGAACGCTTACTCAGAGATCTCATAAAGATCGCACTGCTCACTGTAGTCCGGGGTTTGGTTCCCTAGGCCTTAAGAGGTTCGGATTCCTCGGAAAACAGTAGGTCCCGGCGCAGCATGACCACTGTAGTCTTTGAGCCGTAAAACCAAAAAACAAACAAACCACTCGTGAAATTTCACATGTACTATCAACACCTGTATCTCACTAAATCATATGGAAAAGTTTAAATGTAAATTTGAACGTAAAGTTCAGGAAAATAAAAGCAAACCGAAACTTACTACTAGTCATAAATTAAATCGGCTCGATTGGTGTAAAAAAAAACAAAAGAACTGTGAAACGGCGTCATGAGTGGAATGAAATAGTGTTTTCTTATGAAAAACTTCCTATCTGGATATCCCTGGTGGGTATTTGTCATATTGTCATACTCTACACACTCAGCCAAAGATGAGGCTGAGTAGACAGCAAGGAGGCGGCAGAGTGAGAGTGTGGGAAGCATTCGAAGCAGGAGGAAAAGCAGACATCGTATTCCTTCGGGGCACTATGAACTCCAAATATATCAGGAATTAATGTATGATCTCTTAATCCCATCTGGGCCTCTTTCAGACGGTCCGAATTGGAAGTACCAACGGAACAATGCCAGTGTACATGCATCAATGTCCACCAAAGAATAGCTTGAATGGGAAAAAGGTTGATGTCATTCCATGGCCCTCGCGTTCTCCAGACCTGAATCCAGTTGAAAATGTGTGGGGTTTTATGGCAAAGGCTGCATATTGGCGCAACAAGCAATATTATCGTGTGAATGATCTCCAAATAATAATTTCAAATGCCTGGGACAACATAGATTTAGAAGTTTTAAGAAAACTACTTCAAACAATGCCTGACAGAATGATACATATTACTGAAAAGCAAGGAGAACCGACTTGCTATTAATTTCTGATTTCCTGAAGTTGAGTTTATACTTTCTTTACAGGTTGTAAATGATTATTTTTTTCACGAACAAAATTGTTCACCATTTTCAAAAGTTGTAATCGATGTATGTATGTCATCACAATTAGTATGTTATTAGCATAAATTTATTTACATAGTGTAATAAATCATATAGTGATACACTGCGAAACCAATGAATAATTATCAACACAAAATTATCGCAGTTCAAATTTATTATCGTTTACTGGACTAGCATGTATGTCCTGCAAGCGTAACGACGTAAAAGTGGTGAATTTAATCTCACAATTGAAAAAATGCGCTTCGAAGGAGAAAGACAAACCACCAAACTGCTATTGATTGATTTTTTTCTTAGGCAAACAAGTTTTAATATTTAACGCTTTGTTGGAAATTTGTTAGATTCAACAAATGCTTACATTCATTACCTTAAACTCGTCTTATTTGCTTAAAAATGCATAAATTTTGAAATGTAGTATTTAAATGTAATATTTCATCTACTTCAGAATGACCCCCCCTCCCTTTACAATCAAATTTTTTGTCTGGCAAGTGACTGAGAATGAGGGATTTCACTGTGTGTGTATATATTAAGTCTAATCCACTCCTTCCCTCTCTTCTTGACCCTTTCCTAAATTTTGGTGGCACACTATTTGAAAAGCATCGGTGTAATACATAACCACAGAGAGAAAAATCCACTGGGAAAAATATTTGACATATCCGAAATTGTGGTGCAGCTGCAACATCTAAAATGCTGCTTTTGTGACATTGTATAAATTTTATGGTAATATTAATTTCTTGGTGATTATCGCCAGCGGCGAGCACAGACTTTCATTTGGGGGGTTCAAGGTCAAAATTTATCATGGTCATGAAATAACATCTTCATTTATGGAAGTTAGAATTTTTTACAGTGAAAACAAAAAATGGCGGGTCATGCCCTCCCACTATTCTTGTCCACGCTTGATTATTATACTGGCGTTTATTTTAAATGTTGATTTCGTTTACTGGTATTTATGTTCACAATTATTTTGTTACATGTAATTATTATGTTTTCACTGTAAAAAATTCCAACTTTCATGATAAATGAAGGGTGTTATTCCAAGACCATGGCAAATTCTGTCCTTGACCCTCCCTCCCTCCCCAGATGAAAATCTGTATACATCCCTGGTCCCTTCCTAGTTTTACATATGTTCATTACATGCGTTATTGCCTTTCATTACCCACCTGCCTATTTATTATCCTTGATATTGAATTCGGTTGTTTCTTGTACTTTTAGCAGGAAATGTTATTGAGACAAAATTTAGTTGAAGAACTTAGTGTTCCAACATCACCAAGTACTGAATTGCCCCCGACATCGTTGGACTCTTTTCTGGAGGGTGCCACAGATTTCCATTCTCGACAGGAAAGTGCTGATAGCGGATTAGGTTTGGGATCCAACTACAGCTTGCCACATACACCAGAAGATTTTTTGAATAACCTGGACGATGTCGAAGGTGAATATTGAATGGCAATTTACAAATTTTTTATTTTGAATACTTAAAATTATTCATTTTTTATGATGTTCTTACTGTACTTGCATTATTATTGTAAATTTAATTCTATTGTAATGATAACATATTTGTTATATTACTTTGCATGTATACAGCATTAGTTTTTTATTTACTGGTTTATTGAATATACAATGTATGATCAAAATGATAAACCTTAAATACTTTAACCATTTAAACATTCGTAAAATGAATACCAAGCGACATTCCACTTATACATGTACATATGCTAGCTATATCATGATCAATACCCCAGTGACTAGTAGCAGACCTTTATCTGTTTTCTGATAGCAGAAACTAGTGATGAAAATGCACATTACTTTTGTACATAAACCATGCAGTTGAACATAGTAGTGAAATTTGTAAACGGAATGCCAATTGGGCCCAAGGTTAAATGTAGATGTTCAGAAGAGTTTATAGGTGTGTTACTATTAAGCTTTCATAATCGGTTGTAAACTTAAAAAATGAAATCGACAATGTATAATGGACCTTGTATTCGCCATATCTAAATTTACAATTTATCGAACTATTGAAACAATCATCAGTATCAGTCGTGATGAGCTTGGATCTGTTTTATCCCAAACAAAATGTCGAAATATTTTTGGAATTAACCGATTGTTGACTTTTTTCCCGTATATGCCAGATAGAATAATTTGAGTTGGTCAACCGGTTGTGAAACGTTTTGCAATTCGGGGAACCCATTAAATTTTTGGATATTTAATGAACATGGTGTTAAAACTTCGTTAACTCATCACTGTATCTAATATAAAAATATCATGAGAGTCACGTGCACAATCATGAAGTGTAGAGGTAGTAATGATAATATTAAAAAAATAAGGTGAACAAAATGCAATATTCTACAAAATAATATAAATTGTTTTAATTACAAAAAATGTGCAATTACTTTTTTTTTTTACAATTGTTTGTTCATGTATGCATTCAGTGTTGTTTAAAATAGCTTTGTTGGCCAATTTTTCTGTATTAAAATTCCCCACGAGCCATTATCTAAAAGGGAAAAAAACAATTTTGGATACTTTTAAAACTCGAAACTTCATTTAGAGTATTTCAATAATCTCGTGGAGATGAATTTATGGGAAGTGCATACACTGTCATAAAAGGGGGGGGGGGTTGAGGTTATAACCTTAATTTTAAGCCTATCCCCCCCCCCCCATGAAGTTCCTCCATGCTTTAGTGACTATTTCTCAGTGAAAATTAGCGCGAGACCAAGGTCAGAATATTTTATAACCTAGTTTCCTTTCCTTGGTACATATGTGTGCGTTAAGTAATTTTTCTTCCTTATTTTTCAGATTGCCAAAGTAATGATCTAGGTTTGGACCTACAAAACAGTTTAGACTTGGGGGATGAAAATATGGACACTGACGATCTAGTACCAAGTCTTCAGGTAAAACATGTTTTCGATGTAGTTATTTTTTTTGTTTTCACAAATATTCAAAACTTATTTGATGTTTATGCATAGCGTCAGATCTTTAACTGAGAAGTCCTGAACAAATCCAGATAACAATATCGTGGGGTTTTTTTTTGTTTTTTTTAAGGGAGAGTTCAATTATTACGTAAGCAATATTTTGGCCACTTGAACCCCCGCCCCAAGGTGCTTACATAATGCTTGAACTCTCCATAATATAATATTTGAATGAACATTAGCATGTTATGTACATAGACTGAAATGTGAAAAGTGTGGAATACAATGACCACGAAAGGAGAACATTATGGGGAAACAGAAGATAGCTGATTTATAAAAAAAGTGAGATTGGTCTAAGTATGGAAATAATTATGAATTAGGAGACAGAGAACTGGAGTCCATATTGAAAACCAACCTTCGAATCAGTCAGAAAAGGCACTTGAAGGTGAATGGTGTTCAAATTGAATCTTTTTGAAAAACGTAATTTCGGACTCACAGAACTGGGTTCAATTCTTAAATGATAAATTCTGTCACTGACTATGGTTTAGGCGGAGGCTACATTATGCCACGAATGCCATGACTTGTCATAGAGTGTTGGGATATTAAATGAAAAAGTAAGTATGAAGATAGAAAGAAACGGGGGAAATTTTTAATTTTTCAACAGTTACATAGTAACTATACATCTGTTGTAGAAAAAATTCAGCCCTCCCAAAAAATAAAGCAAGAACTGCAAAACTTGATGTGCCAATGCCTTTCAGCTAGATATACAAATGATTGAAATTTTGCCATCGATAAACGCATTGGAAGTATCTATCCCGAAACCAATATAAAAGGATGGACAAATCTCTCTGCCTTTCGTTAAATAATCTGTGAACATATCTGTACACGATGCATATGTTGGTAGTACAAGTAACTGAGTGAGTTTCTTTGGTAGTACAAGTAACTGAGTGAGTTTCATTGGTACTACAAGTAACTGAGTAAGTTTTGTTGGTACTACAAGTAACTGAGTGAGTTTTGTTGGTACTACAAGTAACTGAGTGAGTTTTGTTGGTAGTACAAGTAACTGAGTGAGTTTCATTGGTACTACAAGTAACTGAGTGAGTTTTGTTGGTAGTACAAGTGAGTAAGTTTCGTTGGTAGTACAAGTAACTGAATGAGCTTTGTTGGTAGTACAAGTAACTGAGTGAGTTTTGTTGGTAGTACAAGTAAGTAAGTTTCGTTAGTAGTACAAGTGAGTAAGTTTCGTTGGTAGTACAAGTAACTGAATGACCTTTGTTGGTAGTACACGTGTAACTAAGTGAATTTAGCTCTTTTGCCCTGCATAGGTCTAGTGCCAACACAGTCATCTATCATGTTATTAACCTAAATTCAATTCCCTATGGCATTGTAGAACACAGCTGTTTTTCTGTCCATTGTAGTCCATAGTTCTCTTGGTAGCCCTGATTCAAATTCCTTGAAAATTGTACATCCCAGAACGGTATGACCTTCATTGCCATTGCGCCATAAAAACACAAACTACGGACGAATTCAGGATAGGTTGTACCGTGGGTCTGAAAGAAGTTGGGCAATCATGCAAACTAGTGACTATATAAAGTGTTTATACTTAAGATATTGACCTTTACTTATGAATTTGATCTTCCCTAGGCTTGCTACGAAATTAATAAATATCTACATATAATACAGAAATAGGCAATTGTGTTGCCTATTCTGTCATGTAAGCCCTGTGATGGTGCAATAATGATGTGTAGTTAACCCATGTTCGATTCCCAACAATGTCAAAATAGAACGCATATTGACAAACTGTCCATTGTAGTCCAGAGGTTGGTGACCTTATAAGGTTACTTGGAAAACTGTGGGGCATAACACAGCATAACCCTTTCTATTCTTCCACCATAAAATAAATATACATTTGGTCGCACTGTCCAAGCTATTTATTAGTATGGTAAAGCGAAATCTCGCGTGGCAAAACTCTCAACGTTGCCTCCATGAGGTTCATACTTTCTCATGACCAAATAGGTCTTCAGAACTCTTGCCAATCAAAGATATCTGATATATGCCGAAAAAGCAGTTGTAGTTTTTTGCCACAAAGTGTATATATATATATGGCATAAATGTATATTGAAAAAAGGAATAATAAGAGTTTCTGAAGGTCGAAAGAAAATCCACACATTTAAAACAAAGTGGGTATATGCTCAAAACCAAAATGCTGATATCACAGTAATTCTTACCAAGGAATGTCCATTACATTACTGCAACATGAAGATGATACTTCTGGAATGAGAAGTATCACCTAGTTAATGTACATTAGTGACTTTGCACAGTCTTTCATTTGTTTCTTTTTATCCGAAGAAGCTTTGAAAGAATAGGATTAAAAAAGTTAAGTACTTTTGTTTGCAATTTTTCAGGAAGAATTGAATGCCGATATTTTGTCTGATGTTGAAGCGATTCTTGCATCTAATAAAGACAGCGTTTTAACTTGGCTATGAAGCGACACCATTTGAGCCCTTATCTTATGTTGGAAAAACATAAGACACATGGTAGCAAAGTACTATAAAATGATGATGATGATATTGATTTTTTTAAACATCTTCTATGTTACTCTTTTTTCTTTTTATTATGTGAAGGGATTGTTCTTGAGACATTGTATAATCTAGTAAAAGTTTCCTTGGACATGCTAATCTAGGGTCGGGTCTGTCCTGTTTAACGTCCATGTCCATTAATTTGATTTCTTTTTTTAAATGAAAAAAAAAACTGATTGTATTATACCTTTGATCGTAACCAAGGTGACTTTTACTAGATTTTAATGATCTTCCAAATGAAGGAAAAGTAACCCTCACGTTTATGTTTGGTCTTCACTTGGGTGGTGTTTTGACTTGTAGTATCTATTTGCATGTCGTGTGTGAAATTTTTGGATTTATCGCATTAATTAAAAAATCGTGGATAACAGGAACATTTATCTTAGAATGTTTTAACTCATTTGAATTGTAGGGTTAGATTACTAATCAAGTTATAGTTTATCATTTATATGGTTAAAGTGGGTCTGGGTTAAATTTATGTATAGAAACAGCTCAACGCTAACCCCTTGAGCACATTTTCACTTTGTTTAATTATTTCTTGTTTCATTCTTATTTAGTTTACATGGTGTAGGGTTTTATGTAGTGGTCATCGATTCGGCAGCATCCCCCTTCAACAGTATAAAGATTAAAATGGGAATGTGGCTTGCATTTCTTTCATTTGGAAGGTTATTTGAATGAGGTTGATGGGAGAAACTGTCAATTTTTTTTTTAAAAATAATTATGAGCAATGAAAAATTCATGTGCCTTATTACTGTCATATTGTTATACCTCTTGTCATGCTCAAATCATACGGTATATTTTATATTGTGACCATTGAAAGACAAGCAGAGTCAAATGTTCAAATTGCATCGTAGCAAATGTTAACTTTTGCTAAGGTACCATTTGAGCCTTTCAAATCAATGAGATTTTATGATGTTCATTTATTTTAAATGTAACTACTCCGTTCGATGCTCATACTGTTGAATTGGTTTCATTATATATTGCTTTTGAAATTGTTCAGTAAAAAAAAACTTTTCTATCTGCCTTATAACCACACTGTGCAAACTACTTTGCCCCTGCTGCTCTCTTTACTGTCAGCTCTTTGCTGCAGCATGTAGCAATACGTTACATGGAGCACGTCGCAAAAGAGGCATTCTACATGCTTAAACTGAGACGAACAGATGTGACTGCTTTCATACTGCGAAAGCAGTCTACAATCTCGTTCTTCGAGTAAAAATATTGAATGAGCGTTTTATATTATAGCACACGTTTTTCCTTTTGCCATGCACCCACACCTGCGACTTGAGCTTATCGTTGAATTTTAATGCTGTTTTGTTTTCAAAATGCTAATTTTACTTCCGAGTTTCAGTGCAAACTCAATGCTTTATATGCGAATTGTTAACTATGTGTGCCTAAAATGCTGTATCGAATGTTTCTGAACAAAGTGCACTTATTACTCGCTCGCATTTTCTATATTTTGTTTCATGAAAAATTGTTTTAACGTTTATTATTGCATGACTTTCATAGTTTAAAGAGCAAATTAAAACGAAGTTATGTTTCATCGAGAATTGGATTTAAGCATCGAGTGAAATATCTGAACTATAAGAAACATCTTTATGAAGAATTTGCATTTTTCTATCATTGTATTCATTTGTTTTAAACACCAATTGTGTACTTTAATTATTGACAATCCTTGTAATGAAGAATAAAGATTTTTTTTTTTTAACTAAGTCATGCTTCTTCCTTTTCAATATTTTCGCTGTCAGCACAGGCAATCTTTAACTAATTTAAATAAAATTAATTAATATAATTAAAATAATCATACTAAAATAGTAGAATGAAACACGTTCTGTGCATATGAAGTTTCAAATGTATACAACCAAACTCAATTATAACAATCATCAAGAAACTGGAGGCTTTTCTTCATTCTAGACGTTATTATTATTATTATATAACTATGTATGTTATATATTCAGTAAGCTTAATCTAAACCATTTGTGTATTATAGCAGGGAATTTATTATACCCAAGTTTGTTATAATGGAGTTCCGCTGTATATGTGATGATTTCCATATGAATGGAGACGAAATTGAAAGGTTGACACCTTTCAATTTCGTTTCATTGAAACATCAGGGTTAAGTTGTGTAGAAATCATTTAGAGAGACCTTTGTTCAGCAGTAGTGTAATGATTGAATAGGTTGAGATATACAGAGTAATTGTAATTAAAGTTTTACTTTGAAACCCCTGTAAACTAAAAATTACCAAACTTGGAACTGTTGTAAAGGAAGTCATGCGATTTTATATACTGGGATATATGTTGTAATTAGAACTGGGGTTTCGACTTTTTGAACAGCCCAGTGTCATAAATGGACCATTCTTGTTTGAAAAGAAATTTGTGGTAAGACCCATCACATGTTCCGTAACTGCCGTTCGCTATGAATTCGTTAAGAAGCTTCGTGGTACCCAATTATCAACAGTGTGGTGTCTTAGGTAGCATGATTTTTATTTATGACGGGACTCCACTTCATATTGGTAGATGTATGAAATGGTTACCTTAGGCAACATTTTACGAACAGCAGGGTTATTGATCGACACTTTCCTGTTTCATGGCCATATGGTCACCATACCTCAACCCATGTAACTTTTGCTATGAGGTTATCTTAAAATCACACTGTTTTCACGATAACATCAAAAATTTGCCAGAGCTGGAAGCTACGATTCACCGACAGATTCATAACATTCCGACTGATATGTGTCAAGCTACTCTATAGAGCGTGATATTGCTCTTTAACTCGGTTTCAGGAAATGGTGTGAACCATATTGAACATACAATGCCATGTCTGTTATTAGGAAAATATTATGTCAATACCAGGAATAAACCTTAATTTTAGCCCTGGTGGTGACTTTTTTTTTTCCAGAAATATCCCATGACCTACTTTACAATATTTCCAATCTGGTAACTTTTGGTCCAGTAGTTTTCATTTTATGGCCATTTCAAAGTGGAACTTTAATTATAAACACCCTGTATATAAACCATAAGAAGTTATTTTTCGTATACATGTAATACAAGCATTATTTAGAGCAGTGGTTCCCAACTGGGGGGGTCTACATAACACGGTCAGGGAGTCTGTGACATCATTAGCGTAGCAAAAATTGTAAACTGGGTACATAAGTAGCAAAATTGATCCACAATTTCTAGAGCTCTTTTTGCTTCACTATTGATGTCATGTGTAAAAGTAGCAAACTATTGTGACTTCAAGGTAGTGGTGCAAATACTTTTTACGTCGAAGATAAGATTGAGGCAGTAATTAAAAAAATTACTATTACGGTCAAGTAAAGTAGAAGGTATAACCTTGTTAACATTCCAACATTGGATACGTTTCTGGGGTCACCTGATGAAAAATTGGCACCAGAAGTGAAACAGATCACTGAGCACCTGATTTAGCGATTAGCTTCATATATTTACTTCCCTGCACCAAATCCTGAACATCCATTGATAAGGAATCATTTTGACTATGGTTATGTGTAACTAACTCTGTCTGCGGAAGATCAAGATGGGCTCATTGACTGAAGATGTGATAGTTCATTGAAATCATCGTTTAAAGAATGTAGACTGGATCAATTTTGGGTGAAGGTTTTTCCGTGATTATAAGAAATTGGGTGAAAAAGCTTTGAAACGTCCTGTTCCCTTTTGTTCCACATATCTTTGTGAACAAACGTTTTTGACGCTTTATTACATGAAAAACAAACAAAAATCGGATCGATGTTGATCTAGATTTGAGACTAAAAGTAGAAAAAATATGGAAAGAATTATTCAGAAGGAAAAGAGGCATGATTTCACCCATTGCATTGAGGTTTAGTAACTGCTAGATATGTTAATTATAACATAAAATTCGTTCACTGATAATAAACATCAAAATTTAATACATCTTTTTTTCTTTTTTTTTTTATAACCAAATCGTCATTTTTGTGTAATAATAATTCATTTCGTGGTCCGCTTTTTTGAGTTCACTTAAAATTGTTTACTTATTGGAGGTACTGCCACACATTGTCTCAAAAAATTACTTCGCACGGGCAAAGATACAAATTTTCAAATATTGGGGCTCCATGGCACGTAGCTGATTAGGAACCA
>QLNU02015270.1:27532249-27560750 GCA_006491805.2 Dysdera silvatica
TAGATATTTAGCTGTTTTTAATACTGTACATGGATATTTAGCTGTTTCTAATACTATACATAGATATTTAGCTGTTTTTAATACTATACATGGATATTTAGCTGTTTTTAATACTATACATGGATATATAGCTGTTTGGTATATGACTGTATATATAGCTGTATATATGCTGCATGGATACAAAGCGGTATAGTTGTATATATACAGCATAGATATATAACTGTATAGTTGTATATATGCTGCATGGATATATAGCTGTATAGTCGTATACATGCTGCATGAATATATAGCTGTGTAGTTGTATATATATATACTGCATGGATATATAGCTGTATAGTTGTATATATGCTGCATGGATATATAGCTGTATAGTTTTATATATGCTGCATAGATATATTGCTGTATAGTTGTATATATGCCACATGGATATATATATATATATATAGCTGTTTTTAATACTATACATGATTTATTATTTTTGACGAGTTGGCGAAATTCTGCAATGTAAATAATTATAAGGCATAATGAAGGTTCACATTTATTCGGCTCTTTTGATAACTAATTATTAAATTTTTATACGTTGACATCTTGATTTGATTCATCTTTTTTTTTATATGCGTGAGTTATAAGCACTTCCGTGAAAACTTTATCAGTAAAGCAAAAAATCTAATGGCTCCAGACTAGACATACTTTTAAATCTCCCTTATCTTCTACCAGATGTCACAAAATTATTATTGCACAACTCTATCGGGAATAGTTATGGCAGGACGCTGGCACTCACAGAATAAAAAGTTGGGAATTATAGAGTATTTTATTCTTGTTCGTTCTTCGCTCAAAATATGAAATGGATATTCCCATATAACTTTTTTCTTTGGTTCTTCGTTTATTTTTACAATATGCATTTTGACTTCATATGGATGGGGACCAGGGCCGGTTTTACATATTGGGTGGCCAGGGTTGTCCCAAAAAGGTACGCTCTGTGCGTGCCGTCTATTCTCAAGAAATTTTGAAAAATACCAAGTACGCAAAGCATACTTTTAAAGTCTCAAGAAAGTTTTTGTATTTGCTGGTTTTTGGGCAACTTTCAACGAAGTTCAGTCTTTTTTTAAAAAAAAAAAACTTTGTGTCATTTAGGCACTTGAATGGAAACAAATGAGGGAATTAAGAAAAAACCCTGAACCCCCCAAGCCTCAAAATAATATCCTGCGTACGACCAGGAGAGGAATGAAAAACTGATGAAAGTGGTAACTGCCACCTTGGGCTTGGATAGACGATAGACGACCAGTCAAATGCCAGTCAGGGCGGCGCAATGACGTCACCAAATCCAGTAACTCCGCAATTACAATACTCTTTAATTAAGACAGCACCGCTTACTCTTGATAAGTTTCTTCAGGACAGCCCTGTGGGTGGCCATAAGCGTAGAGGCAGGGATGGCAAGTATAGTGTTATGTAGAGGCGTGGGCAAAATGGTCGTAACCCCCTTGGTAGAAAAATGAATCAGTTGACCATAACTTCCATGTTAGCAACGAAGCTCAGCATTATAAACTTCCCATTCGATCGTGTTTACCCCTCTGCCGAGCTCCTGACTACACTAATTTGTAAAGGCGAGGTCAAACGAAAAGAATGTTGAGAATTCAAGTTGAAGAAAAATATAAAAAGGATGTTAGGATAGGTGAGGAGACATAGCAACTTATTCGGGGATTGATAAGAACTCCTGTAAGGGGCTCGACCATCAGCGTGTCCAAGACCCTGAAAATGGGAGAAGCTAGTAGTAAATAAACATCTAGATACTTCTTCTTCTTCTTCAGTCGGCTACCCTATGCATCTACTTAGATGCTCTTACTGCTAAAGTCGATCACGCAGAATACTGCATACAGACGACTCGATGAACATAGTTATGATTGCTGGCGGATTTCCGCACAGACGCACGAGGCACCCGTCTGGGGCCTCAAAATTTCAAGGGCCAAAAAAAAATCTATACCTTTTTAAATTTTCACGCGTTACTAAACATGTTTTACAATTTCTTACTATAAATATTTTTAAAATAAAATGTGCTGTGAATCGATAATTTTCGGCGAAGTATTTATCAATTTCACTTTTGTGGCTTCAAGCTATGTGATGTATCATGATGTCTTCGCACAAACGTTTCTGTTTCGTTTAAATACAGACAAATGTTGGGAACTGAACGAAAGAGAGTCACAGTTAATTTCCACCTATGGTCATGTGTTACCTCTTCCCTCCCTCCTCCTCCCTCGAAACAGAACGTCTTCCAATATTGAACCCATTTTTTGCGTTTCCTAAAATTTTGTGTGTGCCGTTCAGCATAAGGTGAGCGCTCAAGCTTTACAGTTTCCTGCCAAGTTCGCCATTAACAATCCATCAATAAACCCCATGTTCGATCCTGGTCTTTAGAAACGAACAGGACAAAAAGGAATAACAGGCTTATTCTGCAACGATAGCACTTGAAAACTTAAAATTACAGCAGTATCGTATGCATGAACCATTCGTCAAAACTTAAGACTCCAATTTTTTAATAACTTGTCCTGAATCTATCCAACAGTTGTCTTCCTTGTCAGGAAAGCCATAAATTAATCCTTCATTATCTTTTTTCCTTACGCAAGATACTTCAATGGCATCATTGTCTGTGTTTAATACTTGTCCAATATAACGGTGTTTTGATTTTTTACTTTGCCATTCAATGAGTAAGAAGTCCCCAGTCTCCGAAGTTTCTTGCAGCATAGAATGTACTGCTTCATTATTAACAATTATATTTTTACTTTCTTTGAAGTTGAACGTTTTCTTTTCTGGTGAAAAAAAAATAATTTTTATACTCCACAATGAATTTTTGCATTGGTCTTATATAATAAGTATCATGAGTATATGGGAGTGCTTGAATGTCAATCCATCTTTCTGAATTAATTAATTTTTATTTCTTTAGTATTATCTGACGCAACTTCTGCAAACTCTTTTGCCGATGTCACAAATGTGCCACTTAAAATGCGGTTCCATACTAAACGTTTGATGCTCTCACCAATCCCATCAACGGCACCTTTTCTATGACTTATAGCAAAGGAACTCCAAGATACTTCCACTGCTCACTGTAGTCCGGGGTTTGGTTCCCTGGGCCTTAAGAGGTTCGGATTCCTCGGAAAATAGTAGGTCCCGGCGCAGCATGACCACTGTAGTCTTTGAGCCGTAAAACCAAAAAGAAAGCGAAAGATACTTTTACTTTATAGGTATCTAATATAAAAGTTAAGTTAGTGAATAAAAAACGTTGTTTAAATTTTCTTGTTGCCCCGTTACTAAAGAATATTATATTTTCTAACTGGAAAAAGTATATCACCATTTCAAATAATCAAAAAAGACATGTACCGTAACTTTTCAATGATCCATTTCACCACTTATTATGGAATAGGAAACTCCTTTCTTCTTATAATGCCATACCTATGCAGTAAATATTGTCACCTATTGGTGATGCCAGTGGGCAGCTTGTATTTCGTTTTGCATTTTTATGGCAAAGTTTTCTGAAAAGTCCACTTGTATAACAATGGATTTACAGACAGATTTTTCTTTGTGTTCTTCAAAGAATTTATGTTGTTGTCTTTTAAGAAACGTGTGTTTTAAAAACTGGCGATATTGATTTTCAAGTACTAAAAGACAGTCTTTTACAGAGCCCTAACATCCTTTCTTTACAGATTTTTGGGTTTCTGTAACCCACTCCTCCTATTTCACACGTCCTGAGTTTTCTACATTAAAAATTATATATTTTTCTATAAAATTATTTTTACAATTTTCACACTTTATGAACATACAACTTTCATCATCTTCATTACACACAAGAGACTCGATGAAGTCATGAAAACTCCTTGGGAATTGACTAATTACTACAGATAAGCTTTTAAGGATTAACCTGATATTCTGATATACATAATACTTTCATACACAAATGATATGTAGAATATCTTCCCTTAATAGTACAAAAGGAGGTCTCATATCACAAAACTTTGAAAATGACACTTTTATGCCTAAATTGTCCTTCACAAATAAAGCAAACATTTCTCGTAAAGTCATTATTAAAAATCCTTTCTGTATCTTCTTTTTTCCCATTTTGGAAAATTATAATACAGTCTCTTTTTCCTTATGCTTTCCAAGAAATTTCATCTTTTTTATAAAATTCAATAATGCGCTTTTCGGTTTCAGTAAATCCTTTTTTTGTATCTTGCTTTTGAAGAGCTAGTGGAATACTTAATCTTAGAGCTAGCGTTTCAACAATTTTTGCTTTTTTCCCAGGACTTGCTGGTAATGCTTTTGATGCACGTTTAACTACTTTATTCAAAGTTTGCTGTGAGTTATAAGGTTGTATCGTACTTTCGGATGAAGTTTGACTACATCTATTTCTTTCTAATATTCTTCTTCTTTTCCTTTTAGACATCTTTTCTTTCATTTGAAGAGTTTTTAGTTTGTTTAGTGTCATATTGCTACGTGCTTCATTTTTACGCTTTGTGTCTTTTTCTTTCATTTTTTCATGTAAACCTTTACTTTTCATCTGCTCCCTATAAAAACGCCGTTTCTCTGATGCAGATAGAGGCAGTTTATTTATAGATGTATCAAAAGAAATTAATCAAAAGTCTACCAAATTTAAAAAATTATGTTTATGCGCAATGTTTGATTTACACAAAGGACATTCCTCGTGGTTAGTAAACAAGGGTTTCTACAGTTAAGGTTAGTGAGTAAAAGTTGTCACAGTTAAGGTTAGTGTATCTGCTGTGGTTAAAAGTGATTTTATGTCTACATTAAATTACATTCAAAAACGTAAATTTCTTTCAGTCAAAAGGAATATGTACTGAATTTTAAATACATGCTAAGTTAATATGATAAATTTGTATTAATTCAATGATTTATTAAATTAGTTTTTAAATAGATGTCTCATTTTTTACAATAATAATATGGTGGTTTGATTTTGCAATTTGAAGTCGATATTCAACATTTTGAAGCATTAACTACAAGAATAAAAGAACTAATTCCATGTTGTTCTTCCGTTACCACAAAATGTGTCCTTCCATTATCAGTAAAAAAATTTAAATAAAAGTAATTACGAAAATGTAAGTAATTCTGATTAATCTACATCCCAAATCTTTTTTGTAAAAAAAAATGGATGTCATAAACTTCATAGGTTTTTTTGTGAAACAATTGGTAAGTAGTATTTTAGTAACGGAAGGACATCTAATTTCAAAGTTTTAGGAAAGTTGTTTAATAAGAAATAGAGTTCTCTGAATAAAATATTTTAATGAATAAATAAACTACACTATAAAAAGTTTTAAAATAACATAATTACAGCTTTTAAATTGAACTAATATTCAGGTTTTAGTATATATTGAAAATAGCACATTTTACTAATTTAACAATATGAATATAAGTAGCAATTTTGATCGTGAATTGCCCAAGGTCATCAACTTGTTTGGCTAAACTTTTATTAAATATTAGAACTTCATAATTTTTTAAAAAGATTGACATATATCACTATGCAATTGTAAAAAATACATTTTTAAGTGTCATGTTCACTTTCTTCTGGAATTGACCTGCTAATATGTTTTTTAGAAAATAACGCTATAATGTTGTATTTAAATGTTTAGTATTTGTAATTGTAATTAATGTATTTGTATTAAAATTTGGTTAAAGAAATTCTAAATATTTAAACCGCAAGAACGGCTTTCAGTTGAATCGATCGTCTTGAAAATGGTTTATTTTACATCGTTTTAATATGGAGTTGACCCCTTTTCAAAATGATCGATTCAATTATATGAAGAGGTGAAAACAATAAGGGCAAGAGCAATATTTATTTGCGAAATTCAATTACGTGAAAAATTAAGATCTTAAATAAGCTATCTATCGGTTTAATAAGGCCATTTTGAAATATTATAAAATTAATTTATGTCCTTAATATATTCACCCCTTCATATAATCTAAAAATTTTACTACCTTCTAATAGTTGTTAGCACTGGCGCAACTAGCCTCGAAGTGTAGGGGTTGTTGTTGTTTTTTTTCGAGGGGGGGGCTATAGCTCCCACCTCTATAGTCAGCACATACATTACATTGAGTCAGAAATTTTCTAGGTGGGGGGTAATATTTTCTAGTAGGAGATATGCCCCTTAGCCCCAGTAGTGATGTTACTGGTTGTAAGATAAATAGGCACAGGAAAGACCACAGAAGAAATATCTAGAAGGAGGGGGGGGGCCTCTCAAATGCTATAACCGCCACTGGTTATGGTATTTGAATTTATTGGGTTGTGTTCTGATCATAGTTAATCTTGTTAGGGTGCATGCTGCTTCTGAAATCCCGTTTAGTCCTCGTCCCGTTCCACGTAACTTTTGCCAATAGATCGCCTAAGAAGCGACTAATAGCTGATTTTGGGATAGTGCAGGATTTAAAAAATACAGAAAAGCACCTAGCACTTCAAACTTAAAGGATTTAACTCTATTCTCCTTTATTTTAATATTTTGACGCAAAATTTTGAATCATACAAAACAAACGTTTCCTTTTCTACTTTGTACGATTGGAAGTACAATAAAATGTTGTAAAGATAATACGTCTTTTGTTAAAAAAAAGCTGGTATATTCTTTATTTGCTTTATAAGAGTATTTATAATCCTGTCAAAGGATGAAATATACATTAGTAGATACTTATGAAAGGTTGATGACAACCTCTGTGTCTTACTGATATTTAACATATACTAAGGAAATACCAATTAATGCAAATTCATGTCACTTTCTAAGAAGTTCACCTCGCTTTTGACTTCTTAAATTTACATAATAATACATACATAATAATGATTTACTTCAGAGAAAAGTTTTTGAGATTCAAAAGGAAAGAGACGGGGAAATAAAAATAAATAAATAAATAAAAATAAAGTCTCCGATTTATTAGGACAGCGATTATAATATGTCCTATGTCCTAGAAGGTTCTCCTAGGACATTGCTTAGAATTATACAATAATTTTTGCCACCCACGTTCATATAGCTCAAACTAGAGCTTTTTTTATATTTGGAGAAAAAAAGGCGCCGTCCTCATCCTGGATTCGAACCAGGGTCCCCGCGTTTAGCACGCGGTGTCTTAACCTACTAGACGAATGAGAACAAGAACAAATGCATTTTTCTCCGTATATGAGGATGTAAGATATTATTACCCTCTACACGGTGTGTACAGCCTTAACTTTGATTTTTTTGCTAGATATTATAATTTTTATTATTATTGATGAATAAATTTTGATGTCACGTAATATAACTGTATTCTTTGTATGTTTATGTTGAATGGTAGTGTGAACTACTAGTGTACAGTGCACAATGAAGGTTTCTCTCTCTATCAAAATGTCAGTAATTATAGTATTTGTGATATGTTTTGCATTCGTACTGTCGTCAGTTTTTGGTCTTTAAATTCCCAGTTTGTACATAATCTTCCAAACAAAACGCTTCATGCTTAACATTGCTGAGGCATGCTTAAAGTTTATATGAAGTACATACATTTATATACAATTATTATTATATTTATATGCAATTATTACAGCAATACATTCCCAGCTAAAGATGCCTTTTAACACCTGCCACCTTCTTCCATTCCTGTTTATCTGACAACCACATCTCTTAATGAATGAAATTAGCAACTGAGCCAGAATGAACATGACACGTTTCTTTCATACTTAATAAAAAGTATTTGTATTTTACTTGGGCATGGTAAAATAGGTTCATGGAATTATAAATATCGTGTCGTTTTCTGTTAGTACCTGTTTAACACGAATAGCAACTCTAAAATAAAACGACGTTTCGTGGAAAGGGTTGTGAGAGGATATTTATTTTCAAAGCAAGTTTGCAGCCTAACCTAAATAGTATGGTGAACTAACAATATGTTTAAAGAACAAGGGATCATGTAGCCAAACCTGTCATCTAATACTTGTATAGTATCGCCTTTCTCCAAAATAAAGGAGCGTTCTTTTATTTTGTATCATGATGTATCTTGTTTCAGTCAAGAAATGTTAAGATCATTTTATAGCTGATTTGGCATGTCAAAATTTTGTGTCAGTTTCTTATTTGAAACCATTAATTTAAAAGCAGTTTATAAGTAATAATTATTTCATTGTTAATATTCTGAACCATCAGATCAAACTTCGAGGCTTGTTGACCCATTGACCCAGCGATACCAACTTCAAATAGTACAGGTATATGCACCAACGTCAAGTCATACCGACGAAGAGGTTGAAGAATTTTATGAAGAAATCAAACAGTTACACACCAAAGGGAAACAACATATCAAGCTAATCATGGGGGATTTTAATGTATGAACTGGGTAACAGCAGATAATGAGGCAGAATTTAGAAAATCCTAATATAAGGTTAAAAATGGACGTAATAATCAACTTACTAAACTTGCAGAAGCTGGAAATCTAAGCTTTGTAAATTCATTTGTTAGGAAGAAACTACACAGAAAATGAATATGGAAATAGTAGAATGGAGGAGACAGATTGGTCTTTGGTTTAAAAAGGAAAAGGTTGTTGAAGATTGCAGTGTACTGAACAGATTTAATAATGGAAGTGATCATCGAATGGTGAGATGTAAAGAAAAAATATATGAAGGGATCAATGAATGAATAAAGATATTAAAAAAAAGTCGAAACAACAGCACCCAAAATCCTAAAAGAAGAAGAAGTAGAGTATGCCATAAAAATTATGAAGAAAGGAAAAATTTCAGGTATCGATGGCACTACATTAGATATTCTGAAAAAAAAGCTAGGGAAATAGAAGAGATACCTTAGAAGAAATAGAAGAGCAAAATCCGGCACCAAATGCCTTAATTATGCTAATATATCAAAGTAGTGGCACATAGTTGCAGTAATGCTATTATATATATAAAAAAGGCAATAAAGAAGACTCGAAAAATCTCCGAACACAATATCTTGATTCCTACTTCTTATAAAATCTTCACAAATGTTCCGACACATCGCCGCAAAAATGAATTAAATATGTCTCAACCAAACTAAATTTTAAAGCAGGTACAGTGGGATGGACCATATTCGTGTCGTGTTATGCGAGCTGTTTAAAGGAGAACAAATAGATAAGAACTTTCATTGTGTGAAGCACCTGTTGACTACGAAGAGGCCTTCGACTCTACTCAAACGTCAGCAGTCATCGACTATTTGAAATCAGTAGACATCGAGGACGTGTACATTGATACGATTAAATGCTTCTATGGACACATGAGTATTAAATTTTCTTTACGTAAGGACACCAAAGACATCAGAATTGGCAAAGCTATCTTTAGAACTTTTTAACTCAGCTTTGCAAAAGAGCTTTCTGATAACGAATTGGCACAACAAAGGAATAAACATAAATGCGAAATGTTTAAATCATTTGCGTTTTGATGATGGCACTGTTGTTTTTCAATGGATTCTTTAGAACTTCAAGACATGGTACTCTTAATCAGACGGCTCTGAACGAGACGCTGGACTCGAAACAAACCTACAGAAAGCTAAAATCATGTTCAATGATTTCACAAAGAAAGCAAAAATACGAGTAACGGCAGTGAACTAGAGTTTGATGATTGGTTCATTTACCTTGGTCAATTGACATCAATGGAAGGCAACATTAAAAAGGAACTCCACATACGTCTTGAACTTAGAGAGACTTTGGAAATAGCTTTATGCCTCTTAAAGGTAAAACTGCCTTTGTGTCTATAAAAGGAAAAGGTTTCAACAAGTAGGTATTAACAGTTCTCTGTTGGGCAGTATACTTAGGTAGCACATGCGGAAAGTAACTCGTTTACCTTTATTACTACTTTTAACAAAATTACGTTTAGAGATTAAGATTTTTTTTTTTTAATATTTAAAAAAAGTTAGCTTTTATTCATATACATTAATTGAACTTTTTTCTGTAAACATTGAAAGCGATTTTACGGAACTAAAATTGTCTTTCTATGCATTGAACATATGCATGCGAATGGTGAAAACAACACATGTAATTCATTCTTTTTATTAATTATGATCAAAAACTGGCCATTTCACAAACTTTCGTAACTACTATTAATAAAAGCAAACCTAAAATAACACAGGAAAATAAATAAAGAAACTTTGCCAGTTTAGTGCCCCAACGTGGGTCCGGGCCCAATTGGGGCCAGTATTGTTAAAGTGGCGCTGTATTTGTATTAAAAAGAAAGAGAGGAAATATGTCAGAGTCCGCGTGAAGCTGATAGCAGTCACTAGGCTACTCTCTCTCTCTCTCTCTCTCTCTCTCTCTCTGTCCTCGTCCCACAGCTATTTAAGTATCCTGTACGTTGGAAAGTCGACCTACGAGATCCTTCCTACCGATATTGCGCAATCTGTGTGGGCCCTGCCCACGCAACTAATCGGGATTTGATCGTAAGCGCATAGCGATCAATAATGCAACAGAAATTCTTTTTTGAAAGCTAATTACATTAATCCATCATGGCGTAATCCATCATCGCATTAACTTGAAGGGCCGCATGGTGAATAAATTAAAAGCAAACAGAGCAACAACTACAAAAATGAACCGGGGTCAACACAAAATAAGATGTTTACTTAATTTTAGAAATTAATTATGCATATGAATTACTTTATCATTTATATTCTACAATGATAAGTTAAGCCGAAATGAAAGGTCTATATTTAGAAAAGAAAGCATTCTTTTTAACTTGAGAGTAATTTTATTCAGCTTGATCCTATAAAATTCGTCGCTTTTTAACATTTTTTTTTAACATTTCTTAGTTACATTCTCTTGTAACACCTTTCTATCACGTGTTTTTATAATATGCTCCCGTCATATTTATACGTCAAGTTTCTCGCCAAATTTCGCCGAACGTGAAAAATAAAAAAAATAAAAAAAAAACGTTTTCAACGCTCATTTATTTTTAACGTAATTAAACAGTTAAATTTGTTTAATACTTGCGAATTGTTACCTTAACTGGCACTTGTTTGTGACAGGATTTTTTCATATTTGAAAAGTTTCTTTTGAGGAATCTGTTGCGATGGCACATGTCCAAATTGCAACGCGTCGAATTCGTGTGACGAATCAAAGCATGGGTGCACGTTCCCGCTAATGCATACATGCTTCTAGAGACAACTTGCCTTGGCTCGATGTTGTTCTCTCTGTGCCACTCACTAAAAATACTGCTGTGATCACGCTCACATGTTGTATGAGAGTGGAAGATATTTCAAAATCTTTCCCTCCCCCTGGAAATTGGGTAATCAACTTGCAAGAGAAAAAAATTTGTGTGTTGGGTAAAAATGACTCATTTTGTGAGGCGATTCATTTTCTCATGCAGTAGCAATCCTTCAAATTACAGTACAACATTGAAAAAGAAATTAAATTTTCGGTTCTAACCAGGAGATTGCTGGTTTGTGACCAGCTTAAAACGAAGATTTTTTCTTCTTCCTGACCCTAAATAAAAACCCTGCCCAATAAGGCTAAGCATTTCTCATCGTAATTATGTAGTTCCTGAGAAGGGCAATAATATCGAAAATTTGTAATACATAGCTTAAGAAGCTCTAGTATAAACTGAGATTGTAGGAGAGCTGGAAATTTAAATTTACAAATCCCCACAAACATTCGCTTTCAAAAACATAAAATTTACATGAAATTAAAGCGCATTTTTTTTTAATCCACGTTTTTAATTCCGATTTATAATTAGCTTTAAGTAGGGGAAGGTTAATTCAATAAACCTTTTGTGTGGGAGTACTTTTGCGTAATTCGTTTATTGGTCCGAGGTCGTCTGCTTGGTTTGCTTTTAATCTCTTAGCATCCAGCTGGGTACTTGGATTGTTCTTTGTTAGTCAGCTACTCTTATAGTCAGTCTACGTACTATTACTTGAGATCTTTTCCAGTTGATGGGTCTTTAATTCTTATCTTCTTTATTTCTCTTTCCCATTTATTCTTTCTTAACTTTCCTAGTTCTTTAAAGTGCGGATTTCTTCAGAATCTTTAATCTGTGAGCAATTGCTTTACTTTTTAACGAACTTGATGCCATAAAATTCGCTAAGTGTTTTTTTTCGTAATACTTTACCATCACACTTTTATGCCAAATTTACTTGCCAAACTTCGCCAAATTTCGCTCATTTTTCCGCCAATTTACTCACCAAATTTGACAAACCTGAAAATTAATAGAAATGAAAACGTTTTCAACTTCAATGTATTTTTAATTTAATTAAACATAAAATATTTGGGTTTCCTTTCCAAGTTATTAAATCACGTTATTACACTACTTAACTATAGCTTATAAATTTATTTTTTATTAAATAAATAAATAAATAAATAAATAAATAAATAAATAAATATATATAGATATACAGACAGACAAATATCAGTGGCGACTCTGGCGCGATTTTGGGTGTGAGCAGAAGGCTAATTCACCAAAACACATCAATTTACGGCCTATATTCGTCAAGAAACTGGTTTTTACCTCATTCAGTAAATAAGAAAGAAATTTATGGTAACTTTGGGTTTTGGTGAATTGGCTTCATGCACATACCCTAAAATCGCCAAGAGCTGCCACTGATATATATATATACACACTTTAGTTTCTTGTTGAACGTTCGTAATGAATTTGAACACGTATTTCGAGTAAATGTGAAATTTTTTTTTAAATAATTAAAACATTTTACGACCATTAAACAACACGTTAAACGAAAATTAAAGCAGTTTCAAGAAAAGGAATTCTTTGAATGCGTTGGGAGCATACAGAAAAGTCTGTTTAATTTAAATTAATGGGTAGACAGTGACATAAACCTTCACCATTTGGTGAATGAAGTGTCACGGGTTGACGAGTGATTGTTTCGCTGGCGGGTGCAGTGACTTCGAAGTATTACTTCAGCCCAACACCCTAAAAAGGTTGACCAATCTCTACTCTCTCTTCAACGTCTTTATTAATATTTCATATCAAATAGCTCAATTCTTCTGCACATTTTGCAAAATGGTAGTTAAAATAGATTAATCAGGTGGTGGAATAGGAGTATCTTGGTAATCTTGCTATCACCGGCGCCGTTAGCGGAGGAGACAGTGGAGGACTTTTGTCCTCCACTTCCTTCCAATGTTGGTATTAGGGTTCCATATCACCCTCCAATTTCAAACAAAATGCCTTTTACTGGTATATTGTCCCACCCCAATATTTTTATGTTGTCGGAGCCCATGATTGCTGTATTGCCAGCACAAAATTGTGCATGGACATCGTTATTCTGTGTGACCCTATTAGTTTAACTGGGGCACTAGTTGAAAACATTGAGCATCTTCATCAGTACCTCATAATATTTATTTCAGTGTCGGCTTTTCCAAGCCTAACCATCATGGTGCAGGTAGATATAAATAGACAAAAAGGAATGCAGACAGTTTTTTTACACACTCCCTGCCTCTTGGTTAATTTTGGAATATCTCACTCTCTTAAAATCTCTTTTTTTTATCTACCATTAAATGCTCTAGCTTTTATATAAACAGGCATGAATACTCGTTCTAGTTTGGACTGGGATGATTAGAACGGCTTGAAAAACCAACTTATTACGTTATTCTTTGTAAGCTTATAACAAATAATCCATATTTAGTTTGATCTTAGACTGGTATTTCTTCCTAGAAGAAATTGAAAGGAAAGGCTTCACTCGAATTGTAAAAAAAGCAACGTTTTGTAAGAGTGTGTTTGGCTTTATTTACCAGCGAATTCTACGCGTCTCAAAGACTCTTTTTCGCCAAGAAATAAGACAAGAAATAATAAGAAATAAATAAGAACTAATAATATAATGTTGACCATATTTGGCAATTGTGTTATCCCTGCGGAGGGTAATAATACCTTAACACCTTTACATACGGAGAAAGAGAGCGTTGTTTCCTGTCCTCATTCGTCTAGCGGTCCAAGACACTCCGGGCTAAACGGAGGGACCCTGGTTCGAATCCAGGATGGGGAAAGCGTCTCTTTTTCTCCAAAATTACATAAGCTCTAGTTTGAGCTGTAATTAATACGTGGGTGGCAGAAATTATTGTATAAGAAATAAGACATTTGAAGTGTATACGTAAGAACTTTGAAGAAAAATAACAATAGTATTTCTGCCGTACGCATAAATACTTTCAGGGGCGTATCAAATAAAACCTTGTGGGTTAGGCTTAAGAAGCTTTAAAAAAAGCGATGTCGAATCGATGTCAGTCGAGTCGATGTTGAATTGAGAAAGAGGCCTCAATATTCAATGGGAGGGAGGGGGACAAACTTGAGCCCCTACCTCATTTTCTGCGTCACTGAGTGATTTTGTGGGTTCAGTTTTAATCTTTGTTAACAGCAAAGCCCAGTTTCTAATAAAAAACAGGTGCAGTATATTATGATAAATCGATTAAAAAATCGAATGGCTGCAAAAGAATCGATAAATCATATCAATTGTTTATGTCCATTTTTTCTGGACAACAAAATTCATGACTTTAATCACCAATTCATCGCTTTTTCATGACCTTTTTGGCAATTCATGACCCTGGAGGGGCTCCGGCTAATATTTAAATAATGGATTAAATTTAAATAATAGTATTTAAATAATATACCGGAGCCGAACTCCGATGGGCTCCCGCCCAATTTCAGCCCTGGTTAAAAGTAAAGACGTCATGTTTTTGATAAAGTTTTGGACGAAGTTTTAAAATTCGCTGATTTTTAAAAATTATATTTTGAGCTTGTGTCTTGCGAAGGATATTTTATGCATTAAAAATTATTCTGAAATTCACGAGGAAGAATGATAACCGTAGTCCACTAAAAGTAATAATAACAACAATAATAGAATTGACAGTGGCCAAGGATATTGAACAAAGAAACAGAAAGGTGAATGACTGCACAGGAACAAGCATTGAGAACAAATGTAATTAAATCGAGAATAGAAAAAGCGTCCCTTGATAAGAAATGCCGTCTATGCAAAGAAGCAGATGGGACAGTGGATCGCTTGATCTGTGGATATAAAAAGATCGTGCCCACAGACTATTTGGAACAGCGCAGTAAAATAGCTTCGATGATCCATTGCAACCCGTGCCAAAAATATAACATAATAGCCAATAAAAACTGGAACTGACAAAGCTGATAAGATTCTTGAAAATGGCCGAGTCCAGGTCCTGTGAAACTTCCGTATCCAAACTGATAACACTTGCACACAACCTGACTTAACAATAGTAGAAAAGAAGCGAGTTTAAATATTAGACATGGCTGTTCCTAATGTCCTAAGAATTTAGGATAAATAATTTGACAAAATTACTAAGTACGAAGATTTTCAAATTGAAATCGAAAGGTTACAGAAAAAAAAAAATCAGTTGCCATCCTTATAGTTAGAAGAATATTGGGAGCATTCCATCAAATCTTGAAAATGATCTGAATACAATAAGAATTAGGGAAAATTGCAATGCACCAACTCAGAAAGACCGCTTTGCTTAGAACGGCTCACATCTCACGAAAATACCTTTGATATCTACTATTGGGAGGGGCCCGATATTTAAATATACACCCAAACGTTAAATTTGAGATGGACTGTGCAACTGTATCATAATAACAATATTAACAACAATAATGTCAATTACTTGCTCATACAATTAAAAAAAAAATGCTTTAGGAGAGTGCAAAAAGTTATAAGGTCATTTTAGCAACCAAAAAAAGTGCATTTTATGGTCGTTATTTCTCTCTAATAACGTTATCCATAGATCTTTTCCATTATATGATCAGAATTCTGACGCTCATCATATTTCCAGGCACACCTTTTGTCATTTCCTATTAGGGAAATTGATTATTTTTTGTGAATGCTGAATGAACAGCTATCGGCAACAAAGGAAGGAGTGTCAACTTGCTTTTGTTTTTCTTTCTTTCTCTCTCTCTATTTTTTTTTCTTCTTTTTTGTTACTTTCTTTTTTTTTTCGAGAAGGTGTGGTTTCGAAGAATTCTGCTTAAGAGAAACTGCGTTGTTGTTAAGTAAACGACGGCCGGATGACAGAGCACTTGCTATTTTTGAAAGTATAATGTGCATTAAACGATCTCAACTGTCGAAATCCGAGATTTTCATCACCGAAAACAAGAACATCCTCAATTTTTTGAAATGGAGAGAAGGACTTTCTAGAAGAAAACCAGCTGCACAAAAAGTCACTCCTTTTCTTGTAAATTTCCTGCATTCTTATTGAGTGTACGAAAAAAAAAAATGTCCGTTTCGAAACGGGAGTTCCTTATCCTTCAGAGAAACGAACTCCATTGCCTAAGAGTTTAAAAAAAAAACAGTTTGGTTGCTAAATGTGAACGCAAGGCGAACTGAATTTTTGTAATCCTTTTTTTTTCTGTCTTAGTATTCTAAAAATCCCTGTCTTAAAAATTTACCAATTTGAGCAATTGGCACGAAAGATAGATTGCATCTAAATTCTATAAAAGTGGGGGGATCTGATTTAATAAAATCGTACGAGACACAGTTCTTATTTAGCTATTATTATCAGGGGCGCAGAGAGCCATCGCGGACCCCCAGGCTCACTTTGACCGGCCCCATGACCCTTTCCTTGGGCCGCCCCCCGCCACAGCATAGGTCCTTGCCAGCGCGGGGCCCCAAAATTCATACGGGGCCCCCTGGGCTGCAGTCCCTGCTGCCCCACCCCTCATCGGCTCTGACTATCATCTTCCTATTGGTAAAGGATTTCAGTAATTTCTCTCAATAACGTCGCTCTCATTAATTCTGTTCAACGACGCCATTTTGTGGCCCAGATAATTGCTTCATATAAGTGCACTCAGTCCAATTAACGTTTTTCTCCGCCCTTTGTGAGCCGTTAACGAGAGAGAGAGATGGCTGCGCGTGTCGTCAACAACTAATATCAGTCCACTGTAGGATGGAGGGCTTTCATCACAGATATACGTGGTATAATGAAGGAAACACGGGGGATTTAGGCTTACGGTCAACACGTTGGCCAGACGTGTCGGCAAACTTGACTTACAATTTAACTGGAAACCGAACCTCGGCTTCACAGTTGACGAGGTTATGCGTTAAGGCTAGACATGTTGTGTCATTTTACCAGTAGACGACCTTTATATACAGAAAGGGGGAGGGGGTAAAGACATCTAATCTACTACATTATCCATGGCCGTAGCCAGGATTTAATTTCGTGGTGGTTCAAAAAATTTTACAGCATGTATCGATACAATCACAGCATGCAAGGCCGTAGCCAAGTCCCATTAAAAATTTAGTTTCGGGGGGAACCGGTCCCTAAGATCCCCCATCTGGGTACGGGCATGACATTATCACTAACATTGTTAGAATAAATTTCATTTGAGGGCTTCTAAAACATTTCAACATCTCATCTGCTTTATTTATTTTTTTTTTTTAATGGAAGCAATATGTGACTGAAATGGTTATTATAAAGCGCGTGGTAATATAGGGGGAGCAGGTGTAGCGACGTGAATTTTAAAGTTGGCCATCTCTAATTGTTCAGCATACCCCCACCTCACTAATTAAAAAATTGAAAATTAATATTTTCCCCCTTATATATGTGGCACAACCCTGTATCGAGCAAGCGAGTAAACATCATTTTTTCAATATATATATATATATATATATATATATGTGTGTGTGTGTGTAACCTTCAATGAAAGGATAATTTTTAATAAGAGATTAGGGTCTAATGTTCAAGATAAGAATTTTTGAACTTTAGAACATATTTTGAAGGGAACTTCTTAAGAAGAGAGACCCCCCGCCCTCTGTTTCTGTTAGTATCCAAGTTTTAACAAAATAATTCCCGATTTCCCAACGCACCGGGAGCAAAGATTTTTCAAAATCAAAATTCATTCAATTTTCCTAAAAGATGTTGAATATAAGAAAATACCGGAGCAAAAGTAAGCTACTTGGCGCTATTTATTGTGTCTGTGCTTATTATCCCTTTCAAATAACGGACATCCTCAAATAGCGGGCAAATATTTAAGTCCTGAGGCGTCCGCTATTCAGAGGTTTTACTATAGTCATATTTGTGTTATAAATAATAAATTTTTTCTTGGTTCTTTATTGTTCTTAATAGATGAATAACCGCTAAATTGTAGCTTTTAAAGCTTGTATTAATTTATAATGTTTAATTTTATTTTTAGTGTTCATTAAAATACGAAGTGCTTTTTAATGTTAATTAAAATATGAAGTACTGTTTTAAAACATTCGTATAATTTTACTTTTTGTTAATTTTTTTCATTAATTTTTAAAAGTTTTTTATACAGTAACTCTCTTCGTAACGGATATCCTGCCTACATGGCCACCCTTTTTTGCGGTCAGATAAAAATTTGCTAGTAAGAAACAACTTCAGAACGACCACCTCCTTTACGGACATTTTTTGCTGTCTGGCGAGTGTTCGCTAGTAAGGGGGTTTCACTGTATTTAATTCGTAACTTTGTGATTTTGCTTGCCATTTTTTTTTTTCTCTCTGTTTCTATGCGGCATTTTGTATTTTTGCGTGTACACATTTGATGCAGCAGTTTTGTATAATCATTATGTTTGTTATTTTTGTTTGTGTCCGCCTCAAAAAATAGTCTTCATTTGCAATTTTAAAAAAAAACTCCTTCCCAAGCGCGAGCCCCTCCTCCACCCGTTAAATCGTTATATGACCTGCCCTGCTCACAGCCTTTGATGCTATCTTCACCCATTTGCGATATCGGTTTCGTCATGTTTGTTGCCATTCGTTGTTGCGTTGACTGCAGATTTTCCAAAATGGCTTTCTGGTGTTAGATTTTCCAGCTGCTGAATCAGATTTTAAAGTTCTCGCGTCTTTGACGACTTCGGTCAACAGCTCCTTTCGCGCTGGTGTCCCGAGTAAAGAGTGTCGTATTTGATTTTTGCCACAACCACGTTGTTCATAATATGGGGGAAGCGGGACCAAATAATTCGGTGCCAAGATCTAAAACAGTGGTTCCCAACTCAATTTAAGCCGCGGACCACTTTTCCACTTCATTAGTATCCGCGGACCACTTTTCCACTTCAATTTTATCCACGGACCATTTTTCCACTTCAATTGTACCCGCGGACCACTTTGAAAAATTCTCACGAGTTGACAGATAGACCTTAATATAAAAGGGGGCCGGATCTTTTTTTGAGGAAAATGTGTTTATAAAATCGGCCTTTAGAAAAAAAAAGAAGAAATAATAAAGAGAAAAAATCTAATGATAATACAGTCAAATCTTGTTAAGACGAATTACTTTTAATACGAACCGTTTTCTGACATTCCATCAGATTGTAAAATACTACAAATATACAATCAATTTCACTTTTATATTTAATTTTAATATTTAATAAAAATTTTTATAAGTATTTTTTTTTTAACAATGACCTGTCTCGCGGACCACCTCGGACTCCTTTGCGGACCACCAGTTGAGAACCATTGGTCTAGAAACTTAAAAAAATTGGGACTTTTTTTGGTTCGCGTAAGATACGCCCCTCAATTGAATTGGTATCAAAACAAGAAAGAGTGTGTGTGTGGAGATTCGAACACGGGTAAACAAAAATCGGACAAAATAAAGGAGGATAAAAAAGAGATATGGCGGAAGAAGTAGGCGAAATAACGAAATCACCTTAGCACATTTCCGAAGATTTCGTTTGCTCGCCAACACACGAGGGTTGTTCTTTGGAAAGCAGCCAAGTAAAACAATAAATAGCGTTGCAGCTGTTGCGCCTCTAGTCTGGTTTCAAAGTGTACGTCCAAACAATCAGACGCTTGGAAGACGCAAGCGATGGAGACGATACAATAATCAAAACGTCAACAGACAATAGTCGCATACATACTTTATCTGCTCAGCATCTACTTGTTACCCAGCTGGACATTTAAATTTCAATCAGTTTATAAAAGTGAGGCAAAAAAAAGAGGAAAAACCCGCAGTACTTTTTAAAAATAATATTTTGCTCTGTAGTAGTTTCATGCATACATCATAGGCGTATGGAAAAAGTTCATAGGGGGGGTTATAGGCATTGTGGGGGGTTAGAGAGCTATCTCACATATTTATATGTTAAATATACAAAATTTCATTGCAATGGGGGGTTTACAACCTCCATCAACGCTCCCCTACTTACGATTGTAACATACATCGATGTTAGTGGCAGATTTCCGAGTGTATAAGGAACGTACCTGTTATGCAGCACCTGTTGGAGGGAGAATTTTCGCGCCAGAAATATGTCCATGCGAAATATTGCTAAAACCTCACGAAAGTCGAAACATGCAAAAATATAAATGCGAATAAAAGAGGAATAAATAGGGCCAAGACGAAGCTGCCGGAAAGAGATCGGAAATATGCAGTGCGCATGGCTGTCTGAAAAAAAACGTAAACGGGGAAATTTTTTTTATTAATTTGAGCATGGATGCTTCCCGCTATACTGCTACATATGTTCTAAATAACTGTGATGCATACAGTCGAACCTCGTTAGTACGAACGCCAATGGGAACAAAAAACCTGTTCGTGTTAACAGTAGTTCGCTTTATCCAGAGAATAATGGGATCGTATTACCACGTTATTTATTGTATCTGTGTTTGTCATATACAAATCTTCCCATTATTATATATATATATATATTTAATTATACTATATATTACATTTTATTATATTGTATATTTTATGTATAGTTAATTATTATTCTGTTATACCATATGCATATTTTGTAACAAAAATAAAAGTAGTATACAAGTAACTTTAAAGTTCATATTATGTAGAGTAGATGATTCGAAAATCCTTTTTGTACTATATGTGTGTATATGTAATTCTTATTTTGTTATACCATATACATATTTTGTAACAAAAATAAAAGCAGTATATAAGTAACTTTAAAGTTCATATTGTGTAGAGTAGATGATTCGAAAAATCCTTGTTTTACTATACATACATCTGCTCAAACTGATTAACTGCACAGACCGCTTCGATTTTTCCTCGATTTTTTTAAAATCATCGATGACGTGTTCTTTGTCATCCCGAATTTTACCGCAATTTCTATTTTATTCAACTTTGTATAATCCGCATTATTTAAAATTTCTTTTTTTTTTTCTCCCTGAATTTAAGGACTTCATTGCTTTGCAATTCATTTTTACACTTAAATGCGGAGGGATTCAAGTATAAAACTGTTCTACATAAAATACACGCTACAAAGAGCCGGCTTTCAACTGCCTCATAATGTGAATTTAGGACTACCATGGAAACTAAACAATGAAATCGTTCTGGTCAATCCAAGCCTCCAGAACAGTTCCTTAGTTGTTCCTCAAAATGTGGTCCGAAGCGGTGTACCAAGTGGCGCGGGGGATCTTCCAGAATTTTCAGGCGAAGCAATAATGTCTTGCGCATTTAACGTAAGTTATACAAGAACGTTGAACAAAAGCAGAATTTGTACAAAAAATTTACACAAAACTATAAGTTACGCAAAAAGTTATACAAAAATATGTTATACTAAAAAGGAAAAGGATATAAAAACTGTGCATCCATTTTTAAATCAACTTTTTCTCATTAAATTTTGACAACACTTTTCTTAAATTTTCATTGTTAGGCTTTCTATCAATAACATTTTTCATTATAATCTACCTGGTTACATAAATGAATAATCTGAGTTTGAAATTTTATATTTTCAAAACTGTTACATATGATATAATAAGTGATACATGAAAATAAAGAAAAGTATTCCAAGTTCCCTTTTCTAACATCACTCAACCGATAACAACTCTCCCTTGGAATGCTGGGATTGAAATTAAAAATGGCAACAACGCCGGAGAAAAGCTTTTGCTCATTAGAATATGCAAGGCTCTTTTCCGTTATTTCTGTGCAATATCATTTTACACCACAGGACCACTGTGCAGCACGTATTTCAACCAGCATGCATTATAAAATATCATTACCGAAAACGCTCAATGAACTTGAAGAACGCATCAGTGCGACATTAACAACCATTGATAGTGCAAAATGGTTGTTAACGTCGCACTGATGCGACGTTAACAACCATTGACAGTGCAAAATGTCTGAGATGAACTTGATTATAGATTAGATTTTTGTCGTGTTACGAAAGGTGAACTCATAGAATATTTATAACTGAAAAAAGAATTTAATGTTTTTCTTTATTTTCATGTAGCACTGATTATATTATGTGTAATAGTTTCGAAAATATAAATTTTTAAAATCCGGTCATTCATTTATGCTAACCCTGTATTTTTGTCAAGTTTCAAATCAGTGCATGCATGTATGGTCTTTATAGTGAAGTGCAGTCGAAGTTTATCTGGAAATACAGTGCCGCTCGCTTGGCCAACTTTTCCAACATTCACATATGCACACAAACACTGCTATAACAGTTTTCAATTTTATAATTTCTTTGAATGAAAATGACTTAATACAACATGTTTTATTATAAATTGCATTAGCGTGCAAGAACGCCACGGAACATGCCTATACGTTTGATGGCATATTTCCAAACTCTTTAATGAAGCCAATAAAAAAGTTCCATTTGATCCATACTGGTAGACAAAGTTTTCTTCCTGTGGTAACTTTTAAAATTTTATTGTGTTTGATGGGTGGTTTTGCTTTAGGATAGCATTTTCCATGACACTGGTGTTTTCAAAGCTTCTGCGTCTGGCTAACAAATTTTGCTACTTGACAAGTCAGTTCCAGAGTGCGATTTCGAGAGGAGCGTCTTTGCTATAATTATCTTAACGGCAGAGATTCGAGTGCAGGAGAAAACATATGACTTCGGTATCAGTGCATCTTAAAAGATGTTGGAACTTAGTTGGAAATAAACGAGATAAGATGGATGGAGCGGGCACGTGTAGCTAAATATCGTCATCTGTCAGTTTCTTGCGATTAATGGCAGAGAAATGTGGGGAGTCAAGCCCCCACCTCATTGGATATCAAACATTATTTCTTCACATTTCATCACAATCTTCTTTAATGTCATTTCAGCTCCCATAATTTTTTAATTGTTACGCTACCCACGTCTGACTAAAAATAGCTGGATTATCGGAAGCGAACTATGCAAAAAGTGAAATTGCTGTTTCGTAATTTAAAAGCTTCTCATATTCAAAGGCACTAAGAGCCAACGCTGGCCCCCACGCTCACTCGACCGGGCCCCATCACCCTCTGGGTCGAAGCCCCTGACAGAATCCTTGCCAGCGCGGACCCCTAGACTTCATCCGGGTCCCCCCGGGATGCAGACGCTGCTGCTCCCCCACTCTCTCGTCAGCTCTTCTCATATTTATTCATCCGTGCGTGCTTTTCAGAAGATCGTTTTGTCCTTCATCTTCATCCAGTTCAGTTACTCTCGACGCTGCAGTGACACAATAGTTACACGTTCACCTAGCTTAACATGGATCCGGGTTCGATTCACAACGGTGCCAAAGTAAATAAGTAAACGCTTACTGACTAACGGCTATGGTAGTCCGCGGATTGGTTCTCTAGGTCCTATGAGGTTTGAATTCCTTGGAAAATTCTCAAGTCCCGATGTGGCACGAGTTTTTTTACACTTGCGCCATATGGACTCAAGCATACCCTGTTGTTCTCAACTACGTTCACACCTTACTCAATAAAAATACAACCAACCAACTACGTTCACTAGTATTTTGTTGCGTGGTAGTTAAATAGAATTCTCTCCCATAATACACAGTATTAGTTGTTCGAGATAGTTTGAGAAAGCTGTTCACTGCTGTGGCGCTGTTTTCCCAGCATCCCATAATACACGTAAAACAAGTCTTGTCGCTACCGAGTTCTGATTAGCTTGCTGCAAAAATGTAACGTGTGTTTTTTTTTTTTTTAATAATATCTATGTTTTTGACAAATAGACGAAGAACGTCTAATAAACAAACGCTTTGATTATAGTTTTGAAATATTTTCATGTAATATCAGGTTGATTTTTTAGATTTGTTTTAAATTTAATGTGAGTGATGAAGCTTCAAAATTCTTCCATATGTTTCGGCCTTAAGTGTGGAACAGCTACTTAAATTCTAATCTCAATGCTAATCCGTTCGTTCTCGGAGTCTGAGTTTAAAATCTGTGCTTCAGCGATGACCAGGAGCGCCAACTGCAAGAGGTCTAGGTCCCCTCCCCACAAAAAAATAATTTGAGCAGCTTGGCTTTCCAAAAATTGATGGACAGCAAATAATGCATCATATAGTTTGGACAGTAAATAATTTAGCGTATAGTTTGGACAGTAAACAATGCACCATAAAGTTTGAACAGCAAATAATACAACATATGGTTTGGACAGTAAATAATGAAGCATATGATTTGAACAGTAAACAATATAACATATAGTTTTTATAGTAAATAATGCAGCATATAGTTTGGACAGTAAACAATGCACCATAAAATTTGAACAGTAAATAATACAATATATGTTTAGGACAGTAAATAATACAGCATATAGTTTGGACAGTAAACAATGCAGCATATAGTTTGGACAGTAAATAATGCAGCATATAGTTTGGACAGTAAATAATGCAGCATATGGTTTGGAAAGTAAATAGTGCAGCATAAAGTTTGGACAGTAAATAATACAACATATGATTTGGACAGTAAATAATGAATAATGCAGCATATCCTTTGAAAAGTAAACAATGCAGCATATAGTTTGGACAGTAAACAATTCAGCATATAGTTGAGTTGAAAATAAGGCATAATCACACATAAATATATTAGTTGGAATTATTCATTCTTTACCGTCGTTAGTTGAATCACTGAACTACATATACTTGTTTTTTCATTCAGCGCCCGCCAATATTTTCTTCGAACTGGCGCCTTAGCAATGAATTCTTGTGATATTGTTTCACAATATTTACTCATTCATTACCTGTGTTTTCGGAAACCAACTTCATTTCACCAAAAAAAGTGGTAGAAGCGTTACGAAATGAATTGCGTCTCTTGGATGTTTCGTAGAAATTTGAAACATCCACGGAGCTTTGTTCGCAATATTGCTGAAATTCTGCGGAAACATTTTGTGAACCGTGTCTATCACACACATTACCTGCCTCATCTATATATAGATCTTCCCTGGATCAGAGGGAGAGACACTACTTTGGAAAGCAGATTTTCCGCGTAAAAACTGCGGTGTCATTTGCCCTCTATTTTCGACGCGTTGGCAAAACTGTAATGGAGTTTAAAAAAAAAACGTTCTAGTGCACCTTTATTTCGAAGATCCCATGTGTCAATGACCTGTTTTGACAGTGCACTATGTACCGAACGGTTGTTGAAACTGTCAGACTTGTTTGAAAAGGACACCGCTGGCTTCAAGACCACTTCTAATTCTAAGTAGGCTTAAGAAATGGCGTCATAAGCCTACATCTTCAAACTTACGTGCCTACAGCGAGTAATAGCTACCAGAAACACGAGAAGAAAAATGCCACACATTTTTATTACTTTTTTTAAACTCCTTTTACACTTTTTTTGCACAAATAATTAGTCGAATATTTTATTAAGATGTGTATTTAAGTGTCGTAAAATGATTATAAAGTATCTGCAACGATTTTCCATTTAATAGTTCGTACTATTTTACGGTAATTTTCACTTGCTGTATTTCCAAATATGCCATTAATTTTTTTCATCACTTAAAAAATTTTCTTAATTTAATATACTTATTGTATTATTTAATGCAGAAATTTTCTGAGAATTTAACGTCACCCCCATGACGACTGTTTTTTTTATTCCGTAAGTAATAAACAATGAATGATGTTATTTAATTATTTATTAATAAAATTTAGAATTAAAAATTATTTAATTATTAAATCATTAAATTAATTATTAAATTATTAAATTAATTATTTAATTATTTGTTAGTAATTCCGTAATAACTAAATTATTAATCATTCACAATAAACAAATGAAATGAAAATTTGCTCGTTAAATCCGGTGTTCAAAAAATACTTCTTCGCTAAAAGCGGTTAAATTGCATTGCGCTTAATCAGTATACAAAAAAAAATCTTTATTTTTCTCGCTACAATGTTTAGGAAACAAGAAGAAAAATAAAGAATTAACGAACGTGATAAAGGTTTCATTAATAAATAAATGAAATGAGATAGAAATATATTAATTCATATTTATAAATTCATAATAAATTCACGTCTCCATGTGCACAATTCATATCTAATGTAAAAATATAGAAAAATAAATAAATAAAATTCATAATTTATAATATTATTGACTTTTTCTTTAAATCGAAGAAAATTGTAATATAATGGGAAAAAAATTAATACCATTTTTATCATTAGTATACTCAAATTACAAGAAATCAGCAATAGAAGTAAAAATAAATTTAATTTATATATAATATTACGTATACCCAGTGCCGTAACTGGCCATTCCTGTACCCCGTGCAAGAATTTGCATATAGGCTCCTTAATTAATTAGGTTTGGAAAAATAACGAACACATTACAATAGACTTTTATTAAGATTTAGTTAATTGCACTTTTCTGGCTTTCATTTCAGCAAATTCATTAATTACGTCATCATAATTAATATTTTAACGATATTGTATTCTATTGAAATAGTAGAAAGATTGGATAATCGTTCTTGTCTGATAGTTGATCTTAAATAATTTTTTATTAATTTCAACTTGCTGAAACTTCTCTTGCACGAAGCAATAGAAACGGGAGGAGTTAGAAATATTCGAAGAGCGACATTGATATTTGGGTAAGACTCAATCAAACCAAAATCATGAAGAGCTTGTAGAATATCAAGCGGAGATGCAGTTTCTAAATTTTGTATAAGGATCGTTACTCCAAACTTTCAATTTCACAAGTGAATTCGTACTTTTTTAAACCTTTGCTGTATTTAATAGCGAGATGTGAAGCCGATTTCTTTTAAATCAACAACACTCGTATATTGTAAAGATGAGCCATAGAAAAAACAAAAATCGTCACAGATAGTTTTCGTTTTTTCATAATGCCAATCTATTTGAGACAGTAAAGTGTCAAGAACATTGTTAATTTTTTATTTTAAATAATTTTTCGGGTGCCTAGTTACTTTCTTCATCTGGTGTTTCATCTATTTCCATTATCTTAACTCTTCTCTTTCTTTTATTAAGAAATCCCTACTCTATGCCCATTTCTTCAGTTAAATTTTGTACTTCCTGGAAATTTTGTTCAAAACCTGCATCTCGAAGCCTTTGTGATGTACTACGTAATCCAGCAATTAATTTTGTTCCACGATCTATTGACAAATCTTTCTGTTGTAATGCTTTATTTGTTCGATCGATGCATTGCAGAATTTTATTCCATATAGAAAGAGTACAGATAAATCCATAATTAATTTGCAATATCAAACTCTTTGCATTCGATATAGCTTCTGTATTTGAAAAATCGTTTGCAGTCCTTTCATTACTTTAGGTACATAATTGTAAATATAACGCCTTTATTGCACTCAGTGGCGGGCTGGGTCCTCTCGAAAGTGCATACCTTGGGTTATCGGAGGGCGCTAGTGCTATAGCTTATGAGGGCGCAAGTCCTATAGCTTATGAGGACGCACCGGCTCTGGGAGTTGGCCGGCGGCTCAGTCCACCCATGATTGCACTGGCCTTTGATCACCACCTTGTGTCAGAAAAAACTTTAAGTGATAATTTTAGGTGCTTCATTAAGATGTCCCAACGTGTTGTTGAGGACGAGAAAAAAATAATCTCTGCACAGTACCAAAAAAAGTAATAATTTCTGGATTTATAGATGCAGCGTGGACACCAGCTAAATTTAGATTATGAGTTGCACAAGGTACAAATATTGATAAATTATTAATTTCCAAAATACTTGCACTTACTCACTTATATGTGCCAGCCATATTGGCACCGTTGTCAAATCCTTGCCCCCTGCTATCCTGGATATCCTATTTATCAACTTCTAGTTTATTTAAAGTTTCAGTCGATAAACCTCCCGTTTTTTCATGTGACTGAATATACTTAATGAAGATTCCTTCAATCATTACCATTCCATTGCAATCAACATGGACATATCATCTGACTCAAGCTACTCTTTTCTTGAAACATCAGGGATGCAGTTGAATAAAATGGTGTAGTACTTTGCTTTCTTAATTGTGCATAGTTTAGTTCCCAGGTAATTGTATTATTTCTTCTTCAATAGTTGGTGAGAAATAAGAAACTGAACTTTTTTGTCTTTTTCAATATGCTCCTTGAAACTAGTATTATAATGGCTAGCAAATTAGTCAAATTTTAAAAAAATGCTGCAATGTGGATCTCTAATAATTCCGTTTGAAACTTTAAGAACAATATTATTTTTGGCACAGAATAGTATCCATTATAATTTTCAAATATTTCACGCCATGTCATTCTTCCCTTGTTAATTGAATTAACTACATAATCATCAATTGCACTTCCTAATTTTAGATTCTTTTCCACCACTTTCCATTTCTTTCGAATTTCAGTGCTCCGGAGTATTTTCGTGCTGGGAAATAAGCGGATGAAGACGCCTTCAATCACGAAATTCTTTTTGTGGGTAGATTATGCGAATTGTGTCCAAAAAGCATGTAAGGAAAGCAAAATACTCCATTTT
>QLNU02015270.1:27565155-27583451 GCA_006491805.2 Dysdera silvatica
CTATTAGTTTAATCTTTTTATAAAAGGATAGTAAAGGAAACTGACAAAAAAGTACATCAGTAACAAACATGTTTTTAAACAAAGTCAATCAATCAACGTTTATTGGCGTAGTGATACCAACGCCGATGGTATGGCGTGATTAGATGGTGAAACGTTCGAAAGAAAATAAATATTTCTGCCTTCGGTGGGACCTGAACCCACGACCTTCCACTTGCCGGGCGGAGGCTCTACCCACTGAGCTACGAAGGACAATATATAATCTCTTTACGAACGTATATATATTGTTGCCAGTTATTTCGCAGAATGGTGTAGTACATAGACTACTATTTAAACCAAATTGCAAAGAGACTGGTATTAAATTGATCGAAATGCCCGTTGCAGCATATGTATTTATTTTATATAAATCGAACACTACGCAGATTAAATCAAACAACAATGTCAATCAATCAACGTTTATTGGCGTAGTGATACCAACGCCGATGGTATGGCGTGATTAGATGGTGAAACGTTCGAAAGAAAATAAATATTTCTGCCTTCGGTGGGACCTGAACCCACGAGAAGAGTATGTATTGTCCTTCGTAGCTCAGTAGGGAGAGCCTCCTCCCGGCAAGTGGAAGGTCGTGGGTTCAGGTCCCACCGAACGTAGAAATCTTTATTTTCTTTCGAACGTTTCACCATCTGGTCACGAGATACCATCGGCGTCGATATCACTACGCCAATAAAAACGTTGATTGTTTGACATTGTTTGATTTAATCAGCGTAGTGTTCGATTTATATAAAATAAATACATAGGCCACAACGGGCTTTTCGATAAATTTAATACCAGTTTCTTCGCAATTTGGTTTAAATAGTAGTCTATGTACTACACCATTCTGCGAAATAACTGGCAACAATATATATACGTTCGTAAAGAGATTAGATATTGTCGTTCGTAGCTCAGTGGGTAGAGCCTCCGCCCGGCAAGTGGAAGGTCGTGGGTTCAGGTCCCACCGAACGCAGAAATATTTATTTTCTTTCGAACGTTTCACCATCTAATCACGCCATACCATCGGCGCTGGTATCACTACGCCAATAAACGTTGATTGTTTGACATTGTTTAATTTAATCAGCTTAGTTGTTTGATTTATATAAAATAAATACAGTTATCACTTATTGTATTAGCGGAGCAGTGAGTTAACCAGGGACGTTCTTGTGCGGGGGTGTTAAGATGCTCATGCACTTGGGCGACCAAACCATAAAGGCGACCCCAGATCGTTTTTCGTAATATTATATCGCCTTTAATCTTCAGATCAAAGACAATATCAAAGATCGTTGTTTTATTTTATGAAAGTAAAAATTAAACAATATTCTTCTCTTTGCCATAACTGTTTAAAATTGCGTATATACATAGATATAAAAGTAAATATTGCACATCAGAGCCGTAACCAAACTGGGGCTATAGGCGGCTGAGCCCCCCCTGGAAATGTAGTCAGCCCCAACCTGGAAAATATTTTTCTCCAATTAGCTTGTTACCTGCTATTTATAAAATCTTCACAAAAGTGCTAACACATCGCCTGCAGAAAAAATTAGATGCAGCTCAACCAAGAGAACAAGCTGGATTTCGAAGTGGATTCAGTACAGTGGACCATATTCAAGTATTAAGAGAATTAATTGAAAGAACACATGAATATGAACTTCCATTGTGTGTGGCATTTATTGACTATGAGAAGGCCTTTGACTCTATTAAAACATCAGCAGTCATCAACTCTTTAAGATCAACAGACATTGAGGATGTGTACATTGACATGGTGAAACGTGTGTATAAAAATGCAAGTGCAAAATTTCGGTTACATAAAGATACCAAAACTATCAAAATTGGTAAAGGTGTGAGGCAGGGAGATACCATTTCTCCAAAACTTTTTACTTCAGCTTTACAGATGATTTTTCAGCAGATAAATTGGAATAACAAGGGAATAAAAATAAATGGTGAATATTTAAATCATTTGCGGTTTGCTGATGACATTGTTATTTTTTCAACGAACCCATTAGAACTCCAAGACATGGTACAGGAGCTCTCAACTAGAAGTAAAGAAGTTGGACTCAAGATGAACCTACAAAAAACTAAGATCATGTTCAATAATTTCGTAGAGGAAACAAAAATACAAGTTGACAACATTGAGCTAGAAATTGCTGATTCATATATTTACCTTGGCCAGCTGATTTCAATGGATGGCAACATTATGAAAGAACTCAACAGACGTATTAAACTTGGCTGGAGTGCATTTGGAAGAAACAGTTTTATCCTGAAGGGGAAATTGCCTTTGTGTCTAAAAAGAAAGGTCTTCAACCAGTGTGTATTGCCAGTCCTCTCTTATGGATCAGAGACATGGAGTCTAACAGTTGGAGCAATACGAAAGTTACAGACAACGCAAAGGAGCATGGAGAGGTGCATGCTTGGAATAACTAGGAGAGATCGAAAAAGAAACACTTGGGTGAGAGAGCAAACTAGAGTAGAGGACATCATTGTTAAAGTAAAAGGGCTGAAATGGCGATGGGCTGGGCATATTGCAAGAAGAACTGATCAACGATGGACAACAGAAATTCTGAACTGGATTCCAAGAGACCACCGAAGACCTAGAAAACGTCCTCAAACTAGATGGGTGGATGAAATAAGAAAACAGGTTGGGGTGACGTGGAAGCGAATTGCTCAGGATAGACTTGTGTGGAAAGCATTTGGAGAGACCTTCATCCAGCAGTGGATAGATAATGGTTGAATATGATGATGATGATGATATATAAAATAAGAGTTTGAATTTGTTACTTACTTATTGAATATTTTTTTTTAAGTATGTAGTGGAGGGCCCCGAATGAATATTAAGCTTTGGGCCCTACTTTGTCTTGATCGGGCCCTGAGGGGATGGAGCCCCATAGACCCATATAAGTTATGTCTATGTGTGCTTGTTTTGGTATGGTGCAACAAGAAAAAAATCTTTTAAAAAATTCGTTAACTTTGGACAGCATTTCATTGTAATTATGAAATTATAAAGTAAATATTTTATATGATGAAATAAACATTTTAAATGAGAAAATAAATATTTTATATGATAAAATATGTAATTTATATGATGAAATAAATCCAAGCATTTAACGCAATAGAATCATAATTTAACTAAAAATTTTAATGCCCACTGAATGACAATAGTGGATTGGTAGCTCTAGAAAAAAAAAAATCGTAGGTTTTCCAGGAATTTATTTGACCAAATTATATATATAATATTAACTAATTTAATTTTATATAATTTCATGTGTAAATTTTGGGGTATTTTCGGTGCTCTGTCTGCCACAGATTCATAAAATTCTAAACGTTCTGTGTCACTTACGCTCCACGGAAGAAATTCATATTTTAAAATATGCTAGAAGAGGAATATATTAAGAAATTAAGTAAGATTTATTAATCATGCTTATATAAATTTTATAGGCAGCGTTGTAGAAACTGAACGTCAAATGTTTTAGGACCAGTATGGCATTTATTTCAAGGCATTTGTTTTATTTCTTCTGTACAAGTTTCATTTTTTAGAATACAGTATTTTTTTACAATCAGTTATCATACATTTCGATTTTTATTTTGTTTGTTTATTCTTGTCTTTTTTACTTTTTTCCTTGAACGATTCATTAAATGTCGATCACACGTCAAACCATTTTATTCTATGTTGAAATAAGTCTTTTTAAAAAACGAAGGGAAAAAGGACATGTCGTTTGTTTCAACTTAAAAGAAAAAAACCTTTGCCTACAAGAAAAAATTGCAGAACTTCTACTCAAAAAAAGTAATTAGTTCCCGAAGTAATTAAATAAAGGATTTTTTTTTACTGGGTCATTGTTTGAAGTCTGAAAAAAAGACGAGTAAAAAACGCTTGTAGGGACAGGTATCAAGGGGGATTAAACCAGTATCTTTTTACGTGGCTGTCATCAATACTAGGACAATGTATATTTAATTTTATAAAATAGTTTTTATAAATATAAACTACACACGATATATGTTGTTTTTATTTATATACGCTAAGTAATGATATTCATGTACTGAAAAACTTTGCTTAACCGAATTTCGCTTCACCAAATTCGATATTTAAAAATATAAAACTTTTCAATGAAGTTTTTTCCAGTCAAAAGTCGATTTTATATGTATACCTACTGGATCTAACGTTCGAGGTGGGGGGGAGTATGAGGTGTGACGATTTTTTACTTATTTAGTGATCAAATCAGGAGATCACTTGAAGATTCTTTGAAATCACTTAAGTCACTTGAAGTTCTGTTGAAATCACTTAAGTCACTTGAAGTTCTGTTGAAATCACTTAAGTCACTTGAAGATCTGTTGAAATCACTTAAGTTACTTGAAGATCATTTGAGAATTGTTCAAAAACACTTGAAGATTTCTTGAAATCACTTAAGGTGACTTGAAGATCACTTTGGATCATTTGAAGGTCACTCGAAATCATTTAAAGTCATCTAAAGATTCCCTGAAATCACTTAAGGCCACTTGAAGGTCACTTGGGATCATTTAAAAATTATTTTTATTTAAATCGAACACGACGCTGCAACGCTGCATATGCTGCAACGTGCATTTCGATCAATTTAATACCAGTCTCTTTGCAATTTGGTTTAAATAGTAGTCCATGTACTACACCATTCTGCGAAATAACTGGCAACAGTATATATACGTTCGTAAAGAGATTATATATTGTCCTTCGTAGCTCAGTGGGTAGAGCCTCCGCCCGGCGGGTGGGGGTCGTGGGTTCAGGTCCCACCGAAGGCAGAAATATTTATTTTCTTTCGAACGTTTCACCATCTAATCACGCCATACCATCGGCGTTGGTATCACTACGCCAATAAACGTTGATTGCTTCGACATTGCTTAATTGTCAGCGTAGTGTTCGATTTATATAAAAATAAATAAATATAAAGATATGTCATATATTTCAAGCGAAACGAGAAAAAAAATTATCATAATATAATACATAGATTTACAATACAATAGATTTTTGCGGAAAAATAGAAATTAAAACAAAAAGGGGGGGTAAGTACAGTAGGACCTATGTATATAATGAGAAGATTGAAACCAACGAAAATGCTCGCAGTATCCGGCCCTCTCTAAATCTGTTTTGAAATTTAAAATTCTAAACTTTGAAAGTAAAGTAAAGTAAGTCTTCATAGGTGACATATGTGTATGCAATATGAAAACAATATTATTCGGCTTTAAATCCGCTTAAAATTTAATGAGCAACCTGTTATATTATTAACGATTAAAGATGTCCACAGCATATAATATTATTAATATTATATGCTGTGGACATCTACATCCTTCCTCACAGTTCTTTAAAGGAAGTTGGTTAACGACATTTCGTGTTTAGGCAAAACCAATTGTTTATACATCATAAAAGTTGTTCTGTGTAGGGGGCGCCTTTCTATCTGTTCTTAATGGCACAAAAGAAACTCTCGTCAAATTTTTGTACGATAAGCAGTCCAACCAGGCCTGTCGCTAAGCCGGGGCCAACAGGGGCGCGGCCCCGGTTCCCCCCATCGAGCTATTTATATATAGAATAATCCCCAGGTGTCCTGTGCTCCATACGTCCTTCACCTTGTCCCATTTGCCCCTTCATCCTGGCTGCAGACCTGAGTCCAATATTGTATTTTAGACCAAGCTTTTTAGCCATTTTTCCTCGTTTAGTCCGAGGAGCGCAGAATCTTTGCCCACACAAAGCGCTTAAATCATATACTGCACTTTAACATTATCCCAAACAAAATCCACATCTCTCTCGCTAAATCCAGAAACCTGCAACATGCGGGCTCGTTATGAATGGATCGGACTGTATGTGGTATATTAAACCATGAATTTCCAAAAATGTCCATATTCGGTCATGCATGCACACGAGAATCTACATGATTTGTGTATATAATTAACTACGCAAACTAGAATGCAATTGTGGAGGATAAACAGCGTAGTTGTTCAGTGCTGAGTAAACGTTTTTCACTCCATTACTGTGTTCTCTTAAAATAACTCAAGCTGTCCCTCCTTCCACGGTCTTCCTAGTAAACCTAATAGGACGTCACAATGTTGACTGAGATTCTTTCCTTTAGCGAAGAAAAGCAAGTCACAGTAGTAAATGACTAACGAGTTAGGGCACGGAATGTCTTTTAATGTTTTTGCAAGCGTTGTTTTATAAATATGCGATGAAGTGCGAATTATATGATCCACTCCAGTAAGTCAACCAGTAGGTATCAAAGGATTACCCTGAAGTACGAAATGTATATGTTACCAGTGGCGCAGAAAGGGGAAGGGTCGAAGGGACCCACACCCCCAGAATTTTTTAATTGATACGCCGCTATATGTCACTTGAATATAATTAAAGTATCTCTATTCAAACCTCCTGCGAAGACATCCATAGTCATCCAAAGTCAATCCAGAGTCATCCAAAGCCAAAATCAATCCAGAGTCATCCAAAGTCAAAGTCAATACAGAGTCATCCAAAATTAACTCAGAGCCAACCAGAGAACTCAGTCCATCCCGATATCCATATTTTTCGAAATATGTAGAAGCACAAAAAATTAATTGAACACTTACCTCCTTATGAACATCGATTGCAACTACTGGCTTAAAAGCTTAATGTTTGAATTGAAATTTGCCAAACTGAACCTGAGTGATACAATGCAAGTACCTAGTGGTCTAAAAAATACTGCAAACATTTTGTCGTTTACAGCTACAGCTTCAAGGAGAAAATAATTCGACTATTTTAAGATAGGATACCTTCAGATATCTGATTGTGTGAACAACTACTGTTGCAACTTCATTTTATGAAATACAGTGTAATAAGTCCGTCAGATACAACAGCATGACTGTCCTGCTCACTTAGATTTAAGCCTTGTTACTTCTGGTTGCAGAATGGAACTATCCCTAATGGCTTTATATTTTAGAACTTTACAGTCTAAAAAACGCAAAATAAGATCATATAGGAAAATATTAGCAAAAGCAACTTTTTTGTTGTTTGTTTTAATCAGTGAGCACGCAATTTCATGAATTTCAGCGTACGTAGTATCCGAATAGAGAATACATTGAATACTATCCATGATATCTACCATTAATTTCGATGTTATAGCACTGTATGAAGCGTGATTTAGTATATATCAACTACACAATAGAGAGTGGTATTTTTCATTTAGTTTTGACAAATACTTGCAGTCTTCAAAAGCATCAGTATCTGCCGCCTCTCTAAGTAGCAAATGTTATCTAGTGATGATTTTAAACTACACTTCCGTTCACGAAATTTGCAGCATCATGTGAGATGCCAATAATTACTATCGCAACGCATATGCAAACGTGATGCGCTTACAACGGTGTTGGAAACGCAAGGGCACTGGTGCAGAAAGGGGGGCTCGAGCTCCCCATTAGCTATTAAGACACATTCTTCTCTTTAACGCCGTGTTACATGATCTTCTATGAAGCTAATTGGGCGCCATAAGTTTCGAAGTGCTACACCCCTGCTCAAGGATGGATTGATAGAGTTCTCACAACTCCTCTCCATTAAATATGCATATACATTCTGCAATTTTGCATATACATATACGTGTTTGTGGGGTCATAGCTCTATGACCCCCTCAAAAATGTCAGTGCATGCCATTGTGGCAAGGCCACTCAATGGATATAAAAGAAAGCAGGCCACAACAATCAAGTTTTCTGAAGTGACGCAAGTGAGTTCAATCGGTACAGTATTATCAGTACAAATATGCTCCAACGCAAAACGAGATTCGGAAATGAAAGAACTGTGGAAGTCAGAGAAATCTGTTACCCGTACCGCGAAATTTCTTTACGCGTTCGTCGAAACGCTAGTACGGTTATATGTGCATGGCCTCAATAAATACAAGAACGTTCTTTGCATTGTTTTGAGGGATCTGAAGGGCAAAATTTCATGGCCGTGAGGGGAAAACTGGCACTTTCACGGTGTTGACAGATCGTAGAACATCAAAAACATCAATTCAACAATAGAAGATAGGAACACGTCAGGAGATGTCTGCAAGCACCGTTCGTCGCTGATTGCAGAGCGGGCTTGTTTCTTTTTCTCACCATTCGTTGCTGTAATTTCCCCTGACTCTACATCGTAGACGTCAAAGGCTACAGTGATACCAAGAATGAAGATACTTGGGTATATTGAACGGGAGTGAATCATAGTGGGGTTTTTTTTTCTTCTTTCTTCTTCTTTTTTTTTTGACGAATCGAGGTTTAATCTCATCCATCGTGTGGGACAAATTCTTATTTACAAATGTCATGGAGATCATACCTAGAAACAATCATTTTGCAGTGTCATACAGGTCACGTACTCAGTGTGATGATGTGGGTTGAAATTGATCCATACTTCTTCCTTATTGCAGATAAAAACATATTTTATTATTACTTTTAATCAATATTGTTAAGAGCTATAAGATAACTCGACAAATACAGTCGCTAGCAGCGACTACATTTTTGTCAGGTGACGAGTGGAAACTTTTTTTTTTCATACCAAATTCCTTTCTGTGTGATGTCACTTTCGTCTGGCCAGTACGATTCACCGCGATTTTTCAAGCCCTGGTTACAAGAATTTTAATTTGAATGAAGGTGGAGAAACTTCATTTTTTGTACATTAACGTTACGTTTCTGAAGTTCTTATGCTTATCGTAGTATCAACCCCTTCGGCTCTGGCGTCCCTGTGACAGGACGTCTTCTTTAATTCAATCTAATAGTCATATTTTGCTTTTCGTTAGATGAAAATCCGATGTACTTACCTGAGTACATCTCATATAATAAAATAGGTATCAAATTTTACACTAAATGTCACTACTGTGTCCATAATTTTAAAAAAAAGGGTGGCTTCAAGTGATGAACGAGAAGCGTGTGAGTATTGATTTTTGTTATGTTTTATAAAAATAGTTTTTACTATTATTTTTCAAGTGAAATTTTTGATTTATAAAATATTAAGGGTTAAATATTTGTAATATTTATAATCTATTGATGTACTATGCATCCATTTCTTTGAAACTTACATTTAATTCATGTCCTCTGACAAGAACATCAGGGCTGCGATTGTTCTTTAAGCAGAAATTACTTCTGAATTAAATAGAAGTGAGTTTAGGTTTTATTTGACGAAAATTAGCATGTTTTTTGTTTTGGTATTTTTCACTATTATTTTTGTTTGAATATTCACTACTGCCACTAGTGGCATGGTAATTGAAAAATTTCATTATAAATCATAGCATCATCATAGCATAATTTCATACGCAAAACACCCAAAATACTATAATTGCTAAACTCGATGTGATTTTGGTGGAGATTTCAGCCCATAGACGTACGCAGAAAGTTCATAAGGGGGGTTATAGGCTCAATGGGGGGTTACAGAGCTACAACTCCATGTATTCCTATGTTAAATACACAAGATTCTTGTAATGGGGGTTAAATCAACACCCCCGTGTACGCCAGTGCTTCAGCCCGTTAGCTACCTCGCCCCCCTTTTCTACGCCTATGATTACTACTATATATATAGCCTACTATTTGTTCACATATATGTGGGATATGCTTTAGAATGAAGCACTATGAAGAACTCTATGGATAAATATTATGTCCTTTAATGAATAATTGCTACAGCTACTTCACATAGTTACAATGTTGTGTCTTCTACATTAAAGCACATAACACAAATTATCCTAATTCTTCATAAGTATATCGTCACAGATATATATCGTCGCGGTAGTAATATCCGCCATATTCCTATGTCATCGTAAGCGTCGCTGCTCTGCGTCCAACCTCCACCTCGGTTGCTTCACGTCTCCCAGCCTTCTCCGTTTCCACGCATGCGCTAAACGTCACTGTCTACACACTCATGGCGTCTGGTGTATAGGGATGGGTGTCCCAACCCACGTATATGTATGTACATGTGTGTGTTTTTAGTACCTGATAATTACAGTGCATTATATAAACTACTTAAGAAACAAATTTTCGTTGCAGGAACTCTAAGGAAAAATCGAATTAAGAAATATCCTTTAATGTCGGATGCAGAACTAAAGAAAATATCAAGAGGATTAACGGATTCCAGAGTTTCCGATGATGGCAAAATGACCATAGTAAAATGGCATGATAATAATACCGTTACAATGGCTTCAAATTTCTTTGGTGAAGGAGAAAAGAACCAAATTCAGAGATGGAGTAAGAAAGCAAAACAACATGTAGAAATGGATAAACCCGAGGTTTTATGTTTGTATAACGCAGGCATAGGGAGTGTTGACAAAAACGATTTTCTGGCCTCATTATACCGTGACAGTATGAGATGCAAAAAATGGAAGCTGAGATTAATATTTAATTACTTTTGTATGGCAGTTATAAACTTATGGATAGAGTATCGTATTGATGCCAAACCTTTAGGAGTGGCTCAAAGAAAACAAATGGATCTATTAGATTTTACTTTACAAGTTGCTGAATCACTTGCCTTTAAAAAGCAGGCCAACTCATTAAAACAAGGACATCCTTCTTCAAGTCAAGTTCTATCGAAAGGACTAAAAGCATCTGTAAGACCATCTCCTGATATCAGATATAATTCAGTCAGCCGTATGTTTGACAGAGCTAATATTCAACGAAGGTGCAAATTTGAAAAATGCGGACTTTTCATTCTTTATTTAAAACTTTTGCATTCTGTAAAAAATGTAAGGTATTTTTATGTTTTCAATCCAATAGGAACTGCTTTAAAAGTTTTCACGTTAAGTAAAATTTGTTAAAAACAGCATAATTTACTAATGTAAGACCTGTTGTAATTTCAACAAATTTTCAACAAATTTCATAAAATTTAATTTTTAGTATCTTTAACCATCCAGATAATAATTACCACCCAGGAAAAAAATCTTGACGAATTTAAAAAAGTCAGGGCCAAAGGGGTTAAGTGATTATGCTATTTATCTAGGCTAAAAAGAGAAAAACGTTATTTTGCTACCCACTCAATATTTAAGCGGTGTTTTCTACGCTTTGGGTCTTTATATGTTAGATGCAAATGCGGAAGGATCTTTGTTTGTTTGTTTGTTTGGCTTTTTTATGGCGCAAGAGCATCTGGGCTATACTGCGCCAAACATGGTAAAATCAAAGACTGTAGTAAAAACCAGTACTTTTTAAAAATTTAAAAACATGCGTATGCGTATGGTCAGCATGGTCATTTAAAATGACCATGTTGGATAATAGCGGAAGGATCTTTCAGAAAATTCTCAAAGATCATGCAAGTATCGTACAAATGGGTGGCCCACATACTCGGCTTGTGAAGTCCTGTGATGGAAACTTTTTAAATAAAAAAGCAAAAAAAATTATCTACTTACCGTCTTAATTCAGTGCCTGAAGAAATTTTAACAAGAAATCATTCATTTTATTTATATAAATATAAATAAAATGAATGATTGGTATCACTACGCCAATAAACGTTGACTAATATTGTTGAAATCATTCATTATTGTGCATATAAGGTATTAGAAATGATGGCCACCAATGGACAGTTTCATTTTCCTCGTAAAGAAATAAGTAACGCTTTCTCAAATTTTAAGAATAACTCACGTAACTCAGGAAAAGGTTTTGTGATGTAGTTTTATTACTAAAGAAATTGTAGAAGTGAAAATGAGTGTCCATTTTAGGATGGTGCAAATAGTGGTACAATGTTAGCGATTTATAAAACAAACTAATTTTAAACTTCACGATTTTCTAAAGAAGACGAGTCAAAACATTGATATAAATGTGCGCATATTAAACATATCCAAAAATGTTCACTTATAATACCTCTCTCCATAATTATGAACTCATTAAACACAAAACGTTATACTTTTTAAATTTAAACACAAAGTACTATCTTATATGAATGCGATTGCTTTAGTTTGTAATATCTTTTATTTTACAATAGTTTAGGGACAAAGAGAACTTAGAATCATCTCAGCGACTGAATTCTTTGAAGCGATTTGTCTCGTCCAAATCTTCTGCTACAAAACCTCTACAGATCCCCAAATTCTACTATCCAGACGGCAAGCCGCCATCTCCGAATGAAGTGGAAAGCCATTTGCAAAAGATAGCAGCCGTTTTCTCTGGACTCACTGACGGCAAGGCTTCCAGAGAGGAATTCCATATTGTTACTAAGGTGAGAAGAAGGTAATCTATAAAATAACAACATCAAACCATAACAAATAAATATGTAATTGAGATCTCTAGAATTATATTTAAAGTGCGATTTCCTAGCTGCGGACGTCTCTTTACGCAACTCTAATTGCGTCATCGCGTATTACTCTTACGCAGATGTCCTCCAGGAACATATTTTCATCAGTTTTCTCTTGCTTGAGCACGTAGTGTAATTTCACTGAGACGTTTTTAACGTCGTTGCGGCGCAAAATTCGCGCAATCAGGAAAAACCGCCTTAAATGTTATTTTTAAATGTAGCATAAGTAATTATCTGGAATTAATTCGAGTGGATTGATATTTACACTATATTTTTGAAAATAAAGGCTTGTGTGTGTATGTGTGTGTGTGTTATGCTGAATAAAGCAATTAGCCTCTCAGCAAACTGGTTGTAGAACTTTGAGTCGATAAATTCGTTCAAATTTTTACAACTTACTGTACAGAATATATAAGATACAGCTGTATATATGCATATATATGATGGAAATGAGTAACTAAATTAATATAAAATAGTACGAATGATAATTATGAATCTATACCTGAGTTTCCATGGATAGAAGGTAGGAAGGAGAGATAATTGCCTTCCTGAAAAATGAAAATGGATTCTAATCCGTACTAAAACTGAGGTATGGAGGAAAATCATGGATGCTTAACAGTTTGCTTCCATGAATTTCAATCTACGAACATCGTTGAATGTATAAAGTTTAAGGTAATAATATTAAAGATTCATGAGTTTTAATATTTTATCATCTTGACTACAAAATTTTATTTATATGTTTCTTTTCATATTTCACCGCAAAGATATTTACTTCATGGTTTTTATAATAGCTTTAAAATAATTTCCTAAGATTTTGTTCTCGAATTAAAAATAAAATTAATAGGTTGTTTGTTCATAATCTCATGAAGTTTATTTATAAATGAAAAATTCAGTTTCTTGTCGTATGAAAACTAATGCAACCTAATTTAAATTATCTTTGTAAATAACTAAATACTGCATTTTTTACCTTTAAGGCTTGTGGTCTTCCACTTTACTGGAAATTACCACTATTTCTTGCAGCAAGAGGAGAAAAGAAAACGGCAGTAACCTGCGATATTTTCTTAGAGTTCTGGAGGAGGTGAGAATAAACGATTTTTAAGCTATTTTCGAACGACACGTAGGTAGTAACAAAATGCTACCATCACTTCATCTTGGATTCAAAAGTCATCTGAGAGTATTTTGATGCTAAAAAACGAGTTCTATGATTTCCATGTTTACTTTAAAAGTTTTTTATCAACTAGGATCATTACTGCTTAGTCCAGGGTCGTCCCTGGATTCAAAGCAAGCTTACGACGTAGCGGCCCTCAAAACTGTTTTAACGTAACACAACGATAAAAAAGACTGACCAGGACTTAGCATTACAAAATAAAGTTCTTCACTGGTCCAAACGCCAAAGGTAACTAGAAGATAATGAAGTCAAATTAAGAATAAATATTTCTAAACACAGCTAGGGATGTATCAATTACTTGGCATTTCTTAAGTTCGATGTTATGGACAAATGAAAGGGTTTTATTTAGGTCTACTGCAGCATTATAAACACAAAGAAAAACCAGCCCAATGTAGTTATAAATTTCTACTTCTCAGAACTTTGCAATAAGTTCTTTTTTGTCGGAAACCAGGAGTCTTTGAAGTGGCTATGAGGCCACCACAATAAACATGACAAGATAACGTGCATAGTCGACTGGTGGTCTAACATATAACATTTGACTAATAGCATGTAGCCTATATTTATTTTAACCACCATTTAGAAGTTTCATCAACGTCATGGGAAATATAACGTCACACACAAAAGGTCAATTGATGAAATACTCTGGGAAGGTATATAAAGGCCGCTAAAAACTTATTTCTTGGTGCTTGTACTGCATTTTTTTAGCGGCCCTGGGCGGCCGCCCAGCTCGCACCCTATGAACGACCCTGCCTGGGTAATTATCCACCCCATGTGCTAATTTTGCAAATTTGCCAATAACCTAGAAAGGTTGGTGGCACTGTATTTCTAGTAAGGGTTGGACGCAGTCCAAAAGATGTAGATTAGAGAGTCAACTCCTCAGAGGGTGGGTGGAGGGAGGGGATAGCTCTTGTTAGAGATGCACTCCGGCAAATTCGGGAAAGATGAATCGAAGTTTAACTGTCTCCTAATTCTAATTCCTATAGAAGAAAATTGATTGCAGTTTGAATTCTGCATCAAGCTATCAGTCACAATCCTTGCAAAAAAAAAAAAGAAAAAAAGCTTAGTGTAATAATTTTAATTAGGGATAGAAACCTTATTAAAATACATAAAATAAAGAGATAATATTCTATTATTATTTGTTATAATTGTTTGTTGAAGATTATGATTAACATAAGTTATATCCAAAGGGAAATTGGTGTTTTGGCTTATAAGTTTGATATAACTTAAGACACTAACCATAAATAAAACTGCTAAACAAAAGAGAAGAAGTATATATTTTTCCCCCAGCTAATTTTGTAAACGAGCGGTTCAATTAGTTCTTTTATAAACAAACGGCTTAATGAATTTTTTGTAAATAAGCGGTTCAGTTTCTTTTGTAAAGAAGCGACTCAATAGGTCATGTCTGAGAGAAAACACATTTTTGTTTCAGATACAAATATTTCCTTTGTGCATTATGTATGATTCTAAGTTCGTTTGAACGTCTGCTATGGAACAACTTTTAGAAATAAAAGTATGGATTATAGAAGGTATGCGAAATTTGCAAGATCCGTACGTGGTAGCCCGTTTTCAAACCCATTTCGGTGTATTTAGAATCAAGTCAACAGAAAATGGATGCGGAGAATTAATTTCACAGGTTTCCGTCCATAAATTATCAGAAAAAGGTTCATGCAACGGACCTGAAATGGAAAACATGATTGATGAAGAATATAAAACATGTCCTCATTCCCTAACGAATCTTTTGTGGTATTATGTCTTTTGCTTTGGAACAAGCTTAGGCTATGAAACGTTTTATTCGATTTTTTTCCCTTTTTGGGCTTGGAAATTGTACAGTGCTGTTTGCCGTAAACTTGTTATAGGTGTATACCATATATGTTGGTCAAACTTCGAAGGATGTGATCCGGTTGCCTAGACCTTCTTCACGTTGTCAGCATAGAATCGAAGACGCCATTGAATATGGTATGCCTTCAACACATGCCACAGTTGTAATTACTTTGCCATTTTCAATATTCTATTTTATGATAAATCAATATGAATACTTAATTGAGATTGGACTTGCCATCGCTACTATTTGGTGTACGCTTATTTGTTGCAGTCGTTTATACATGGGAATGCATACTGTCTTAGATGTCACCTGGGGGGGGGGCTTATTGCTCAGAGCAGGGCCACCTCAAGGGTTGTAGGTACACGGGTCGAGATTACTTATGACGCCCCATCACATGTCCCTCACCCTCTCTCCCAAATCTTCCAACTAAGCTTTTAATTATCGACTCAACATTGAAAATTTTTCACTTTTCAATAGGCACTTTTAAATGCTTACTTTTAGTAGGCATATGGCCATTGAACAGAAAATAGCCCTAAGTAAAATTAGGGAGTTAAAGAGTTGGGGTAGAAGTAAAAAAAAAAAAAATCTCAATATGATTTGTAGTTTTAAAGAAAATCAATGCATTTCAAAAAATATGGTATATTAATATAGTGCTGAACGAAGAATTAAGGTACGGAAAAAAACTAAGAATATGCAATGTTATTTGACTTCACAGCCAAATGCAATATGTTAAACATCTAAAGGAATCTTTCTGGCTTTGGCACTTGCAAAAGATTTTAAAATTTGTTTAAAGTCCAACTTTTTGGCTTCCTCGTTTGCAATTGCTAAAACTGCAAGAGCACTGTCTCTACTCGGTCCTGGTCGATCTGAGGTAAGTTTTTATAAGTTTTAGAGTTTTCTAAAACTTCGCTCGGTACGTGCAACCATGACGGACACAGTTAATAGTATGTGCAATGCTAGTCACAAGTTTGTAAACAGATCCTTTTGGTCGTTGGATTTTATTTTCTGCAGTACTGTGATAGGAAAGTATCTTAATCTCTGGCTCTCTCTTTTCCAATCCACTCTGTAATGCTTTAAATAGCTTATAGAGAAAAATCTGGACAGAATGAGCGCTACTGCTTTCTCGAAATCAGTAGAATTTTGCAGAAACTAATTTCATCTCGGAAAAGTCTTTACCCACGTCATTGGTCAGGGCTCGCGCCAGAACGGGCGACGGGTAGGGAAGAGGAGAGGGCGCGACAACCGACTTTCAATAAATCATCAGCTCGTTGGCAATGACAGCGACCCACGCTTCGCTACCGGAGGGATGGAGGCAGGGAGGAGCACTGTTTCCAAGGACATGGCTTGCTAACCAATAAGCTGCTTGTGATGTACTGTAAACAGGCCTTTCGCGGTCAAGTGTTCAAGTGTTCTATTCGATTGTTAATTCCACGGTATTGGAGTTACGAAAAGAATTGGTATAACAGTTAGCCACTTTTTTTAAAATAATTTTCTCCCGGTAAATTAATGTTACCCGATTGTGAAACCCAATATTTTGCGGTGGCGTCCCCTCAGTCTGTGGCACCCAGGGTAACCACCCTGCTCGTCCCACCCTTGGGGCAGCCCTGGCTCAGAGCCTTAATGCTTAGTATTCTTCCTCTTTCTAATTCTATCGATTGCTTTCAGCAGAAAAATAATTATTCGCCGATCGTTGCTTTTGCCATTATGAGTTTATTGCAAATACTATAATCCAAAAACATCACATTGGTTCCCAGCGAGAGGTGATACGACTATTAGGTATGGGTTCCGGATTTGCCTTTGAGGTATGGCTGAATTATCATTTGGGAATTGTTCATGAACCATATTCATTTGTGCCATATGTAAGCGTTTTTCCCAATTTGCACATTATCATTATGTTGATTTTTAGGATTATCATTGGACTGTCATGTATTGTAGTAACAAGGCAAATATTTATAAACCTTCTTCACATTGTTCTTTCATGTCTCATGTGGTTGGATTACAAAGATCACATCGGATAGCTATTGTAGAAATTCCAAATAATTTTATAACATATGTGGCTGTTGGCTTCGTCATTATGTATTTTGCACCATTGAAGTTTCGGAAAATTGGCATTGAAAGAAATAGCATGCATTTTGAAGTTTAAATGTTTTTTGCATAATATGCTTTCAGATCTTAAAATCTCTCCCACTACAGAAAATATACATCATAGCCTTTTCTTTAAAGCTGTAATAAACAATTTTCAAAAACACCATGGTCTCCAATGTCATTTATCGAATGAACTGAAACCTCAATAAAGGAATATTAAATTTGTGTTGATTTGCACTACTGCTAACAATGGAATTGTAATATACAGAAGGCTGATGAAAGTATATGAGAAAAAAAGGGGTAGTGAGATTAAAACACCACATGTTTGGAATCGAAATATGAATTCTATTTGAAGAGAAAAATCATTAAAAGCTCTTTCTATTGCAATGTAACCAACAAATGGAAATTTTTCAATCTGTTTACAAAATGTAACTCTTTACTGTGAAATCTAGCTGTTCTTAACCAATTAAATCTGAGGTTTTTCTACAAATCAAGTTCCAGGTGACAGTACAGATAAATCCCATGCTTTGTCCTCAAAACTCGTGGTATACTCTTGAAATAGACTGGAGAATTTTGCAAGCCCAGCTCTGCCACTTTCATATGCGTGTTCGTTGTGTCTTCATCGCCATTTTTTTAGGCTGGAGATTGTTTTCGGGTGTATTTCGTGTGCTGTAGTGTTTGAAAATGGGTGAACAGTTGCATACTTTTTCCCGTGAGAGAATTCTGTCATCAAATAACGTCATTTTGATTCATACTTTGCGGAGTTAATATGGAAACAGCGTCATGCTGTTAAGTGGGAAAACATGTTTCCAGATTTCCTGACGGCCATTAAGCCAAAAGGTTACCTTCCCACCCCATACCTCTGATGCTGAAACATAGATAAGCACTTTAAAAAACTTTTTTTAATAAAGAATGGACAAATTGAAGGAGTTTCACGATCCATTAATGAGATAGGTCCCTCTCTAGTGTGTGAGTGCTCTGTGGTTATTTTTTT
>QLNU02015270.1:27591319-27612964 GCA_006491805.2 Dysdera silvatica
CACTATAAGAGCAGATGTCATGTCACATGTGGGGTGGTCGTAACCTTCATAGTGAGTAAAAAAGACCACTACCTTTTATTTATTTATTTATTTAATATTTATTTTGGTTTGGTTTTTTTTGTTTGTACATTTTGTTTTTGTTATTTAATTCTTGAATAGCATTTGTGTTGCTTTCTTTCTTAAAATCAGAGTTCACTGGAAAACAAATATGAGCATTTTTACCAAAAATATTGAACAGATGTCTGCTTAAAAAAATAAAAAAAATCTTTTTAATGATGTCTGCTTAAAAAAAAAGTGCCACAGGTCATTTCAGTTAAATGAGATCCGGTTAAATAGGATTCTACTGTATATTGGTTTATATTAATATCATGTTATATACATATATCATGTTAACTTTACTGTTCACTTTTAATTAACTTTACTGCTTACTTAGGTTTTGTCGACATTGGAGGAAGAAGAAGATATCAATCAGATAACAGAATATTTTTCATATGAACATTTTTATGTGATTTATTGCAAGTTTTGGGAGCTTGATAAAGATCACGATTTGTATATAGACCAAAACGACTTAAAGCATCATAACGGAGGAGGTGATTGTTTTATGATTCTGACATTTGCACTAGAACAACGCACTGAGTTTCTAATGTATGTTTAATTAACACACATAAAATATATAATTCAATGATTATTCCCATGAATAAGTAGACATACATTTTATTTTTCAATGGAATTCTAATATTTGTAAGCTAGTTTTGAAAATATAAAGTTTTTGTGTTATTTTCTTTTCAGCTCTTTCTTCAAAAATCATTCAACGAATATTCTCAGGTGCTGTGACATGGTAAGCATAGGACCCCTTTCCATTATGGTTGCACGATTGTTGTTTTAATTACTATTCTTGTTATTACTTTCGATTTCGATTATTACTTTTCTTATACAGTGAAATCTATCGGTAATGATACTCAAGAGATCGGAAGGTGGTGTTATTATAGACAAGGTCAAATATGATGTATTCTACGTCTGTCGGGAGTTGTGGGGGAAAATATCGTTAATATAGATTTTATTGTATTATCTACATTTGTGTACACAGAAAGTCCATAAATGGGGAGGGTTACAAAGCTACAACTCCATATATTCATATGTATATATACAAAATTATATCATGTACATACAAAATTGTGTCATATACATATAAAATTGTATCATATGCATATAAAATTGTATCATACATATATACAAAGTTGTATCATATACATTTGCAGGTGTATCATATACATACAAAATGCATGTATACGGTACAGTATTGTTATCTCTATGAACCAGAATCATCAACCCATATATATACACTGCCAGTGATTATCTATCAGACCTAGAGCTTGATGCTAATGAAACTTCCATATCCAAACCTTATAATTATAAAAGCAACCTTTTGTTCATGTAATAGCCTGCAAAATAAGTATCAACTCTTTCACTGCTACCAACATGCCTATGCGTCAGGGAGTCATGTGTTGTTCGTGAACGAATCAGGTATTATTACCAAATGTTTCAAACGAATAGAACAAATTCAGTCTTTTAAAATGAATCTTTGGTCAGTGACATAGACGCTATCATTCACTGAAAAGCCAGCTAGCTGCTTAATTTTATCCACATAACCAATGGATGAAAGGGTGATGCTCTTAATATTTCAGGCATGGTGTAGTCTAATACCGAACGACTCGTTTGTTTCTGATACATGCGTTTCATTGGCGATGCAAGTGACTACTTAACAATTCCGTCAATCTGTTTTCCTATATTAGTCATAATGCACATATTACTATATTTTGTTTGTGATGCACTCACAACTAGCAATTCCTGTTGTTGTGTTACATGGAGTAAGCAATATATGAGTTTCATACAAGGATGATGGTATCAATTTTTTTCTTGTAGGATAAGTTAGAAATGGAAGAAAATAGCAAGCCATAGCTTTTTTTTTGTGAGATTCTCTTCCATAGTGATAAATATACAATATGCGAGACAGTGGTGGCTCTTATGTCCATAAATAGGGTGTTGCAACCATGTTTTTGCCTTTAGAAATACAACTCGCAAGTGTTGCTTTTCTTTTCTCTTGCTTTCGAGGGGAGGTGGGTGAGAAATATCCAGGCCCCACCCACCTCTCCTCGAAATTTTAATTTTATACCCACCTCCCCCTTGTAAGAAAAAATAAGCAAATGCGTCTCTCCCTCAAGTTAAAGTAAGATTTCAGTTTTCTAATTCTTACACATATAAATTTTCGAAATAAGATTTCAATGCATGATACAAATAATACTTATTTACATTTTTATTGTAATAGTGAACTATAATAAGTTCGCTATAATATTAAATGCTTATTAATAAATAGAGAGTAATCACAACAAATTATCGCATTTAAAAAAGTTTTAATAAGCTGTTAATAGATATTTTGGTGGTTATATGCTACCATGATCAGAAATCGCACGTCAGCTTATAACAACATATTAAAACTTGCATTGTAAGCAAATAGTGTTTAATAAATAAAAAAAGTGGATTTGGTAAAATACATTTATTAAAAATAATACATTTATGATAATTTAAAAATATCAGGGAAGCCAGTGGGAACCTTGAAGTAGGGGGCCTCAAGCAAAAAAAGGTTGGGAGCCACTGATTTAAATAATCAAATATTTAACAGTGATTACGTATATTTTATATTTTCTACCCGCAGTGCGTCGTACATTCAAGTATTGCAGTTCTATTAGAGCGGTTGTCGTTTTGTAACTATGTACTAGTTTTACTGTTTGTATTGTATACAAGCATGGTTCAGTCCCCCCGAACCCGTTAAAAAAAAACAAATCTCAAAACCCCCCTTCCCCAAAGTTGCTTACGCAATACTTGGATGGTCCCTAATTTTACATTACTAAAAACATCGTAGGATAGGAACAATACATTGTCTGTGTAATTGCATTTGCCACAGTCCAAAATTTCAGATAACTTAAAAATTAATATAATTAATAGAAAAGAAATGTTTGGACAGGGAAAAATTAATATAATTAATAGAAAAGAAATGTTTGGACAGGGAATGAATACAAACTGAGAATGGGGGTTGGGATAGGGGACCTTTGTGTGCAGAGAATTAGAACAGAAAAAGCAAGAAATAGTATGGAATATAGGAGCCGATAGGTACTTTATGCTATTCATTTTGAATTTTTAAAATATTGTGCAAAATATTGTATTATATGTGTTAAAATTGTATTATTAAAATATTGTATTATAAAATTAATTTGTAATTAAAGACAACGTTGATTAAGTATTTTTAGTGTTATAATAAAAGAATAATGGATTAGTAAAATGTAATCTTAAAGGCAATCATATCATAGATTATGTTTATGATGAAAAAAATATGAAACACAAATAATGATAGCTCGGGACGTTCGTCCATACGGTCGGAACGCGGGTTGCATGGCTTATGCAACAACCACGTGTGTGTGTGTCTGGTGAATGCAATAATTGTGTCTAGCATTTCTACCCATGTGCAGCTCCTTAGCAGCTTGCTGGTGCTGTACAGCTGCAACACAGGCAGCTAGTAGATATATTATTTCGAATATCGAATTGTTTCTTGAATTGTTTGGGCTGTGATTATTTTTGTGGCATGTTTCAAGCTAAATAAACCAATTCTAATAAAATGATAGCAATAAAAATATTAACACAATATATTTTTCTTTGTAATGAAAAACTCGTTGTTGCACAGCGTTGCAACTTAACCACTAGCCGCCACTGATGTATGATGATGATGATAATACTCTTATTTTTATTCGAGGAATAAGGTGTCTTTATTGTTGATCCTTATTTTGGCCCTGCAGTCGTAACACGTTCACCTAATGTGCTATTAACCCATGTTTGATACACAGTGGTGCCAAAAAAATTGAATGCTTATCAACTAACTGCTGACTGTAGTTCGGAGGTTGGTTCCCTAGTCCTCAAGAGGTCATGATTCCTCGGAAATGCTGTAAGTCGCAGCGCATCATGACCTGTATGGTACTTGTGCCATAAAATTTGAACAAATAATTATTATATCCTTATTGTATTATTTTAATAATTTCTTAAAGGATATAATAAATTTTAATTATTTTATATATTTCTTGATATATTAATGATTTTTAAGCCGTATTTGGGAAAATTTGGTTTACTTCATGCGAGTTGTGACTCATTGCAATGCTTCGATTTTTCAACTTGAAATACTTTTTGTTGAAAATAATGTCATTGCTAGTAGTAATAGGTATTTGCTTTCATTTTTTTCTTTAGTAGTCCTATTCAAAAAGAAGGTAAAATGAGCTATACAGAATTTGTTTGGTTCCTCATTTCTGAAGAAGACAAAAGGCATCCAAGGAGGTAAGGCATGTGTAAAATTTTGAATTGTTTGCTTTTACAGTCAAGCTTTGTTAATGTGAATTACTTTTAACACAAACTGTTTTCCAAATCTCTGCCAATTTTGAATAACCAAGGGATACGATCATCTCCATATCTACAGGGGAGATTTTAGGACTGTCCCCCCAAACTAAATATTCAATGGGAATTGCCTACAGTCTTGCGTTCTGTGCTTGTATCGATACATGCTGTAAAAATATTTGAACCCCTCCCCCCCCAAATTAAATCCTGGCTACGGCCTTGGATACGACTCTGTCCTTTTTGGATAATGCAAACAAATTTTTTTGTAGCTGTGATAATGTTCGTGTTAAGAAGGTTCAACTGTATTAAAATGTTTTGTGCAGACGTCTGAATGTAAAACACTAATTGTTTATGGTGTGTAAGTGTATAAAATAGCCTTGGCTTGTGTGACGAGGCTTGTCAAGGGGAAATTTTGAAACTGCAGTTGAGATGGGGGTGAAACTGATGAGTAATATCCATGAAACTATTTTTCAATAGATTGGCATCATAAAACGGATTGTTTTTTGTGTTCTATGACTTAGAGATAACTTACAGTCATAAAGCTGCAATTTTCTAAGGGACATGGGCACCTTTTATGTAGAAAATCAACCAGCGGCGTAGTTAAGGGAGGAACTTGGGGTGGGGGGGGTTCCAGCCTCCCATTGGATAACAAACCACATTATTTTCTCATAGTCTGCATCACAAAATCATCTTTAAAGGCACTTGCCCCCCCTATAGTCACTTGATGCCCCCCCCATGAGTTTTTAGTTACTATGCAACTAGAATCAACCCCTGGAATATGCATTAATAGAGAAAACGACATGCGCTTTTACAAGCATGAGATGAACCCTGGATCCTTTGCACGATAGACATGTTACCCTTATGCCATGACACAACTACATGAAACAGACAAGCATGACAAGGACTTGTTATACAATTCGTTTCATCATGAAATTGTTTTTAAATTTTTAGCTGATATCAGTTTTTATATTCTCCTCTGACTTCATTGCATTATTTGTTTTTGGTGTGTTTAATGGACTAACTTTGTCTAATGTGTCTAGTACAGTGGACTGACTTTGTCTAATCTGTCTAGTATAGTGGACTGACTTTGTCGAATCTGTCTAGTACAGTGGTTCCCAACCTGTTTTAAGCCACGGCACACTTATATAATAGCCAAATACTCCACAACCTCCTCTGTTCTCTGCCACTATATTTGCATAATAAAATCATTTTTAATAGAATAATAAAAACACATCAAATACAAAATTATGTTATATTAATTAAATATGTCAATGTATAATTATAGATATGAAATTAACAACCATTAGTAGAACATTGCAGTATGTGTAGCCATGTTAAAATATAAAAGTGTTGTAAACATTTGGTATGAAATTTATAAAATAGTTGTGACGATCCCCCTCAGAAACCTGTTCGCGACCCCACAGGTTGGGAACCACTGGTCTAGTACATAAACATGCTATACGACATTTTACCTTTTTCGGTGCAGGATGACCTTTGTTGACCTTGCACAATAAAAGTTCAATCAGCCAAACAACTAGGATTATATTTTCATTTCATCCTTAACCATAGATTACGGAAATTATACTAACCAAGCAGTTTTCAAACGATTCGAAACTATTCAGTCATTGTTAGAATGCGGGTTAGTGAAAAGATGAATATTGCTTTTTCATTTTGTCAAAAAATTAGATACAGTAAACGGCTAATGTATTAGTAAAGTTTTTGGTATTGTGTTCTACCTCATTTTGCATAAGAACACGTTGTGAGTTTAATTTATATTCATTTTTAACTGTATGTTGTGCCTTACCTTGCTTGGTGCAGAATGGCCCTGGCTATCCTTACTCAATGCAACTAACCAACAGATGGTACGTTTAGCAATTAACTTAATTTTTATAAATTTCTGATGGAACATCAGGAGTTAAAACTTTATTTTAGTAGATAAAAAGATTGTGAACACACAACGGAAAGAAATACATTTGTTAACCATGTGGAACATACTGTTTTTCATTATCAGTTTTTGGCCCGATATTCAATTGTTGGTAGTTGACCAAATTCAGTGTTTTATTCAACTGCCATTGAAGTTGTATTTTTATGTGTGGTGACTAAAAACTGTTGTATAGTGTTAACTTGACGCTGGTTTACTGTGTGTCACAGATATTGAAGTGATTTGAGACTTCGATTTTAAATTGAGTGTTCTTTTTAATATAAATTTGGCTAAAATTCTGCCATATGCAACATTTAATGTTGAGAGGATATGTATCATTAACATTTCAAATTTGATATTTTCATAAAGGTATATTTTACATACATTTATTCGAATGTGGAAGGTGTTTACAGTTCTTTGGTAACCTTTACTCAAACCAATTGATTCATTATGTAAAGCGATATACCTATATTTGCCTGATTCCGTTTTTTTATCAGCCCTTAACCTGTTAACCGGGGAATAAAATTTTGTGAAACTCGTTTCACACTGGGGCCTTTTTGGGGGAGACATTTTGGTAGTCTTCCGGGCATGACGAAAAATGTCGTCATACCCAGTTAGGTTAAATATGGTTTTGACAACTTCGGTCTTTGGTAGGCAGTAAATCTCAGAAAGGGTCTGTTTTTGTTTTGTGAGATAGACCAGTAATCATTAGGTGCATTGCTATGTTTTGCAATGTGATTATGACCACAAAATTTTTTTCACTGATCTACATTTAATAAAGGCACATGTCCAGATGACATGGCTTTTGGTCATGATGTAAATATGGAAATCGCAGTATGCCACTTTCGTAGTGTGTGTGTGTGTACTGGAAGTCGTTAATTTTCTAAGTATGCAATAATTTTTCTCAGTAATGACTTCCAAGGGACAGGGGAAAAAACGTTGTTAAACGAGGAAAAGACGTTAATCAAAATACATGTAATTCTACGGAGTATTCTAGTGATTCCAGTTGTTTTTTTTCTTGTTACCTTTATACGTATTAGTTTTTGTGTGCAAATGACATTGGTTTATGTAAAATGATTGAATTGAATTTTATTGTTAGCATAGAATATTGGTTTCGCTGCATGGATCTAGATGGCGATGGTTTCCTGTCTATGTATGAACTTGAATTCTTTTACCAAGAGCAACTACAGAGGCTTGATGCTCTCGGAATTGAAACGCTACCTTTCAATGATTGTCTGTGTCAGGTAAAATCTAAATTTCAATTTCCACATGATTTAAAATTTCTCTTTGAGTTCCTTTCTATGATCCGTAATTTTCATACCAAAAACTCCAAATTAAAATGCTTTATGGAATGTGAAGGTCTAACTCGATGAGTTTTATACCTGTGAAAAAAAAAATTGATACTTCAGAATATTAGGCAACTTCAACATACGTATCTCTTAAATCATGTAAGGTTTATAAGGGATAATTAATTTCCCTTTAAGTTTTGTTCTCCAGCATTTGCTTCCTCCTGTGGAGGATATGTGAAAAACATTGTTTACCAGACCCTTATGTCCTCCCTCGATGGACTGAAAATCAGAATTATTGCTGTGATAGAAATAATCATACCATAAGTGCTGCAGAACAGCTGGAAGGAAGTTGTAATTGTCACTTGAAAATCTTACATGCCACGAAAGAGGCATGCATGTTGGAAGTATATCATTTAGCTTTCTGTAGTATTGATTTTGTAGATAACAGAACTTTTTGAGTTACACTTTCACATTCTGCAAGTACTTTAATTTTGTGCGGGTTTCGGATTTGAAAATTATAGGTTACAGACAGTGGCGTCATAGGGTTTTCAAAATTAATTGGGGGGGGGCTTGGGGCCCAGGAATAGATTCTCTCTTTCTGTGTGTTTGTATATATATATATGCACATACAGGGCCTAGTACGGGGGGCAGGAGGGGCTGCTGCCCCAAGCCTCGCAACTTGCAGTATTAGGGGCCTCTAAAATATTAAATGCTCCGGGCCTCTCATTTTCTCTGAAAGGCCCTGTATATATACATATAAACAGCTGAGCTCTGATTAGTCTGAACTTCGCCAATCGAAATCCGGATTGACTAAAGTATTTGTGTTGAAGCTAAGAGTGTAGCTAAGATTTTTAGTCCTTATGCAAGAAATTATTTCAGGCCCCTTATTTTTTGAAGTAAATTATATATAACAAAACTTTGAATCATTTAAAAACATAAATATATATTTTATTTACACTTTATTATCAATTTCACGAATATCAAAAGCATGAAAATTAATATTATAATACGATACCATTTATTAAATGCAATTCGTCAAATATAAAAAAATTACACTATAACTGATAAGTGTACCACAAAAGAGTTAAAATATAACTTTTCGCGTTTTTGCATTTGCAAAATCATTAATGATACTGATATCTTTGAAATACATTTTACTGGCGTATTTATGCTCAGTGGCCAACATTGCAAGATCGTACAGCCTACTTTGACATATAGCATTTTTTTTTTTTTTTTTGTAATCCTTTATTATGCGCAATTTATTAAACGATCTTTCCGCAGAGGCAGATGATACGGGCAGGGTAAAAAAATAACATAAATAAAGAACAAGTGTCTGATAGTCACTTTCTAGGACACTATATTTTAAAATTAATAGATAAAAAAAATTGATAGACATGTCAGCCGATAAATCTTGTTTGATAAGTGTAATTATGTTAGAGAATTGAATCGGCAGTTGGGGAGACAGGACAGATGAATACTTTTGTTATGAAATTTTTACATTGACCTAATATTATAATATATATATTCTATATTTATATATATATATAAGCTATTATGTATTATATAATATAATAGCTTTTGCTTAATTCTAAATGTTCTTATATATTTGCAACTACAATAGGTGTAGGCAGAAAGTTCATAAGGGAGGGATTATAGGCTCAATGGGGGGTTACAGAGCTACAACTCACATATTCCTATGTTAAATATACAAAATTTCATTGCAATGGGGGGTTACAACCCCCATCAACACCCCCCCTGCATACGCCAATGGTGACTATGATTTGAAGGTTTATTATTCTCTTTACCGCCACCAGGTAAATCTCGTGATACATGATTTAAAAAATTAACTAGAAAATTGTGAGAAAATTTTAGGCGTGTCAGTAAAGAATTTTTTTCTTCTTACCTTAAAATGCAGCCTCTTGATTTAAAAAAAGTTCATAAAAGTCCAATATGTGAAACAAGTTTTTTAAGTTTTGTGAAGAACTAATATTTGCTGCTAAAATGATTAACTTTTCTGTTGAAATTGAACACAATGAAGATGAATGCACATTGGTGTATTTTTTCAGATGCTGGATATTATAAAACCGAAGGTTCCTGGAAAAATAGCCTTGTCAGATTTGAAGAAATGTAAAATGACACCTATTTTCTTCGACACGTTTTTCAACTTAGAGAAGTACTTGGACCACGAACAGAGGGATCCTTTTGCTTCTCAAAGGGTAAATGCACAATTTGATTTTTTTTTTTTCCTTTATGGACTCCTTCGTAATATAAGTTTATGTTTCCATCCTGTTCTTAAGGTTGCTTATTGTAATATATAGAGTTCCATAAATTATCTTTACAACTTTAGATTTTAGTAACTTTAAAATTATACTAGATAATAACAAATGGTTTATAACATGTGACAAGATAACTTATAAAGTTTCGTTTCCTCATTCATACATGTCAATGTATGCACCTAAAAGGCTCATTGCAGTTGGGTATCGGACTTTGTCTCTATGAACCAGGCTACACACCGAACTTTCTCATGTGACGTCCACATTTTTCGTCAAATCTACATCACCTGGAAAATAACAAAACTTTATGAATTATCTTGTCACATGTTGAAAACCGTTTGTTATTATCTAGTATAGTTTTAAAGTTATTAAAGTCTTAAGTTGTAAAGATAATTTATGGATACTCTGTAGTTTGTATTTTCTTTAATTTTTAAATAGTTGTTTTTACCAATGATCTATTTGATTCCTTTATAGAGGAATATAAAAAAATTTGTAATAAAACAAAATTGCCTATCGTTCTACCTGTCTAACACAGTGATTATTTTTCATGACTTCACAAGTCTCTTCGGCAAGAATTAATACAGTTGTACCATATGCATATCCATGACAATAAAATTTATACTAAATAATTTTATATGCACATAATTAAATAGTATTGGCAACCATGTTCATGTTGTTGGGGATAGGAAAAAAAAAGTGCAAATATTGTGGAAGTAAGATACAAATAGTGGAATATACAATGAATGGCCAAATTATTATTAACCACTAGCAACTTTATGTCAAGTAGCTAATTTGCAGAATGCTGATGCAAGATGTTTGAATCTGCATTAGAAAGACAGGTGTATACAAGCTAATGAAGTGCATAAGTCATGTTGTAAGGGGTAAACAATGTCCTGATCTCATAATCTGATGTCTTAATAATTTCTTATTTTATCCTTGTCCTGCGGTGGCGCAGTGTGGTAACGCGTTCGCCTAGTGCACCATTAAACCAGGTTCGACTCCCAACAGCGCAAAGAAAGCTGACTCAGAAATCTCGCGAAGATCGTACTGCTCACTGTAGTCTGGGGTTTGGTTCCCAGGGCTTTAAGAGGAATTCAGATTCCTCGGAAAACTGTAGTCCAAGAAGTTCAGATTCCTCGGAAAATTGTAAGTCCAGAGGTTAGGATTCTCGGGAAACAATAGGTCTCAGCGTAACAGGGCCACTGTAGTTCTTGAGGCATAAAACCACGAACAAACAATTATTTTATCCTTAAAGTTTGTATTTCTAGCAATATTAATTTTTGACCTTCGTGGTATACCATCTTCGATCATTCTGATGTATATTTTGGATGCGATGCTACAAAGCTTTGGTCCCTTTCTGTGAAAGTGCTTTCCGTTTTCTTTCTTTGCTGGTCCATAGCCCAAGATTTGGGTTCGTAGATGACAGAGATTTAAACTCTTCAAGAAACTTTAGGTCCTTACAGGAGAAGACAGGGCCCTCATGGTCGATAGGACACGTACCTTCAAACAGGCAGGGACTTGCACCCTCCGAAAATCCAAGGTCTACCCCTAGGGACTTTGTGCACTGCATCATCTTATCAGTCCTTGCGCCATAAAATGCCAACCAACCAAAATAGTTAATGGCAATTAATTTTTTCTTACGATTTCTGCCCTACAGTGGCAACACATTCGTTTGTTATGCCATTGACCTAAGTTTGAATCCAATGGTATCTTAAAACGTGTGTGCCATTTTCTTACTCATTTTATATAGTCTCTGGGGTTTGATTCCTCAGAGAACCAAGGATTGGATGTCACTGGAAACTGTATGTCATGATGCAGTATGACTTCAGCTGTCTTGCACCATAAAAGTGCAACTAACTTACTTCAGATGTCCTTGCATCAAACAATAAAACACATCTAAAGCAAAAAATTCATGCAAATCTATGGAATCAAGGTCATAGGGGGGGGCTAAGGAGGCTCTAGCCTCCCCAAGAAAAATTTTACATATTATTTTAAAAAGTCCTTAGTCCCAGATTTTACGAAATTAAGCCAATGTGTCAGCTTCCCCACCCCAAGCTAAGATCTCTGGCTATGCCCCTGTATAGAACTGTTTATTAATGGTATTCCAGAAATATTGCTGGTAAGTAAAGTTTAGTGTTAAAGTTAAAAGATTTGATATTAGATGATAAGCATTATAAGAATGCAACACATTGGGAGTAGTGGACACTGGAAGTAACAATTGACTCAATATATTGATTTAAACTCACTTATTTATACCGTTAATAGGAACATGATGGTGAAGGAACGGAAATGTCTGACTGGGATCGGTATGCGGCTGATGAGTACGAACTTCTGGTCGCAGAAGAAGGTGCTACAGATCAACCGGATGACCTGTATGTTATCGACTTTGTATAAAAAAAAGAGCCTCGATTTAATAATGTATGTTCACACTGCAAACATTTACCTACTAACTATCTCTTTTATTCCTACTAACAAAGCGGAAAAGAAAATCTTTTGCAAACACTCTCCATAGTTATTTTTAATTATAATGCCTCTGTGTTTTTAGAAGAGAATAAATAAAGCCCATTTCTCTCCTCCTTGGGCAGAAATTTTGGCAGCCCCGATTCTTTACCGTTGAGACCATTTCTACCCAATTCTGTTGCTGATGTGTGTGCCTCGCATTCCGTACAGGCTTGTAACCAGGATGAAGGGGCAACCGGGGCATATGGGGCACCCAGGGATTGTTCTACATACAGTAAAACCTCCCTACAACGATGTCCGATATAACGATAAATCCCTCTACAACGATAATTTTTCTCGGTCCGTATAATAGTGTTGTAGAGAGGTTTTACTGTATAATGAACCCTCCCTATAACAATAACTCCCTCTACAACGATAATTTTTCTCGGTCCGTATAATATTGTTGTAGAGAGGTTTTACTGTATATATAAATAATTCTATGGGGCCACGCCCCTGCTGCCCCCAGCTTAGCTACAGACCTGGTGCTATGAATCTGGGTTTGATTCCCAAATATCGGTTTGGTGCCAAAATAGAACGCTTGCAAATTGCTCATCACAGTACAGGAGTTAGTTCCCAAAACCTTAAGTAGCCCAAATTCCTTGGAAAACTGTAGACACTGGGGTAACATGACCACTGTTGTCCTTGCTCTGTAAAGCAAACAATTCAGGTCGGATCAGTTGTTCGATATTCGAAATTGAAATAATGTAATTCTAATGAATCTCATACGAATAACAATGTAGTTGCATGGCTACTGTCTATTTTCACTACATTTTTGTTTAAATTGTATTTTTTTTTTTAATATTTTCTATTTATTTAATTTTTTTAAAATCAGCATTTGATTTTTTAATATTTTAAAATATTGTTTGCATGTCTTTAGAATTTGTCCCCCACTTTTAAAATAATTTTATTAATAACAACATTATTAGTTAAGTATCCTCGGATGGCCTAACTCCTTTAAAATTGCAGTCTGTGAAATGTATTTTTTTATATGGTTATTTACAGAATGATCGATTGGTTTCAGCTTCTGTTGTGTATTTTAGGTGATGTTGTATGTCATCTGGGTCCGAGACCTATGAACCACAGTAAATTTAAACAAAATTGATGTATACGGGTAGTGGGTCCCAGTTTGGTTGCCCTGAAAGTGGTATCTATAACCACTGGGGCGCTCTCAAGGACAGAGTTATATGGGCCTGTGGGGCCCGAGCCCTCTTCCCCAATAATTTCAAATGACATGCAATTTTACACATATTGTAATGTATAAATGTGTATAACGTGTGCTTGCTCTCCTCCTCCCCCCAATAATTTTAAAAGCTATACTTTGATGCTCAAGTGTGATGTAAAAGTTAAAAAATATAAAATATGATTGCGGTAACTTAACTCAGAAATCTTAGTCTATAACCATGTGACCAAAACGAATGTTCTTCATGACCAAAACTGCAGCTCATTGTTCTAAGTGGCTGAAGTCAAACTAAGTTAGAATTCTCATAAACTTTGGTAACTTTGTAGCAATTTAAAGATTATGGGGAGAGGGCCCTCAAAAAGCTTTAAAGAAGGTCATGGTATGCAGCGTTAGAGAAAATAATGTATTTTGATATCTAATGGGGGGGGTTTAATCCCCCCGACCCCCCATTTCTTATGCCATTGTTTGATAATGATGAATATGATTTAAAATGCACCTTATTTCAAATAATCTATTAAGTTGCCCTTTAGGAAGATAAAATTCAAATCAAAAAGTTAATGTGCAAGCTTTGAGATTTGGCCGCTGAAGTGTTTTTTTTTTTTTTTTCCGAATTGTACATCAGATAATTTGTATGCCATTTATTCATAAAAAAAATATGTGATATTCAAAGAACATGTCATTTTCAGAGAATATGTCATCGTGGACAAATTTTAAAAGCATAGAAATGCTTCTGAATACATTTTTTTAATCCGCAAATACCATTGGAGCAAATCATAAAAATGAGGATTTGAATTTAGGGGGTCTCTTCCTGAAGAGAAAAGAATCATCTACTACAAAGATTAAGTAAAATAGAGCAAATCAGGAAGAAATGAATAGGAAGACCCTTATGGTTATTTGCTGGCCTTGGTTTGACACCTAGCCACACTCTAGACAAGAAACGGTAGAAACATCGATATCATAGTTCTGACTTCTAATAGAGGAAATAGCGAGGAAGAAGACCTTTGACCGTAGATGAGACGATTATTTACAGTACTTGCTTCATTTGTTTATTACATAATAAGCAAAGGGGAGTAATGTAGCTCAATTAACCAATCACAGAAGTTATGCATATTTGTTTAATAAAGATGGCTCTATAGCTATAATCTGTCTATCATAAGAACTCCTGCTGTTAAGTCTGTTGCCATTGAAATAATAAGCATTATCCCATTTTTAATAGCAGGATGCTAACATGCCAATGTGGGCATGTGCATTTCTTTAGGCATCCCCCTATTGAAAATGGGATAAGGCTCGTTATCATGGCAATGGACAAAAGCAAACAGACTGGAAGGAGTTCTCATGTCAGACAGATAGTAGTTATTACTTAATAGAAATTTAAAATAAACGATTCTGTATAATTAAAGTGGACTTCTATCCCATGCAAAATACTCTAGAAGCTTTCTCCTGAAATATTGGCATTTGCATTACAGTGAAATCCGAGGCAATCACTGTAGGTTACACGAAAAAGAGGTTGCTCAGAGAAGGGGGCGGTCTATTGTGTGTGGGGGGAGGGGATAATTAGAAAATTTACAAGAAAACAATTGAAACTGCATGCATAAATGGCAAAATCGGTGCCGCATTAGCAGACAAAATTTAAAGTTAAAAGATATGATTTGGTCACTGGAAATTTTAACTGAAAGCTATGAAATTTTGCAACCTTTTAAAAACGATCGAATTGTAGTTTGTTTTGATATTACAATTATATTTCTAAACGATTTTGAAATATAGAAAATAAATGAAGTAATTATCTACAACGTATAGCGAGAACAGAGACTTTTTTCCATAAGAGTTCCAACAATTGTTCTTCATCAGAATTGGGCTGAGGACCTGAAAGGAATAAAAAAAAATATTCTGAAACTTAAATGGGATTTTAAATTGCAATAATTTTTTTATAATGATAAAATCTTTAAGGGGAAGGTGTCATCACTAAATTAATTGCTTGCTCCGTTTATAGTCAGAAAATAGAAAATGCGATTCTTTATCGTTCTCAATCTCCAAAATGTGGTCTTACGCGGAAGGAGAATGGTTTCTGAAGGTCTCCGAATAGAAGTAAATTTAGCATTAAGTCAATGAGGAGGGGTAGGCAGAGAAGGGTTCATTTTGAGAAATCATTGGGGAAGGTGGTCAATCAGAAAGGTTTTACTGCATATGCTGCTTTTGAGAAAAGTTCAGAACTCTAGTATATGCAGGGTAATGATGAGGAACATAACCTCCATTGCTATATTGTATATATACCTATGACTATATGGAATTGTAGTGCAGTAACTCTGCCCCCTCCCCCTTTGGAGTATTATGTAAGCAATATTTTGACCATTTTATACCCCCCCTCCCAGTAAGCGAAAATAAACAACAGCAGCCCCCCCTCCACAAAGGTGCTTATGTAATACTTGAACTCTCCCCTTATTACGAACTGTCTGTGCAAACTAATGATTCAGAACTCTATGGAAAATTATTATCAGATATTTTTATGAACAAATAAAAAAATAGTTTTATTATCCTTAAACTGAAGTATATTATTTTTGTATTGTTTCACTTAATTTTTTCTTCTAGAGTGTATCAAGATTCTTCCCTCGACTTGCTTTCTCCGAACTTGGACAAAATAATGAACAGAAGTCTTGCATTGAACAAAAACAGAGTGGGCGAAGACGAATTTGACTATGCTGAATCGGATATAGACTATCATTTCTAAAAATGCATTTTAATGTAAGACAAAAGGGGCAAAATGGACATATCTGCGTTCAATAGGAATTCGTCCCTCCCAAATGTTATAGGAAAAAGATTTGTGCCTGACACAGGCTACATTTGTATAAAATTGTAATAATTTATTATAAAATTATATGATCTAGCAGATCATAAGCCTTAGACGAATTGAATACTATTCAATTTGAATTACCTCGCAAGAGTGCGTTGCATACGTGCATACTCTTTTATGAACCGTTTTAAGCTAGTTTATTTATAAAAGCTTTGAAACATTGTTAAAAGTGTGTCATGCGTACTTTTCTTGCGTGAGAAATATACAAATAATATTTTATATGTCGCTTTTGTTTTCTAGCTAATGTGCCAAAGTTTTTATCCGATTTAAAGAATCGGTAGTTGACTTTTTATATGATGTTTTTTATGAAAATTAAGGAAAAATGCTCCCATGCTATTTTCAACAGTGAAATAGATTTCATATACTTTTTAATTGTTGATCAAACTGTGCTACAGAAGCTTTGTGGTGTGATATTTTAATATTTAATATTATTGATAACTTAAATTTATTGATAATCTAGTTTGTGTGTTACGTTATCTAGGCTGTACATAGTTCAATGCTTATTTATTATATAGTCGTAAGGGCTTGATAATATGAAGGAGCAGGGCTCCTTTATTACGTCAAATAACACTTACATGATTTGCATATAACGTAAGGGATGCTAATTACCTTTATTGTATGTAATAGAAATGTACAACCACCCGGTTTGCAAGTTTCTTTCGACATTGTTGTGAATCTGTCAATAATCGTCATTTGCTTGAGGATTTCTTTTCCTTGAGTATAACTTTCCTCATTATGTTATGTCTTCAGTTCAATTTCCTTTTCCTTTAAAATTCCCTATCCGTATAGTAAAATAATAGTTATAATAAGAAGGATAATTTTCTTTTATTACCTTACATATCATACACTCTTTTGCAATTAATAGTCAAGTGTCAGTAATTCAAATCTGTGCGTTACTTTCTGTACTCCGCACCTCAAACCAACAAACTTCGGGAAAATGAAATATGAGTGCAGTTTACGTTATCAGCAATATTAGATCAATGTGTAAAAGAGCCTCTGAAACAGCTGTCAGCAATCTTTTAAGTGTTGTGCCAAAATAATACTGTGGTCCCCTCCTGAGCACCAGTCAACATTCACCCAAATTGTGAAAATTTAGTTTACTATAACTATTAATTGAAAAATAATAGATTAGTTAATTAAGAGAATAAAAGTTAATAATTGAAGAGGATACAAATTAACAATTTAATAAATTTAGAGAATGGAAAACTTCCATGGTCAAGGAGGGAATTTTTTACAATGAGTTTTATTATAAAATCACTCCATATGTCATCCAAAAGTAGTTCATGTGCCACGGGTTGCTGACCCCTGCTCTAAAAGCTGATGGAAAATCTTCCGATGAACTTCTAAAAATAAAACATGCACTTGCATTATGTACAGTAAACTTTCTCGATAACTCTCGTTCTGTTTAATAACTACTTCTGTCTAACAATGGTAGTTTGTGCTATTGGCAAGCGCTTCATAGAATTTCACAAACGTTCTCACATATTAATGTCTTTTCTGTTTGACAGCATTTTTTTCTCTGTCTCCTAAAAGTCATTCAGTGGCAATGCTGTTGGCACCTACAGGGCCATTCCTGAGTTGTTGGCCGCCCAGATGCAAAAACAGTGTCGTCTTTGTAAGTTCAATATTATTTAAGAATTTATATGTGCAATGTGTATTGTCATAACTAGAGTTTTGGACAGTTATCATGCAAAAAGGAAATACATTTTCATAGAAGTAAACAAATACCTTTGTTATTGTCTTCGATCCAAAGATCAAAGACAATATAGTAATATAATACATGGTCTGCAGCTGCCGTTGGGTTTGGTCGTACAGAGGCGAGGACATCTATTGCACCCTTGCCAAGAATGGCCCTGACCAACTGGCTGCTTTTACTACGAGTTCGTATTCTGATATTTAGTTCCATAAGTGAGAGTGGTTGGAATCGCTCGAAAAATTGCGGGTCATCACGCAGCATGGCCTTAGATGTCCTTGTCTCATAAAACACATAGTTTCTCTGATCTACAAAAAAGGCTGATTGTATTTTAACTTCACTTCTGCTGTTTTCATTTCCATTTAATTGCTATTGATTTCTTACTGTTTGACTACCGAACCGTAATTTGAGTTAAGCGAATTATTATTAAGTAAACGTGAATTGTTATTTTTTATGTTAAAAATTATGTATGTACATTATTATTAAGAAAAAGTTATTATTTATAATAAAAAATTAATACAGTTAATAATTATTCGTAAGACGAATGGCGCATTCTCGAACAGACTACAGATCCATAATTTGATAACGAAGTATAACTACGTTATTTTCTCCCATTAGCGAATTTCAAGAGGAAAGGGGACAAAAAAGTTGTTATTCGGAAAGACGTTGTCGAGAAATTTTACTGTCGATGATTCTCTCGTTTTAATGGTCATAGTCAATAAATTTTAATAACATATTGACGAACCAATAGACACTCCATCTTCCATCAACTAATACAATCAAAAGCTCGTATTTGGCGATTTATTGCATCGTTTTAATTAAACTACCCGATTTTTCATCATCAGCAGTCTTGCACAGAGCATAATAGTTTAAAAAATTTTGGGACTCGTATAGCTTTAAAGAAGATCATATGATGCAGGGTTAGAAAAATAAGTTATTTTGATATCCAATGGGGTATTTGAGGCCCCTTCTCCTACGTCATTGGTCCTGCAGTCATTAAACAGCAGTTTATTTAATAAATATGAATCTAAACTATTTATTATTGTTATTCATCTATCCCAGGGTGCTTTAAACATTGCTGTTTCTTGTCTTATAAACTAGCGCAGAATGACCCTTGCTGTCTTTGCGTCATAAAGATAAAACCGACAGCCTTATAAAAATTAGTACGGTTGTTTCTTGCTTTATCAGTAACTATAATTCTTTTTTTGTTTCGAAGACAATTGAAAAAATGTTTGTTTATACGTCTGATGGACTCTGTTAATATCAGTAGGAAAGAGTTGTTGCTATTTTGTTTGTACATATATATGTTAATGTCAAATAAACGTTTGATTGTTTTTATATGTGTTTAAATAATTTTATTCATAATCTTTTACCAGCTCATTCCGTTTTTATGTGGGGTTGCTGTTTATCAAAAATGAGACCTGATATTGATTGGACTGTTAAAAATAAGCAGTGACAAAAATCTCACTAAAAGGTTTGATTTCGCTTTACATATTAATAACTAAACGAATTGTAAATGTATTTTGCTTCCATACGTATTTTACATTGTAATATATATAATAAGTTATAGAGGCGGATACAGAAAATATTTTCTGGTGGGCTCACGAAACCAATATAGAAATCTTATAGAAGAAACGGAAATAAAGGTTGATCTAGGCGGCGTACAGGGGATTCTCCTTATTTTTCCTTTGTTTAGTCCTAATATTGCTGATACAGTAGTGCGGCCCGCGGGACAACAATAATAAGCAAAACTGGTCCATGAACTGAAAAGTGTTGAAGACCCCTCGTGTAGACGGTCCATGCCCTTATCCAGAGGGGGAAGGGGATCATAAGGACTGGTCCTCCCCGAAACTAAATTTTTAATGGGACTTGTCCTACGACCTCGCATGCTGTAAAATTTTTTGACCCCTCCCTCGAAATTAAATCTTGACAGTTGCTTTAATTTATGTCGTTGATAATGAGCGTAGAGGGCCAAAAATTTCCTTGAGCTTGCGAAATTAAAATTGGGAAAATGTAGTTGTGGTTGTAACGTTATTAAAAACGTTCCACTTGAAAGTTGAAATAATAACACGTCAATGGAAATGCTGCCATGAAGAAAAGAGAACTATATAATACAATCCAACAAAAGGTATAATTACATCAAATAAATGACAAAGTGCATTTTTTTTATTTCGCACTAAATACACTACGCCGAAAAATATAACCACATTCCTTAGATTAAAAAAAATAAAAGAAAAAGAATTTTAAAATTTGAACAACGCTACCTATTATAAAATTTTCGTTTGAAATTGGGGGGCACGTGGAACCCTAATATCAATATTGAGGGCGACGGGTTCCCCCTGTATCCCCCCGCTAACGGCGCACTTGAACCAAGTTTACCTGAGAGTCTAACGCAACGGGTCCGATGATGGTGAACATTACTATTAAGGCGGTTAAAATGTGAAATTCAAGCAAAAAAAAGTATCGATTACGGTAAATTGTATGAACAATTGTCTGATACACCGCGTGCTGTTTAACGTACAATCATTAGTTACAATTATCAAGTAGTTACAATCATTAGTCCCGTACGGGAGTGATAATTGACCGCTCCTTACACCAGGAGACAAGGTGTAGGCCCTGTGTGTCGATGGCGGATGTAAGAAGGGTGGAGATACTCCCTTGTACGTCTACAACAGTTGTTCCCAACCTGGGGGTCGCCGCAACTATTTTTGGTTGCAATTATTTTTATAAGGAATTTCATACCAAATGTTTCCGACAGTTTTATATTTCAACATGGCCACACATATTGCAATATTCTACTAATGGTTGTTAATTTTATTATAATATACATTAATATATTTAATTAATATAATATACATAATGTAACATATGTATAATTAATATAATTTTGTATTTAATGTGTTTTCTTTACTCTGTTAAAAATGCTTTTATTATGCAAATGTGGCGGCGGCAAACAAAGGGGAGATCGCGGATCTTTTGGTTACTATAAAAAGGGGGTCGCGGATTACTTGGTTACTATAAAAGTGGGTCGCGGCTTGAAAAGGGTTGGGAACCACTGGTCTACAAACACGCATACGGCCATCCGAGGCTCCCAAACCGAATTTGCTTTCATCGCTAAAAACGACAGATAACCATTGCGCTCTACAGTGCAAACGTTGGTGGCACCACTGCAGCCGTTCCCGACGGTAGGTTGGAGTAAGAGGTATACATGCCAGAGGCACACTTACATGGAAGTCCTACTTCCATTAGACGGTTAGGATTGTTCGCATGGTCACCTCAGATGTTTGTTTGGATGTTTTATGGCGCAAGAGCATCTGGGCTATACTGCGCCACACCTCAGATGTAACGGCAGCTCGAATTTGTCACGCAATGGATGTTTTACTTGACAACACCGCCTTTCTTGTGCGTCTATCTGTCCCTGTTCCACGTCTTCTCGTGTGGGAATGTTCTTCGGACCATCTACGCCACCATCGTACGATATTTCCCGTCCAATTCACACCGCAATACG
>QLNU02015270.1:27613064-27624205 GCA_006491805.2 Dysdera silvatica
TAACCGGCGTCGTTATAAACGATTTTCACTGTATATATATATTCAGTGTAGATTTTCGTCGCAAAATTCTATTAATCCAGTAGAAAAAACAAAAACAAAATCGTTTTTCTTTGTTATAAGATAATATACATACTTATCAGTTGCCGTAATCTTGTGTAACGTCACTACAGTATCATATGGATTGTTATCTGTTATTATAACGTTGCATAATTTTATTAAAGGAAACGCTGCCTTTTATATATGTCCCGTTCATTCTCCTTTTATGTTCGAAGAAATGGGAGGTGGGGGAGGGGGAAGGTCTTATTCAAAAATATTTGCAAGAGAAAAACCTGCATAAAACTGAAAATCGCTGGCAGGAAGAAAATTTTCTCAGCAGAAAAAGGAAAGAGTGTTGTAATACAATGCAAATAGCAAAGTGGGGGATGACGAACAAAAGACATTTTACAGATATAGAATGCCCTTGTCCGCATAGGCGTAGCCAGGGGACGATTTTGGGGGTTGTAACCCCCATCGTAATGAAATTTTGTATATTTAATATAGGAATATATGAGTTATAGCTCCATAATCTCTCCCATTAAGCCTACAACCCCCCCTTATGAACTCTTTGCCTACGCTTGTCTGACCACCATTTTGCACACCACCCACCCACCATAGGCATACCCAGAAAGTTCATAAGGGGAGGGTTACAGGCTTACAATGGGAGGGGGTGTTACAGAGCTACAACTCCATTGTATTTACATGTATACTATAAACAATTTCATCGCAATGGGGGTTACAACCATAATCGCGACCACCCCCCCCTTGCGTATGCCAACGCCACCCACTTCTTAAATAAAAACGTTCATTATTAACAAGAACGAAAAGTCACTCATATCGACTTTATCAATTCATGGATAAACCTACCGCAAGGGAGATTATATACAAGGGAAGTATCTTTACAAGGGAGGTAATTTATCGTTACAATTTAAGCTTACATAATAGACTTTTTGTATGGTATAAGCAAGTATAGTTAGAATGAAATTTTGCACCATATTGATCGTAACTACTAAAACCACAATATAGTGCAAAAATTAAAATTAATAAAAATAAAATGCAGTGATAAAATAAATATTTTTATCAAAAGGAAAATAAATATAATCTTAAAGTTCGCAAGATAAGACAAAGAAAAAAAAAAGCATATGCAGTCATCTCTTACCACTGAATTTAACTATGTATGTATTTGTTTTGCATGTAACCTCCATAAGGCGGAAACCTGCATACTACGGAATTTTTTTTTCTTTTTTTTTTGGTTCTGTGAGTTTCCGCCTTAGACAGGTTTCACTGTATATACATAGTAAAAAAATGAAAACATTTCGAGGAGAGGTTGCATATTTTTGATTTTTGCTCTTGAAAAAAACTTGAGAATTATTTTTTTTTTTTAAATTCCAGGGGGGGCGCAAATTCCCACCCTTGCCCTATGCTTCCGACGGCCATGGTTGCGACGTTGAATTTTAAAGCACGTTAAATTATTTTCGGCTTTCAAGAATTCCATAACATGGGAAATGAATTCCTTGCTACCGTATTTTAGCTTCTGCGATATCACCCCTGATTTGTATCCTCGTGGTTAAAGAACATACCTCGAGATTAGCAGGAAAAGCACGTAAAGTTCTTAAAACTATTTAAGATAAGCATCTTCGGAGGCACAGAGGGTCGCTGTTGGAAAAACGATTCTTGATATATGAGCCGAGTGACTTGTTTTTCATGTCTTTTGACAAGAACCTTGTTGAGTCTTTAAAAGATGAGCAGAGCAGATTAGCAGGCAATATTTACAACAAGCCAGAGGTCTTTCCTACTGACCTACCTGCCCACGGTTTTTTTTTTACAAGGTCCCATGTAGCCCAATGAGAATTTAGTATTTTATATTAAGCTATTATTAAATTTAACAATCACTTTATCACATATTTCATACATATAAAACTGTGAGAAATCTATCTAAAAAAATTCAAAATAAATTTATATATAGTGAAACCTCACTAATGCAGCTTCACTTAACACTTAAGACGGACACCTCGTTAGTGCGAGCAAGTTCTTTTTCCCCTGTAGGCATGTTTTACATTGAGTGTTAAACATTTTGCTTAATGCGTATGGCCCAAAGAATAATGCGGAGAAAAATCTTGTGCAAAGAAAAAAACTTCAGGAGGTATCGAAGACAGTGCGATTTTTTCACCACGTGTGGTCATCCGTTTTTCAAATGCAACGTTCAAAATTTGCATACGGCATTAAGTAAAAATAAACGAGTTTCCATTGTATGTATAGTTCGTTCGCGGAAAGTTGACCGATGGTACCGTTAGAATTCACGGGAGCTGACGTCACAAACGGCCTAGCCGATTACAGCAGAGGGGAGGACGTCATTTCAGAACTGTTTTTTAGTGAACGTTTGTCTGCGCCAAAAACCAGTTCTGAAATGACGTCCTCCCCTCTGCTGTAATCGGCTAGGCCGTTTGTGACGTCAGCTCCCGTTATTTCTAACGGTACCATCGAACCACTTTTCGTGAACGAACTATAAGTATGACATCTTTCTTTTTTGTTTTGCTGTAAACTTTTTCGGAGTATTCGTTCAGAATACAGTATTTAGTTTTAGTACTTTATTCATTTTCGTTGTATACTGTATTACTGTGTAAGTTATTGCTGAATAGCCTGCAGATTTAGGCACTGAGATTTTCCCTCCACTTTGTACGGACTTTGGTATGTACGGATAAAAATTGCGGCCCATGACTGTTCGCATTAACCGGATGTCACTGTAGTTTATTTTTAAAGTTTCAGTTAAAAATAGTTTTCTAGTTATCCATTGCTTATCCATGAATCACGAAATTAGTTACTTATCCACGTGATTTCATGCAGAAATATAACTGTAGATAAGTGCCTAAATATCATACAGAAAAGTATATAACTTGTTTCCTTAATAAAATATGGGACATCATTTTTATTTTTTAGGATTAAAAATAATTTTTTACTTGTTGCAATAGACCAATGTTTCTCGAAGTGCCGCCTATGAGGGCTGGAGACAGGATTTATGGGCTCTTGGGCAATATAGCAGATTGCCCCCCCCCCCAAACAATTGTGTGTAATAAATTATGCTTGTTATTAAGTTTCTGGTCCGGAACTCTGGATATTTGCTCCCTTTGCACCCCCACATTGTCCCCGGCCCTGCGGCCTGACAAGCAGCCTGGAGTATAATATATTTTTATATTTTCTCCAGGAGAAGGTTCCCAAATTTCCCAATCCTGGTCGTCCAGAATAATTAAAGGAGGTTTAAATAAAGAATCCGGCTAAAATAAAGTCCGGAATACATAAAGGAGTTCCGGAATATTAAGATGATCAGTGAGTAAAATTTGAGGAACACTACGATGATTTTCTGCACTGGAAGGACTTATTGAAGAAGTTGACATCTCAGAAGCAAATGAAAACATTGTTAAGACAATAGTTGAAACTGCTGGGGAAATTGGTGGTGTAACCTGTAAAAAGCACAATAGCAAATTATCTGTTGCAAAACTTTACGCAAAAACATGAAAGAAGATATAAGAAAATTCAATTGTGAGTTAGTAAGGAAGGCCATTGAAAGCAACAAGAGCCTTAGGGTTGTTAAAGGGAGTTTGTCTATTGGGAAGAAACACATCATTGCATTAAAAGGAGAGGATGGCACCGTAACAAGAAATAGGGAAGAAATACTTAGAAGAGTTGAAGAATTCATTCATCAAAAGCAAAGTGTACTGCTGTTTCAAAAACATGGAAAATTAATTTAACCGGTTGTACATGATTTAGTTGCTTTTCTTGTAAACATAAGTAGTGTACAGAAGGCGGTTCTGGCCCATAATTGGTGAAAATACTAATTATTCAAAATACTGAATTCGTATTATTGGTGACACACCAGAGGTTAGTAGCAGCACACTTGTTGCTTTCTTATTTTAAATCCGAATCTATTTTACGACTCGATTTGTAAAAGAAAGGAGGATTAATACCACTGTGCTTCCGGTGGTCTAACTACAAATGACGGAGTGGCTGCGGAGTAATTGAGTCTTGTCAACTGTACTCCCAATTTGAAAGTATCTAATAAGGATAGATCTGTTACCCGCATCAAAACCCTGGGTGGTCCGCTTTGTCCGCGCTGATCGCATTAACGAAAGTCCAAACCACAGCGAAATTAATTTTTGAATGCCGTCAACGCATTGCAGGGGCTACGTTTCATTTTTAGCTGATGATTGCAACGGTTAATTATTCAGCTTACGTTTTCCAGTTGCTTCGCTTGCAGTTTTCAGACATAAAAGCTTTCTCTCAACAATGAGTTTTACGAATGCTTTCTTTTAAAATAGTGTGTTGTTCTGTGTTTTGGTTTCAAGTCCGTCCAACAGATCTTCCGAGCTGAGATCAACAGCTTAAAATGATTTCGGAACCATAGTTCATTCATGGCCATATAATATCCCTCGGACTTAAATCTGGACGCAGTCAGAAGCGTAAACTTGAAAAAATATTGAGGGGGGCTTAATCTGTGTGATATGTTTTTCACCCTCAACTTAATGCTTCATTTTTTTTATTTATTGTCCATCGATTTGGGGGGGGGCAGCTCCCTCAAAAAATTATTGGGGGGCAAAAGGACCCGGGTCCCTTGGAGCTTGTGTTGGACATAGTAAACTCGAGAGCTTGAATTGAATTGCCTTGCAATGCTTTGTAAATGTCTAAATAATATTATAAATCTAATGTGAACAACTGACAATTATAAATAGCGAATTAAGCATAGAAATGGGAAAGGAAATACAATTCGAATCACGAATAATATATTTTTTTATCCGGTATGTTTTGCTATTCATATAAAGCACAAATTTAATTTCATTGAACTTTATTAAACTCTTGATTTTAAATACTATTTCATAATCATATTTTCCCATTATTAACCTATGCGTTCATTACCGTGCATACATACCCAGAAGCTCTCTCTAGGAGTGGGACTCTGATAGTGACGTAAGCAAAAAATTCATAAGGGGGCATTACTGGGCTATAACTCCATATATTTATAGGTATATATATATACAAAATTTTATGGCAATAGGGTGTTACAACACCATAAATACCCACCTGGGTACGCCAGTGGGCTTTGGAAGTTACGATGGAGGACTATGAAAGCTAAAGGGGAGCCATGGAAGTCGTTTATATTTCAATGCATTTTATTTGGATTTTTTTTTTATATAATACTACTAAATATGTGTAATATGAATATAATATATTTTAATGTAGTTGATTATTTCCTTGTACCGTATACTTCGACGAAATTTAAGAGACTGGAAACAGTAAGGAATGCTTAATTAATGTTCAAAATGGTTTATGTGCACAATTCAGTTTTACTGATACTGCAGATCGATTATTGTTCCTGTTATTATTTTATTTTATTATCTGAGTCATTTTTAGTAATGAAAAAAGTCGGATTAATTCATTTAACATTAACGAATAAATTTCTTAAAAAAAATGTACATTAAAAAATAAAACAATGCAAATCTAATCTCAGTATAACGGTAGTTGTAGTGTTTATTTTTAAGCATAAAAATAGACTTAGCACTATGTCGAATATATTTATTAAAAGTTTGTAACAACACGTCGTGGAGTGCATATTTTAATGGTGCATATTTTAATTGACGCGTTTCGGATGAATGTTGCCCTCCTTCGGAGTGAACATAGGCGTAAGCAGAAAGCATATAAGGAGGGGGCTTATAGGCTTGATGGGATGGGGGGTTACAGAGCTACAACACATATATTCCTATGTTAAATATACAAAATTTCATTGCGATGGGGGGTTACAACCCCCAAAACCGCCCCCTGGCTACGCCTATGGGAGTGAACGCAGTTTATGGACATTTCATGTTATCGAATGTCTGCCAGTCGAGGCACCTGTTGCCAAAAAATGTTTGGAAACCGAGAAATGAATGAGGCGGTAACTAAAGAGTGGACTTTAATCGGACATTCCATGCATTACAAAAACCGTGAGTAGATTCATAATCATTAACGAGCTTGTTTAACTGTTAACAAATATTGAAAGCTTCCAGAGTATCTTATTCCAAAGGCGATCTAGGTTGACGAAATGTTCAAAAGCTTAAAATTGTGGTTATTTGCCCAGCAATGAACAGCAATGGATGATTTTTAAACTAACAAGGGGAATCCACAGTGAGTGCCCCGCCGATTTTGATGAAATGTTTTGATGAAAGTAGAGCCAAAATAAGGAAATACGTGTCTCGGCATTCGTGCCAATGCGGCTTATTTTCGGAGATATGAATTTTTAAAGATTTTGCATACTATATATGAGCTTTAATGCCCTCTACAAGCCAATCGGTAGCTTGGGCGGTAAGTTGTCGGCTCTTCGCGCCGTGTTTTTGTATTCGATGCCCCGGGACATCGATCACTTTTTTTTTTTATGTAACCTTTTTACATGTTTGCTTATGTATTTTTATTAGTAAAAATACTTTGCTTACAATCGGATTTTGTTCATAAACTTACTTTAATAAAATTCATATTTACATATTTAATTCTGTGCTACTATTTTTCGCAGTTATAATTTTTACACGAATTTTAATTTTTAATTGAAGAGTTGTAAAGGTACAAAAAGTTTAGGAGTTAGCTGTAAGTTTTTATGTGAATATAACTTTTATAAAATTTGCGTACTCATTGTCAACCTGTGAAGGGATGAAATTACACCAATAACACAGTTTTGTTTTATTTAAGGATTGAAAGATTTTTTCTGAAAACTTTTAACAATTCCATTAAATAAAAAAGAAAACTGCGTTAATTCGTCTTATTTTGTCATTATTAGCCTTTGCAGTCATCCTCTATTAGCATCTATTACGCCTAATATTTTTTTAAAATATATTTATCTATTGAAAAATGTATTTTTAGTATGTAATCTTTTACTTTATAACATATAAACATCATTTTATTTTATAACATGTAAACATTTTACGCGCATCTCATTTATATGCATTTTATTTATACAGAAACATTTTATTTTATAAAATGCAATCAATTTTATTTTAAAACTGACTGACGTGAACATATTTTTTGTGTATCACTATCGGAGGTGTCGGAATTGTATACTGGTACACAATTTTGGATGATAATTATCATAAAAACAATAAAAACATAAAAAAATCTACAACGTGAGCATTTTATAAATGAATTGTTCGAACAATGCCTTGCGCATTTAATGTGAAGAAATATAAGGGCAAGTCCAAAGCAAGGGGGATCAGATTTGCATCAGAAATTAAAATTATGAATATATATACAAAGCGATAACGAAAATACAACAAGTATATGTGAAAACAAATATATGTGAATAAATATATTGTAGGTTTACGATTAAACTTATTTCTATCATAAATTAAATCTTTCGTCAATTAATGAGACCTATTGTTTCATGCCATTGGCGAAAAAAGAAGATTTATAATTCCTTGAAGAAGATATATCTCAAAATTAATGCACCTATGGTAATTTTCTATCTAATGTGTGTTTACACAGGGTGGACATAAATTGGTTGAGCAATTTTATAACTGAACGATTTGTGAAATATGAATTGTAAGGTATTAGTTCAATGCGGAGGAGTAGTATTGTATACTAAATATCTTCAGTGATGAGGCAAATTTTTATTTGAGTGGCAAGGTGAATAGATATAATGTCAGAATTTGAGGATCAGAAAATACTCATACTACCTTAGACTATGAAAGAGATAGTCCCAAGCAGTGGCGCACTCACATAGTGGGCCCAGGCCCCTCCCTTGGGTTAATAAAAAGAAAAATTATTACGCCAACAGACACTGGTAAATTATTTTATTAAAAATGTAAGATGAAATTAGTGATGTTCCCAAGATTTCCTTGAACTCTGGTTACATTGATGAGACACTGCTGTTGAGGCAAGCAACAGCAGCAGCAGTGGTCTGGGACTGTCTTCAAACGCTTTCCAGGAAAGTAAAGGTAGCCCAAAACACAATATCAAACACGGTTGAAATAGAAATTCTGACTGCAGATATTTCTAATTATGTCAAGAAATCTAACCTCACTGATGGAGATAAGACAAGAGTGCTGGCCATTGTAAAATTGTGCAAACATAATCTACTACTTCTAATTATTTAAGTATATTGCCTTATAGAATTATTAGTAATTCAAGAATGATAAATGTATACAAAATGGCAAACGTAATTGATATGGCGTCTGGCCATTTTTTCCACCAAAACTTCCTTGCACTACTGTGCTCCCACCCCTCTTTGGGAATATTCTGGGTGCGCTACTGGTCCCAAGGTAAACGTGTTTTGTGCCGTAAGTTGTTCTAATGTTTTTGTCATACTCTTCGTTTCTGAAAAAACAGCTACCGGAATCGTATGACTGAATATGCCTTAGATTTATTTACCTTATGCGAATCCTGAAGGAAACAATGCATAAATTCATTCATTTCCCAACAAAATGACACATCCTGTCACTTTCACACACAGGTTACTTCTTACCCCAGTGCTGAAGTCCCAGTTTAGATTCGTCGCGGAGGTGCTATTACATGGTACACGATCACCAGACCTTTTACCATTCGATTGCAATGTATGGGTTTTGTTAAAGATCAGGTTTACAGCTCGCTGCTTCAGACATCCATTCCTGACGTCACATCGAGGATCAGCATTGACTTGATTTTGTCTACGTGAATATGCTCTCAATCATATGGCAAGAACCGATTTACCAATAATACATTTGCAGAGTAACGAGTGGCAAACACAAACATTTGTGAAAAAGGTAAATTTTGTGTATTTCACTACCATATAATCATATGTATTTTTGTGTTTGGTTGCATAACTACGCATAATAAATCATTCTTTTTGCCCAATTAATTTGTGTCTATTCTGTATATAAAATATTAGCTATTCTATATTTTATTTTTAACTTTTTCCAGTTATTTGTTTTATTAATATTTCCTGTGTGTAAATTTAGTATACAATATGTACAGCATAATGTATATTACAACAATGTATACTACACAATATGTACATGTATTATATACAGTTTGATACATTTAGTACATGCTTTTTTTGTACATTTATTATATGCATTTTGTACACGTCGTCATTGGCGCCGACGGCATGAAATTGTTGGGGTGGGGACAATATACCATTAAAAGGCATTTTGTTTGAAATTGAAGGGGGATATGGAACCCTAATGCCAACATTGGGGGGGATGGGTCCCCCCGTCTCCCCATAACGGTGCCCGTGCACGTCATGGTATATTCAAATTTGGTTCCGTACTCATTAGTATTTTTTTTTCGCGTCCAAAGAGTATACGACAATCAGAATGAGATGGGATCGATAATTCAATGTGATCTATGAATCGCGTTTATTATACGTTTGCAGACAACCATGAATCGAGCCAACTCAATGAGCCCGGATTCTGTTGTGCAGTCAATAGTAACTGGATTTTGCTTATCACAACTACAACGTAAAACTAAAAATTTACAGTGTGTCCCAAAAAGCACTCCATTCTGTAATAAAACTGCCACATTTAACATCAATTGTTACATTTTAATAATTAATTAAATGTTACATTTTAATAATTAATTAAATGTTACATTTTAATAATTAATTAAATGTTACATTTTAATAATTAATTAAATGTTACATTTTAATAATTAATTAAATGTTGCATTTTAATAATTAATTAATTGTTTCATTTTAATAATTAATTAATTGGCATATTTTAATAATTAATTAATTGTTGCGTTTAATAATTAATTAATTGTTGTATTTTATTAATTAATTAATTAATTGTTGTATTTATTAATTAATTAATTAATTGTTGTATTTTATTAATTAATTAATTGGTATATTTTAATAATTAATTAATTGTTTCATTTTAATAATTAATTAATTGGTACATTTTAATAATTAATTAATTGGTACATTTTAATAATTAATTAATTGTTGCATTTTAATAATTAATTAATTTTTAAAAGTTATTTCTTAAAGTTTAACTGCCGGTTACTGTGCCCTCATATCCCCATAGTTTTATATAAACACACGGAAGAAATTACATAAATAATTGCAATTTGAATTAATAATTTTATTACATTATTGGATGTTCAGTGTTCATAAATGCTGCAAAACAACGTTGCTATGTTAATTCAAAGAAAATGACAACAGTTCCAAAATTAATTTCGCATTGCCCATTAATTCAATGTCTCCCTCGTTTTCTCTTCTTTCCATGTTCCCTTTAATAATGAGAGGAAAAAACGTTGGATTTAGAGAAGGAAAAAGGGAAAGAAAAAGAGAAAGAGAGAGAAAACTGATTCAGCAGAGACATTTCATTCAAGGGAGTGGAACCTTTTTGCAACTGATGTCGAATGGAACGCTAAAACCAAATAATAATCAGCGGCATCTATTTCGTGAAGTTGTCAGAACCGAAATTAAAACGTAAGATCTTTAATTTCAAGTTTTCATTGTTCGTTTTGATCTTGGGCCTTAAAGGGGAAGGACCATGCCGCTGAAGAATAGAGAACTGAAGGGTGCAACACTGACGGGTCCTCGTTCAATGTCATTGCAGTAAATACTAGTTGCACTGGATTGTAGAGAGACGTTCGTCCTGTCCGGGCCTTGGGCCCATCCATAACTTTACACCTGGCAAATCCATTATTTTGTGACTGCCTCATCCATCAAGGGCACAATCAAAAGATGTCGAGGTCTCATTTCAACCTTTCAAAACCCCTTTGCTCCTGAAGTTTTGCTTCTCTCCTTTGTTTCACAATCTGCGTCTGCTGCAGTTGGTGAAGAGCGAATACCAAATCCTCAAACTCCATTTTTAAGCACATCCAATCAGTAAATCAGGGGCGTGCGTAAGGAGGGTAAACCCCCCCTCTCATTTTGACAATATTATTAGCTGAAAACCAAATTACGTACAGGAGACACTTTTTTTCCCATCAAATACTTAATTTTTGTGTTTTTAGTGAAGTTTCAACCTCTCGTTGGGTAACCGTCTGAGGTTGCAGAAATGACTAGCGTTAATAATATTATATATTAATTAATGAATATATAAACATATTTTAATAATAAGTAACTAGCATTAAAAAACAACATATTGCTAGTAATTTAAAAGGAAAGA
>QLNU02015270.1:27629664-27667365 GCA_006491805.2 Dysdera silvatica
CCCCAATGTTGATATTGGGGTTCCATGTCCCCTACAATTTCAAACAAAAATTTTATAATAGGTAACGTCGTTCAAAATTTAATTTTTTTTTTTTAATCTAAGGAGTGTGGTTATATTTTTCGGCGTAGTGTATTTAGTACAAAATAAAAACAATGCACTTCGTCATTTATTTGATGTAATTACACCTTTTGTTAGATTGTATTATATAGAGCTTTTTCCTGCATGGCAGCGTTTTCATTGACGTGTTATTGTTTCAACTTTCAAACGAAACGCTTTTAATAACGTTACAACTATAGTTTCTATATTTCAATTTCGCAAGCTCAAGGACCTTTTTGACCCATTAAGCTCATTATCAACGACATAAAAGGATTGTTCTCCAGTGGCCACCTTTCCCAATTCCCCTTCTGCCCAATATCTAAACACGAGCGCCGTTAGCGAGGGGACAGGGGGACACATCCTCCCGAATGTTGGTATTAAGGTTCCATGTCCCCCTCCAATTTCAAACAAAATGCCTTCTACTGGTATATTGTCCCCCCCCCAATATTTTTATGTCGTCGGAGCCCCAACGATCTAAAGGGACTGTCTACACCATCACTATTAGCATAATAAATACGCAATTTATTAAGGAGCATTGTATGTGAAAATGAAACTAGTAATGCAACTACAATATTAATTTTATGGTAAAGTGAACGTCATCAAGCAGAAGCACATTTAACTTAAACACTGCTTTGTTGATGTCTGTTATCCCTGTAAAGAGTTGTTAACAACAAGGCCTTAACCAGAAATTTTTTCGTGGGAGGCAAGAATTTTTTACAGCCTCGCTAATGAATAAGTATTGGTAGCAAAAACATTTCGGAGGTGTGTGTGTGTGGGGGAGTTCTGTGACCACCGGCTGGCTGTGGCCCGCTTTAACAACAAGCTGCCTTTCACTGGTATACTGTCCCGCCCCCCATGAATGTCCCCCGCCCATGCCACTGGCCCATTGAGATATTGATAGGGCAGAGTAGACAAATTAGTGAGTCTGCCATCCCGATTTTAAAGAGGGGGAACTGACGACGATCCTGCCCTGTTAGAAGTCGAAGTGAATCTCAGAATTTCCTGTCTTATTATATTAATTATTATAACATAGATAAAACATCAATGTATTACAATTTTGTCAATATCGCTCCATATTATTATTCGTTAATTTTTTTTTCAAAAAAATTGTTTTAATTACATGTATTTAAAATTATTTATGTTAATTGCTTATTGTAAATTACCATCAATTTAAAGGGGGAAAAAGGTAGAAAATAGCTTTTTAATCGTCAATGCCTAGAGATGTCCTTAAGTTGCCAAAGCACATGCATGTATATCATCTTTAGGCGTCTCTGGCGGATCCAAGGGGGGCTATGGGGAGATCGCCCACCTCGAGCCGGGATTATATCATGGAAAATGAAATGAAAAGTACAGGACACATAGCTAAAAATAAGAATCGGAAACAAATCCCCCCACCTCTGAAAGATTTGATTCGCCCTTTTAGGTATATAGACTAAAGAGAGTAGGTGATCGCAAATACGAAACTTTTTCTTTTTATAGAGAACCTTAAATGGTGTGATAATCGAACTACAGGTATATATATATATATATATATATATATATATATATACAAGTTGACAACACTGAGCTAGAAATTGCTGATTCATATATTTACCTTGGCCAGCTGATTTCAATGGATGGCAACATTATGAAAGAACTCAACAGACGTATTAAACTTGGCTGGAGTGCATTTGGAAGAAACAGTTTTATCCTGAAGGGGAAATTGCCTTTGTGTCTAAAAAGAAAGGTCTTCAACCAGTGTGTATTGCCAGTCCTCTCTTATGGATCAGAGACATGGAGTCTAACAGTTGGAGCAATACGAAAGTTACAGACAACGCAAAGGAGCATGGAGAGGTGCATGCTTGGAATAACTAGGAGAGATCGAAAAAGAAACACTTGGGTGAGAGAGCAAACTAGAGTAGAGGACATCATTGTTAAAGTAAAAGGGCTGAAATGGCGATGGGCTGGGCATATTGCAAGAAGAACTGATCAACGATGGACAACAGAAATTCTGAACTGGATTCCAAGAGACCACCGAAGACCTAGAAAACGTCCTCAAACTAGATGGGTGGATGAAATAAGAAAACAGGTTGGGGTGACGTGGAAGCGAATTGCTCAGGATAGACTTGTGTGGAAAGCATTTGGAGAGACCTTCATCCAGCAGTGGATAGATAATGGTTGAATATGATGATGATGATGATGATATATATATATATAGTTTGCAATGTATTTAACAGACAGATGAACACGATCATCGGTTTCACTCATAAATAGACTAAACTATCGTACCGCCATTCATCTATCTATCTATCTATCTATATCTATTCATCTATCTATCTATCTATCTATCTATCTATCTATCTATCTATCTATCTATCTATCTATGTCTGTCTATCTATCTATCTATCTATCTATCTATCTATCTATCTATCTATCTATCTATCTATCTATCTATTCATCTATCTATCTATCTATCTATCTATCTATCTATCTATCTATCCATCCATCTATCTATCTATCTGTCTGCCTGCCCATCTATCTATCTATCTATCTATCTATCTATCTATCTATCTATCTATCTATCTATCTATCTATCTATTCATCTATCTATCTATCTATCTATCTATCTATCTATCTATCTATCTATCTATATATATATATATATATAGTAGCTGGAATACTTTAAATTGAAGACTACTTCGTTATAACAATGTTTTTAGCGGGTTTCAATAGATATTGAACCCGCTATTGCTTTTGGTTTTTCTGTCTGCAATAAAAAGGGCAAGGTAAAGGTCTTCCGTAAATGTGATAATGATAGCTATTGTTAATGTTGAAACCTACTGAGTTACTTGAGAATTAGATAGTGGCGATTGAGAGAGTTGTGGATTAGAGAGTTGCGAATTAAAGAGTTGTAAATTAGAAAGTGGCGATTTAGAAGGCGACGAATTATAGAGTGATGATTTAGTGAGTGACGAATTAGAGAGTTACGAATTTATGTTTATTGGAACCCTCTAAATTTAAATATCGTCCGTAGTCGATTTTCTTTCACTTACTTGTTTTTATTGTGATTTATGGCACGGGGACAACTAAGACCATGCTGTTTGTGTGGACCTACAGCTATCAAAAGATCGGAACCTCTCTCGTATACAGATTCAAACCCTGGAATATGGATTGGTAGACGAAACGGCTTGTGCTTAGTATCATCTGGCTTCAAACCCGGATTTCTGATACGGTAGAAAAATGTCCTACATCTCCTCCAACGCATGGCTGTAGCAATATTAACAGAATGTTCAAATTAAATTTTGAATTATTATGCAATTTAAAATGGTTAACGGGTTTGGCAACAGAAACGAACTCGCCATGAAGACGACTCCCTCTCTTTCTGGAAATTCAGCGCCATCTAGTGTAACCACACTTCATAGGGCTAGCGCGAGGAGGGGCGAACCGGGCAGTCGAATTGAGTGGCAGATTTTTGGGGACGCCAGAATGGGATTATTATAAAAAATGAAATCCTTTAGAAGCGGCATAACACGTGTTCGCCCCGAGCGGCGTAAAACCTAGCGCCGGCCCTGATACTGCATAATTTCTTTTTTCAAAGCCAAGAACTCCTCTAAGTCTGCGCTGTCATGAACTACCTAGAACAGAGTCATCCAACCGTTTTATCTAGAGTGGCCAATTAATTTTTTTTTTTTTACGGCACTTGTGGCTCAACGAGGATTTTAGAAAATTCCGTTCAAAAAAATAGAAATAGACCATAAAATTGGACGTTAAAAATTTCCACAGAAATTTATGACGTTTTTTATTTGTCGTTAGACCAAACGTTGAGTTAATGTGATGTTTCCTTATTTCTGGAGATGGGGGGAGCTAAAATTTTCATTTTGCAATCCTGGATTTTTTCTTCTATTTTAGACAGTGGTAGGCGGGCCGAATTAACACCGTTAGCGTGCCAGATTGTGGCCTGCGGGTCGTATGTTGGAGAACCTTAAACTTGAAGTTGAGTTCAAGTATTTACACACTATTGGTTTTTTAAACGGTACAGCCATACTTTTTCTTAGAGTAAATAAAGATACAGTGATTAAAACTGTACTGAAATCAAAGAAGCTATAGTATGTAGTTTATACAAGGGATCCGAGAACCCCCCGAGAATAATTTTAGGTCTCCACATTGGTTTTGAAGTTTTGTGAACCTCCCCCCCCTCCAAAAAAAAAGGCTCTATAGTGTTTTTCAAGCTTTGAACCTCTCGAAAATATTTTCTAGATCTGCTTTTGTGTTAATATACTTTTCTGTACTGAAATGCCCCATAGAGGATTTCACTGAATTTTATGACCACGTTTTAAAATACTTTCACATTTAAACAAAGAACCGTTCGTGCAAACATTTTGCCTGCACTACATGCATTGAGAATATCAGTGAATGAACAAAGCAAAGTATGTAGAATATATTCAGACATCCTGTGTGGTTAATCCACAATCCAGGGGCGGCTTGGGATTTATTTTGAACCTGGGCGGATTGGCATAGATTGCTTTTTGATGCCTCCCCAACCCCTACTCCGAAAACAGGAGATTTTCACAGATGCACAGTGAGCCATATGCCCTATAAAAGTGGCCAAAAGTCTCTGAAAGAATTTCTCTAAAGATGTCTCTAAAAATTTCTTTAAAGATGTCTCCAAAACTTTCTTTAAAGATGTCACTAAAGTTTTTTCTAAAGATGTCTCTAAAAATTTCTCTAAAGATGTCTCTAAAAATTTCTCTAAAAATGTCTTTAAACTTGTTTCAGATTTTTTACTGTTGGGTGAATTAAAAAAAAATCGAACTTGACTTCAGTTTGGCGCCCTCATCCAAACGGGGGCCCCGGGTGGCCACCTAACCCTTAAGCCGCCAATGCCACATCAGAAATTGCGCAATACACTCTATTAATAAATTCGCCATTAGGTGTTTTTACCGAGTTACTATTGGGAATAGTAGACTCGGAAAAAATATAGCAACTCCCTCTCCTCGTAAAATAGGAAAGGTGGAAGTGTGTTTATTTTTCTATTTCATTTGCTCCAGCGTACCGCAAACGGTAGACAGCGTGGTGGCAGGACGGGAAGAATGCGGCCTCCAACTGCGTTGTACTTAATGAACCGGACTCTAGTGGGGTTGCCAGCTTAGATTTTTTTTTCCCGAGTGGAGAAAGGCCAAATTAGAAATCTAAACGCAAGTACCGTTTCACCAGCATTGCCCATCCATTAAGCATTCGCATTTTGATTTTGAATTATCATTTCTGACAAAGTATCCTCCTTCTCCAACTCCTTGCAGGTCACTTGGCTGAACTCTGATCTTGAATGGACGCCAGCATCCCGTTTGTAGCATGACGCGGCCATCTTCCCATTGGCGCTGCTACAGTATTCCCGGCGATTTCTCCCCAAAGCTGTACTGCTTTTTCGCTTCAAGTGTCTCTTAGTGGTACTTTGTGGCGGAGAAAGCATGTCTGGCACGCAACACACCCCAAGGCTAAGTAAGGAGGGAGGGCAAGATGTCCCGTACTACAAGGAAGGGGGAGGGGTCTCCAACAATCCGACAAGGCACAACACGTGCAGACACATCCTAAGACCCGAAAAATTCCTACACAATAACGGACATATGTAGAAAAAAAGATGTGACGTGACAGCTTTCAAATGAGGCGAATGCGCCATTTTATACTTTTTTTTTTTCTGATCCTTTTGAAGTTGTGTTTCAGTTTTCGCACCCGGATGCGCAAGATGGAATTAGGTAGCATAAGCTTACTTCCCAGATGATTTTCCTCTGAACGCTAGCACATTATTACGTGACCATGCAGCCATTTTTTTTAGAAGTCGGAGTTTGGTTTCTGAAAAATTGCTATCGGAAAAATGTAAGAATACTTTTTTTTTAAAAATTTTATTCACTTAAAGCATAGGCATGCGCAGGAAGTTCATAAAGGGGGGTTATAAACTCAATAGGGGGTTTACAGAGCTACAACTCACGTATTCATAGGCGTAGGCAGAAAGTTCATAAGGGGGAGTTATAAGCTCAATTGGGGGTACAGAGCTGCAACTCACATATTCCTATGTTAAATGTGGAAAATTTCATTGCAATGGGGGGTTACAACCCCATCAACACCCCCCTGCGTACGCCAGTAACTTAAAATCTGTTCTATTCGAAACTGTGATATTGGGTAGAATAAAGCATTGAGTGGACGCATGCATTTAATTTAGACGAGAGGTCGCAAAGAATGTGGGCAGCGGTATTTTTGGTAACTAGTGTTTTCACTATTCAGATTCAGACAATGCCTCCTGTCAGTGGCGGTTTTAGGCTGGAGCCTGGGAGCCATGGCCCCAGGCTCCAGCCTAGAACTACCACTGACATCCTCTGTTAGTTATTTCAGCTGATTTTACGCCCTTCGTCATCTGCGCCCCTGGCATGAGCCTTCCACGTCATCCCCTAGCTACGTCCTTGGTTGTAGTCCGGGGTTCGATTCGTTAGCCAACAGATGATCAGATTCACTGGCAAACGGCAGGTCCCGGCACAGCATGGCCCTAGCTGTCCTTGCATCCTAAAACACAAAGAAATGAACGAGATACTCATTGACCGAAACTGAGTGATCTGGCACATCTGTTGAAGAGACACGCTCAGGGGTCAACCGGCCTCCGGGCCGGTGCGCCCTCATGGGCTATAGGACCCTTTGAGAGATATAGCTATAGATAGATTGAGCCCTTTGAGAATAGGACCCTTTGAGAGAGGTCCGCCCCTGGACACGCTTAAAGAAAAAAAGGTAAGAGTTTTTAGGAACAAGGAATCTTTTTCAGTCGAGTGTAGGGGGCCGTTCAAGCATTACGCAAGCACATTCCTGCAAATATCATACTCTCTCCCCTTTATAAGAAAAAATAAGCAAATACTTGCCCCCCCACCCCCATACTTACGGAAGATTCCGGTTCTCAAATTTTTTTAAACAAGAATGTAATATGTGTGATGCAAATTATAATACTTATTTACATTTTTATTGTAATATTGAGCATTTATTTATAAGTTCGCTATAATATTAAATGCTTATTTATAAATAGAGAGTAATCACAACAAATTATCGCATTTAAAAAGTTTTAATACGCTGCTAACAAGTATTGTGGTGGCCACATACAATCATCAATAGAAGCGCATATAAGCTATTAATAGCGTATTAAAATTTTTTTAATTGAAATAATATGTTGTGATCACTCTTTATATCTGTTTCTAGGCAGTGTTGTATAAACGCTAGATTATTTACAAGTTTGTTGTTTAATTAAGACATACATATTTTACAAATCTTACTTAATAATTTTCATCAAAACTGTCAAAACTAATTCAACATTCATTCTACAGAAGACCGTGTGGCCATGTCATGTTTCAGTCCCACTTACTTGAACGCAGTGAAACCAACTACTAAATTCTCTGTAGTGGGGGAACGGCTAATTTTGGGCAAAAGAGACATTGAGCAAAAAATGTCTATTTTCATGTTCACCTGTTTCGCATACTTGTCAGTTCACAACTTTTTTCCAGTGTGGTGAAAAGGGCAGTTTTATACTTGTTTTCACTACTCAGTAACACAAATCAGGATCAGAAAAGGGGAATTCCGGATTTTTTTGTCTGTGATGTATTATTAGGTCAATCATTTCATTTATGTATTAAAATTTTTTTTTTATTTATTGCCGTAATCGCCTACGCAGCAACAACATGGACGTACACGGTAGTTTCGCATTACCGCCAAACTGGCTCGTTTGCGGACATGCAGATTTCGCCAAATGTGGCTTATTTGACGTTTGTTCCATTAGTTCTGAATCGTCCTGTATAATCTATACCGCAAATATATGATAACCATCGCCTTGGTTTAAAAGGATTCTGTCATGTTTACTGGGAAATCGTACACTTTTCTGATAAAATGCTGCATAATTTTAATTAAAATATTTTTCATTTTTGTTTATATTATTTCCTTTAAATGCGTTTATTTGTTCACGAGTTCTACTCAAGAATTGATAGTCTTATGTGGAAAACTGTAATTTCTTTTATTTCTGATTATTAGAGTCAGTGGCGGATTTGCCAATAGACTAAGTGGGCAGAAAGTTTAAGGGGGTTATAGACTCAATGTGGGATTACAGAGTTACAACTCATGTATCCTCATGTTAAATATACAAAACATCATTGCAATGAGGGTTACATCTCCATCAACACCCCCCGCCCCGCGCGTACGCCACTGCCAATAGATTAAGTAGGTAGAAATCTGAAGCGACTGAATTGTTTTGCCCAACTGAATGACCAGCGTGTCAGAAATGTTTTCTGCCTATAGAAATATGGTGCGATTTCTCACATCGCCTGATTAATTTGAAAACTGCGGCGAATAATTCTGCTTGTGAAAACAAAGTTCGAAGTTGAAAACAAAGAAAAGGGAAGATAAATGCAGCGCTTTAGTTTGAGATTTTTATATGTCGGAAAACAGATTGAATAACTTAGAAATTTTATCATTCGAAAAGGATATGTTGGAATCAATTTCATTTGGCGCTGCTGTTGAGTATTTTGTAGAAAACACATCTAGACGGCAGTATTTCTAAAGCTAGTGACTATAGCGTATCAAGGGATGCGCCTAATTTTAACACTTAACAAGTTTGACACGTAACAGGGGGGTCTGGAAGTTACAGAGATTCAGAAAGTTACAGGGGTTTAGAAAGCTACAGAGAGAGATCAAAACTCGTGAATGTTTTGATGTATTTTATTAATATATTCAGTGATAAAAAATAGGTTATATAAGCAGATTAACATATTTAACATTAACGAACAAAGTTCTTAACGGAATTTTTGCATTGAAAACTTATAAATTTTCGTATATCTCTTAACAATTTCCTTTATCCTTATGATGATGACATATAGATGATATGTAGATGAAGACAAATCTCTGTAAAAAAACATTATGTAAACAAAATCTACCGTAGAAAGCTACTTTGAGTACATTTTTAACATTAAGTGGTTTTAAAAAAGATTTTGTGATGAGACCTGTGAGAAAATAATGTGTTTTGATATCTGATGGGGGAGGCTTCAGCCCGAAATACCCCCCCCTTGTTCTGTGCCACTGATATTAACGGTAAAATCGTAAATCCGCCTCTGATGGGAACACTGGTGTAGGCTACGCAGGGGGGGTGTTGATGGGGGGTTGTAATACCCCCTTACGATAGAAAAATGTATGCATATATATGAATATATGAAGTTGTAGCTCTGTAACCGCCCCCATCGAGCTCATATACCCCTTATGGCCCGTAATTAGACGCTTGTTACAGGGGCAGCCATAGAGATGGGGCTTAAAATTCGTAAATGTTTTGATGTATTTTATTAATATATTTAATGATACCAAATATATAAGGAGACTAATATATTTAAAATTAATAAATAAATTTCTTAAAATAAATTTTGCATTAAGAAATAAATTTTAGTATACCTCTCTATAATTTCTCTTATCCTTATTATAAAGTATATGAAGACTCAAACGTATGTAAAAAACATTATGTACACAAGATCTACCGTAGAAAGCTATTTCGAATACATTTTTAACGTCAAAGAACAATTTCCATTGTCATGTACAATTTCGTACAAAACAAAAAATTTAAAATAAAATTCTACAATATTTGATTTTTGAGAAAAAATATTTTCGGGGGAGGGGGGGCTGACAACATTTCCTGGGGGGTTCAGCCCCGTATAGCCCCACCCTAACTATGGCTCTGCCCTTATGAACTCTCTGCGTACCCTTATGGATAGAAGTTTAAAGGAATATGTTTAACCACGGAAAAATGAAAATTTATCCTTTTCTTCAATAGATGGCGCTACTGTCGCCTTTCGTCTTGAGCTACCTACGGAAAACGGTTAAAAAATGAAAATGCAGACCTCCACAATCCGAGCATGGAAGTAGATAATTCCAAGGTCGCGAACAGAGTGGGGTAAACGAGGCAAATAACTTTTTACGTTTTTCTTTTATTTTAAAAATATTTAAGAAAATTCTTCATAAATTACCAGCTTGACGGATCGTTAATTTTTAGCTCTCAAAAACATCGTGGAGGTAAAAATGTAATTCTCTCGCGATATATAGACAATAAATCGCGAGTTTTTTCCATAGAAACTTCTTATATTTAGTATCCAGGGGCGGACTGGGCCATCGGCCCGGGCGCCCTTATGGGAGATAGGACTTGCGCCCTCATGGGCCATAGGACTCGCGCTTTCCGATGATCCAAGGTATGAGCCTTTGAGAGGACCCAATCCCCCCTGTTAGTATCCACGTAAATCGCCAATGAAAATTTGTAGGACATTTGTAAATAAACAAGTTTAGGATGACGCTTAAATTTCAATAGCACCGGGCCCCTCCAGGTCTCTGCGGGGGCCTAGATCTTACATATAGGCCTATTTGGCCCACACTTAAATTTGGCATTGCATGTAGTACATTACGTTCAGAAACATATTTTTTGCATAGTCAATGTATATTTGTTTGTACATAAGGTCAGGGCCGTTCTTGATGGGGTGAAAAGGGTGCCCCGTTCTTGGGCGGTAGCAGACGATTTATAATATTGTTGCATTGTTTTTAATCTGTAAATCAAAGACAATATCTCAATGGTCTTTATTTTATGAAAATTAATATAATATAATAATTGGTATTTGTGACTGGTCGCAATCTCAAAAGTTTGCCAAACTAGCTCCGTCAATTTCTTTAACTGAGAAATGGTAAACAACGTCTGTATACGTGTGTTGGCAATGATGAATAGAAGGACGTTAGACGACTATTTAATATTAGAAACAAACACGTTTTCTGAAATAGTTATATTCACTGATATCCTTAAGATTGCTATTGGATTATTCTATTTTTAACAATGTTTTTAACAACTTTTAACAATTCCTTCTTTATGTATTCTTTTTTTGTAGTACAGTCATAGTCACATTGTACTATAATACACATATCGCACAAGAAAAACATCACTAAATTAAATCTGACGATCAAAATAATATTGCAAATTACTTTGCTGTTTCTTTGGTATCATAATTAAAAATTATTTTTCTAACAATTAATTCAATTTGGAAAGGTAAAAACCGTTTTTAACAACATCAAAAGCATATGGCAATGCGCGTTGATATGAGGAAAGTGTTCAAAAGCGTTGAATATATCTTTTCTATTAAATAATATATGCAGATATAATAATATTTTTATTAAATAACGTATGCAGAGCGGAAGAATGGGCAATATACAATTTGATCATTAATTTCGTAATATATTGCTCATATCATAAATTGTTAAAAGATTTTAGTCATTCTTCGTAATAATAAATAGTCCTCTTAAGAATATATAATACATAAAATTAGGGCCGTGTTTAGGGGAAGCGAACTGGCGGCCGGCCGCCCAGGGCCGCCAAAAAAGTGTAGTGCAAATACCAAGAAATCAGTTTTTAGCGGCCCCATATACTTTCAACAAAGTATTTGGTTAATTCACCTTTTACGTGTGACGTCATACTTCCCATAATGCAACCTCTAAATGGTGGTCAGAATACATACGTGTTGTGTTATTAGTCAAATAAATACATGTATTATTAGTCAAATGCGTTAGCATTAGTAGCCTATGTACGTTACCATGTTTATTGTAGCCATATGACCATTGCAGAAACTCCTGGTTTCGCACACTTAGCTGCACTAAAAGCTAGAAAAATTACTTTGTAAGTTCTAATAGTATAAAACAAGCAGCTTTGTTCTTTAAGTTAGCTTTTCATTAATTCGTTATAATTATAATAATTAGAGTAATAATAAATTACAATGATTCGTATTTTATTTAATTAATTTTTATCCCCTATTTTCAATTTAACTTCATTATCTTCTTTTTATTTTTACCTACAGCGTTTAGACCAGTGAAGAACTTTATTTTGTAATGCTAAACCCTGGTAAATCTTTTTATCGTTGTGTTATATCGAAATATTTTTAAGGGCCGCTAACACCGTAAGCACGGCCCTGCATAAAATTCATATTTTATACTGATAGTAAATAACTTTTGTATTCGATAATGTAAGGAAGAATTTCTCTCAAAATGTGCTCTGAGGAAACCCGAAGTTCTGCAAAAAATTTGGAAAAACGTTGCCAAATATTTCAAGAAAATCTTTAAATTCTATAAATTTTTCCCCATGGCAATCTTTTACATAAAATTAGGTAACCGAAACTAATATCCGGCAAAAACAGGAAAGTGCTAACTACCTTTTTATGCTAGTTTATTTCTTACTTTGGGGTTTACGTCCAAGCTGCTGTAAATGGTATCCCTTTAGGATTTTCTTTAAATACTATTCGTAGAAGGGCTCCTGGCAAGAAGAGGGTTCCGCATATGGGGGCAGGGGGCTTGAGTACCCCTAGCCCTTGTTTAAAAATTTGATTTGCCTAATTGCGCAATGCATTTACTTTCAAAAGTTTTACAGTCACATTTTAAATTAAGGGACATTTTAACTCATTGCTAATTGTCAAGCAGTATCAATTATTTTTTGTAGTATTTTAGTATCTTGTATATTTACTAAAATGTTTGACAGTCTTAAAAGAGGTAATAATTTTTCAACCACTACTAGAAGTACTCATACGGATGCCATTGAATCCCTTCTGTAGCATAAAATATTTGAGAAACACGGGCGTAGATATGGTTAATTTTAAATTTACAGTTGAGTGTTAATTTGTCTGTGCGCGTACATGCGTAGCAATCCGCGGATTCAGCGTTCTTTTTATATATTTTATATATGTTTGTTTATATATTTGTATACCATACATATTTGTTTATTTTTCTTTAGGACTAAAACTTCCGACTACAACTTTTTCGCATTTATTTTTGCAATTGTATGCTTTGGGTTCGTTGCTTGGGTTCTGGTACTTTCTTGGTTTTGTGTGTGTGTGTGTGTAGAACAAGGAAAAGCCATTCTTCTTCTTTTCCTCCTCATTAGTTAGTTGCCAAATTATTCACAAAATTAATTATTCGCTTACTTATCTTCCGTTTCACGCCAAATGATACATTAGATAAAAATCCTCCTTAGAGCATTTTCTTTTAATTATATTAAAATTAATCGTGGAAGTAAAGTAAACAGCTACCTCAAAATTTATTAATCATCAGGGGCGTAGCTACCATATAGTAAAAGTAGGCAAGGTCAAGAGGCCGTAGTGAATTGAGGGCCCCAGCTTCGTTTTTGGGCCCCTTGTTATAATAAAAACAGAGGCCCAAAATATTTTCTGGTCTAAGGAAAAAAATAGTTCCGCTATCGTTAGTTATATAAGTATTATTGCCCAGTTTCTGCCCTTCGTATGGTCAGTGTGAATTAAAAAATAAGTCGATGGCAATCATAGGCGTAGCCAGAAGGCGGTTTTTGGGGTTATAACTCTCCCCCATCGCAATGAAATTTTGTATATTTAACATAGGAATATATGAGTTGTAGCTCTGTAACCCCTCCCTTATTAACTTTCTGCCTACGCCACTAATGACGATGGCGTTCAATCTCAGGCAGCAAAAGAATAAATGGAAGAGGGAAAATCGCACAAAGTAAACCAATTTCCGGTGGCACATTTGGACAACAGCATCCCGCATAGCGTTAGTTTATGAATGATTTTGGGAGCACCCGCTCCCATAATAGGATGGTGTCGCTTCGGATGCGACGGTGCCGCTAGCTATTCGTGCCACTAGCGATCCGTGCCACTAGCGATCAGCACAGATGTCATCGTGCCAACATCGACCAATGATGAAAAATTATTTGAATTATATGTTAACCTTGGATGATAATTATATATATATGACATATTATTACCCATCCCAGGGTTAGCCCAATTGCCAAATAGCACCATTTGGCAATTGTGGAGGGTATATATATATATATATAAACAATTTATCGTCAATATTACAACATCATTGATTATGATGAGAAAAATTTCCCGTCTTTTATATGTTGACCCTTTAAGGAATTTGGGGTAACCAACCTCGTTCAGAAGGACTTTTTCGAAAAAGCGGTTATATTTCTTAATGTATTGCATTTTTTAATGGGGTGTACTGTAGCTGAGAAATATTTATTGGTAAAATGTGCAAAATTAGTTATTTTACATTCTGGAATAGCGAATATCTCCATTTAGCGGATATTTCCCCAATGCTTGCTATGCCTTAACGATCTCGAATAGTGGACGCCAGTGCCGGGAACAGGTTTTATGGGGTCCCTAGTCAGTTTAGCAGATCCATGGAGTGGGGGGGGGGGCCTTCCACTAAATCTTTATCCCTTCCCTAACCATTATTCAAAAGCTAAAAACAAGTATTGCCATACTCGTAATTTCCTTTTCGTATCCCCTTTTTACACACCTAAAGAAACAAAAAGAAAATCTTTTCTTTTTTTTTAATGTATTCATTGGAGAAGTTTCCTAATGGGGATTTTTTTTTTCCCCTTTGATTTTCAGAGTCATATATTCCAATTTCTGCATAAGTTGAATACTGTAGTGCAAGAAAAATAGGGAGCTTTTAAAAAAGGTTTTGACCATTGAAATCAATGCAATTCAACCCTCCTGCAACGGTCATTTGGCCTTGTCATTGAATTTTGAGGCGTTCGACAAAGCCAGGCATAGGAGGTCTCTCGACCTCTCCCTTCTTTAAAAAAAAAATCCCTATCTTTTAAGATTACTCTTCGAGATATATAGGTTGTGTGTGTGTGTGTGCGTGTGTGTGTGTGTGTGTGTGTGTGTGTGTGTGGAAGCGTTAAAGGACTGACCATAAAGAATCTGATGGAAAAAAAAATATCTTGAAAATGGAATATTCTATGGGCAACTGATCATTTTTCAAAAAACGGTCAGTTTCACTTCGGCCATTTTAAAAGACCCCTTCAAGCAAACTTCGTTCCTACTTTTAAATTTAAAAAATCTTCTAAACCTGGAAGTGACAGTTTTTCGTGACTCAGTGCATCCGTGTCGATTTTGAAATGAAAGATTTTTTTTTTTCCAGATATAAACTTCAAAATTTTCTGGAATAGAATTGAACTTAAAAAAAAATAATATGCCAGCAATAATAAAATAATCCGTGAACAAATGCTAAATTTTTAAAGCTGGATCTTTAATATAAATTAAAACGCTCGTGATTCAGAAATTTCTGATAAAGTCTCCTTAGAAGAAAACAATAAATTTCGAAGCTCAGCCAGTCTGTGCAAAATATTGTACAATTTCTGTGAGAAACTTACGTAACACCATTATGCTTTTAGCCTGGAACATAAACTTACATCATTACATTTCGCCCTAAATGGAATATCTCCCCCCCCCCCCTCTATCCCCCTCACATAAAAGTAAACAAGAAATCTGATCGGATATTACGTTGGCTATTTTCTCTATAGAATTATAAAGAATTATTATGTGTTTTCCTCCCCTTTTTTTTCTAATTTTTAGACGAAAACTGTGAAACTGATTTGTTGTCATTGTTTATGACTGGTGACAACGTCGTGAGATAACGAATGACTACACAGTAATCTAAACAAATTCCATGTATGTTTCACCACGTCGCATTTGATAGCGCGGTTAGCCCCGTCGGGAAGGCGCGCGACACACGGACCTTAGGCGCTTGACGAGCGATGCCAGATAGCGGTCCGTCAAGTGCTTCCAGCTCACGTTACGCGCATCGATATCTAATCGTTGCTTGTCATCACTTGTAGAATTCTCTTTATCTGTTATTGAACTTGGTTTACAACTCTTACTCTGAAACAGACACGTGCCGCTTCCTGGTTCGCCCTTATTCCACAGACGGTTTTCATTAACTTGGTTATTGCTCTGCAAAGCAGAGAGATACAATTCTCATAAAGAAAATTACTGTAATGACCTTACAATTTAATGAAGTTACATACGTTATATTTGTATTTCCATCTCCATGTTAAATTATTGATTGATTGTTTGGCTTTTTTATGGCGCAAGAGCATCTGGGCTATACTGCGCCAAAAAATAATGTCATTGCCTTGACATATTATTCGGGATTCCAGAGCTTGTCAAGTCGTCATTTTTTTTCAACTTTTTTCCCTGGTTTTCCCCAGGCCGCATATAATTTTTGTGTCTTGAATAATAAATAAATAAATAAATAAATAAATAAATAGTAGTAATGAAGTGATGAGATATGACAAACACACACTTACAGACAGAGCCTTTTCTACCATTAGGCCAGAACTTACGAGCGGCAAAATGGCGTAAAAAATTAATTTTAAATCAAATAAAGAAAAAATTGAACAAGTGGGAAGAAAAAATGAAAAAGAGGAAAAATTAAAACATCGAATTGTTTTCAAAAGCATACGAAACAATTACTTAATAAGTCGTTACTTTGACGAATGTAAAAATGTTTGATGTGTTTCATTGTTTAATTTTGCACACAAGTTCTTTTATATCTAATACATTTAAGCCTTCTAGCTCTGATAATACAACGTTGTGTTTTGAAATATTACTCCTTTAATATTTCAGTTTTTAAAAATATAAATTGTTGAAATTAAACAATTATAACATGTAGCAATTGTTTTACTATTCACAATATTCTAATATTACAAAATAACTAATATAAGTTTAAAATATAAATATAATTAACGGGTTTAATGATTAAAAGTATAATAGAAGATTTACATTGTTGTACCGCTGGATGTTGGTATCGTTAGAGAGTGATATATAGGAGAAAGAGTGATAGTAGTAAAAAGATGGGGGCGGCATTTTTCAATTCTCGCCTAAAAATACCTGAATGGTTTTGCTGAAATGCTATCTTTTAAAAGGGGGCTATCTTTTATTTTAATAGACCTAGAGGGTTGAGCTGACTAAGCAGAGCCGTAGCCAGGCTGGGGCTAGAGGAGGGGATGAGCCCCACTTGGATTTTTTTTTTTTAAATAGATTATTGTAGAAATTTATTTTGAATTTTTTGTTTTGTATGGAATTGCACATAACAATGGAATCTTTTGAATTCAAAAATGTATTCAAAATAGCTTTCTACAAGAGATCTTGTGTGCATAATGTTTTTTTACAGGTATTTGAATCTTCATCTGCTTTATAATAAGAATAAGGGGAAAATTATAGAGAGGTAGGCCTATATTATAATTTATAAGTCTTCAATGCAAAATTTACGTTAAGAATTGTATTCATGAATGTTAAATATATTAGTCTAGTTTATATATTTAGTGTTATGAAATATATTAATAAAATAGTCAAATCATTTGAATTTTAAGGCCTTCCCCATGTAGCTTTCTGAGCTCCCTCCCCACTGTAAGAAGCGTCTAACTACAGGCCTAGGAATAGGTAGGTGACTTTGGCCAGGGTGGACGATTTCATTGTTTTATTTCTATCACTCTTAAAATCACACTATGAGATAGCCAGGCCTGTAGCCAAGGCGGGGCCGGCAGAGTCGTGGCCCCAATTGCTCCATGCTTATGCCCAGGGGTTTATCCAGGATTCATAAACTGGGGGTTGTGGAAGATTTTTATGGGGTGTATGTATTTAGTAGACTTCATTAAGGGGGTGTATCAAAAAATCTGGAGGGGTGTTGGGGGTGTGTATAAACCCCTGCTTGTGCCCCACTTGCCCCATCGAGCTATTTATATGTATATATAAATAGCTGGATGGGGCAATTTATATGTATATACAACCATAGATGCCGACTTGGAAAAATTATTGGGGTTCCTAGAAATTTAAATTGATTGACAGGGGCATTTTTCAAAGGATTTAAGTGTAATTTAAATTTCATTATCAGATTATCTGATATATACAATAAGATACTTGAAATATTAAAATGAAGCAAATTATAGGTTATTAAAGAAAAATATTTTTTCTTTAGATAATTATTTAATGCCCCCTAAATGCATACACCATTTATAGTTTTACGATTGCTGCCAAAATACTCAGATGTGTGCAGCCCCAACCCTCCGTCTCTCTTTAAAAACAAGTTGACTGAAATTAAAGCTAGATTCGCCAGGTGCTCCAGGGGTGCTTGGTAGGCAGTCTTATTTCCGAGCAGTGGCGCACCCACGTAGGGGGCCAGGGCCACCCTTGGACTAACAAAGCGAAAAATAATTACTCAAATAGACACTGGTCATTTTTTTCTTTTAAAGTAAGATTGAAAATAGTGATAATCCCAATAACATTTCCCTGCACTCTGGTGACATTGATGAGACTGCTCTTGAGAAAAGCAACAGCAGTGGCCCGCGACTGTCTTCAAACAACTTTGTAAGAGGTAAAGGTAGAGCAAAACCTAATATCAAACACAGTTGAAGTGGAAATTCTGACTGCAGATATTTTTACTTATGTGAAGAAATCTAACCTCACTGATGAAGGTAGGATAACAATGCTGAAAATCTTTGGGAACCATATGCAAATTGAAATCTTCCCACGACTGTCGCTAGTGCTGTATTAAGTCAAGGAAAACCTCACCACAGACGAAATTTCTGCTTATCTTGGATGAGTAAACATAACAAGCTAGCTTACTCAAAGGTAAAAGACAGTGCCCATTACAAATTCTGTGTTCTCTTTTCAACACTCAATTTAAGATCGACACAAACCACGGGTCAATTTGTTTCAAAGGGATTTAATAGCAGGAAGGCCTCGGAAAAGTTCAGCCAATGTGAAACTTTTCTCTATCGTAAGAATTCGGTTTTCATAGGCGATGATTTTTTAAGGGTCGTGGAAGAGAAAAATGCTTCTGTGGATGAAGTAATGGACAGAGGGCAAGCAAAAGCAAGTTTTGCAGAATAGGGTTATTCTTAAACCTATTATCAAAACGGTAATTTTTTATGGAGGACAAGGGCTAGCCATTGTAAAATTTTATGAACATAATCTAGTACTACTTCTAATAATTCAAGTATCTTGCACTGTAGAATTATTAGTAATTTAATAATGATAACTGTACACAAAAGGACAGTAAGGGCGAATCCCGAAATTTTTCAAGGGGCGGGTTGCGATTTGTTTCCGATTCCTATTTTTAGCCAAGTGTCCAGTACTTTTCAATTCTTTTTCCATCATATAATCCCAGTTCAGTGGGTAACAGCAGCCTCCCCATGCCCACCTTCTTGAATCCGCGCGTGAAAGACAACAGTAATTGATGTGGCCTCTGACCATTTTTTCCATCTGCCCACCCCCCACCTGGAAATATTCTGGGTGTGCTACTGTTTCCGGCGAATAGTTGGCGAATAGTTAACAAATAGAAAACAAAGTGAAAAGTAAAGAAAGGTGTAGATCCTCCAGCAGTTATCATTATGACATCTAAAAGCTCTCACCTGTGTATGTAGAGCTGGAGACTAGACTCTTGTATTTTGTGTGAACCCAGACAAAACGAAAAATTTGCTTTTATAAAAGGTGCAGTGAACAGGGTATAAATAATGAAAATATTGAAGACTTGATGACGAAAAACTTTGTGCATGTATTTCCGTACGTGTATTTTCCCCACGAGCAAAAATATTAGGGGTTCGAGGAACCCACAACAAAATTATTGATCTCGGACCCACGAAGTCAGCGCCTCTGTATGGAACAATCCCAGGAAGCCCTGTGTCTCATATGCCCTTTGCCCCTTTATCCTGAATACATGCCTGGAGAGAGTCTAAAGCCGGTTTATTCTGATGCCAGATTCCTTCAACCATTAAGTGTAAAAATGAATCACAAAACTCGGAAGTCGTCAAGTTTAGAAGAAAAAAAAGAAAGATAGAAATTCTAGACAATATAGCTTATGCAAAGTTGAAGAAAACACAGCCGTATAACCACCGTAAAATTCGGGATTGGAAAGAATACTTTATCGACCATTTTAAACAATTGAAATTGCCTGTACGGTTAATCAGTTTGAGCCCGCTCAAAAAACAATGACGAATAAAAGATGAAGGCTATATTCAGAAAATATTTTCGGGGTGGGGGAGCAAAACTTAAAAACGAATATAGAGACGTATAGTAGAAGTAAATTTGTTATTGTCAAGGTGTGGAGCTCCCCCCGCCTCACTGGACCCGCCTCTGAACAGAGAACCTTGCATAGCGTCCAAACAATGGACATTAAATAAGTGGAAAATAATTGATGTAACTGTACGTAAATTATGGACTACGTTTAATAAAAAATACCTAAAGAAGAATAGACAACAATTTTTGCAGGATAACATAGCCAAAATTACTGGAATTAAATGTATTAATCCTTTTTCAGGGACTATCTGATGAGTAAGGTGGGATCTAGGTTTCAGCTCATCCGTGAAGAAGGTTTACAAAATCGGACTCCCAGTAGAAACAGCTCACAGTCCGTTATTCTTTAACACCTTTACTCCCATTTCTTAATGTTGTTCTTCTTAAACTTGGTTGCTTTTATGCTCGGCATTCAAAATTAGCCCAATTCTTCGCGATATATATCTTGCCCTTATATTGTAATTCTTCGTATTTGACTCGACGTTTGAATTGCGTGTAACTAAGCTAGAAAGGTAAAGTAAATATATATTTCAAAGTTAGTATACAATTCGTTTTTCTTAAAACAATATATTTAATGACTTGCAGTTTTTCTTGGAATCCCCGAAGTTTGTTTTTCATTCCACCAATTCGCTACTTCGGCTTTATGTCGAGAGGAATTGTTTAGAAATTCCGAAGTCTATAGCTTTCGGAAAGTGCTGTGGTTTATGCTGACATTTTGGAATGTTTATGCGGTTATGGGGAAGAAGAAGAAGAAGGTGGGTTACCCTCTCGGAAATATACCCCCTCCCCCTACAAAACTTGACTCTGACCCTATTGGATCGTACAATAGGTTCCAATTTCGAAGGTGGACAGGTAAGGGGCTCCCCCACAATAGGTGATTACACCGAAGCTCCACAAACCCACCTTTTCTCTACCTTCGGTTTTTAAGGGGGGCCGAAGGGGCCACGCGGAGGAAGGACACACCGATTATTCATGTGTCCGCTGGCGCCACAGGGGGCAAGTGCCCCCTTCTTCTATGTTCGTTTCGTTGTCCCGAAGTATCTGAGAGCCGTAAATCTTATTCCTCAAAGGGGGCTGGGGGTCCAAGACTGACTTTAAATGTCACTATGTACAAAATTACGAGACTGAAAGAATCCTGCCAATTTAGGCCTCGGCAAGTCCCATACCCGAAAACGTTGTAAATCCTTCATCATTGATTGCTGACGTTAGGTGCGAATTATTGAATCAGAAATGAAAAACGAGAAATCTGTTACGTTTTTCATTGCTGATTACCGTCTTCGCACATGTGAAGATGAGCAGGAAACCAGCGGTTGCAGATTGAACTTCGATATTTGGGTAGTTACTGTATGTTGCGACCATTATTCTGTGATAAGAAGGGGGGTTTCTAGGACCTGGAAACGTCTTTATACAGTAAAACCTCCTTAACGGACACTTCTGAATAGCGGACACCTATTTAACAGACTCTTTTTTTTCAATTTTCTGTCCCAGTGCTTGTTGTCCCTTGATCCTCCCGAATAGCGGACAGATAGTTAAGTCCGGAGTTGTCCACTATTCAGGGGCTTTATTGGAGTAAGCAAAGCATACATTTTCAAATACAAGTTTTACTTTGCATATATATATTATTTATGGCATTTTACAAGTTTACCCAGCATTACCCAGCTTATTACAAAATCATGCACCGGTGGCTTTGTGTACTAACCATCAGGCAATTGCATTAACATACCCTGGGAAGGGTGGTACTAATGTCTTAAATATGGAGAAAAAGATGTATCTTTTTTGTGTCCCTGTTTTTGAGCAGGTTAAGAACCGGGGTCCTCCCGTTTATATGGAGGGCCCCCGATTTGACTACAGGACGGGGGGGTGCATTTTTTCCCCATTTATTTAAAGAAATATATCATATTAGTCAAGTTTACTTAACCTCGGAATATGAAAATACATCGAAAACATTTTATCAATTAAAAAATAAAAAAAGAAGGGAGGGAGGGAGGGAATGGAATATATAGTAATTAGCTTCGAGGACTAAAGACTTTTAATCTCTGTGTTTTGCCTAGTTGTTTGGAAATTTTATTGGGTAAGAATTTTCATACGGGCATTCGTTCCACCCGTTGGTCATTCCTACGGTTGACGTTTTATATTACTAAGCACAAAGGTTGATGTAACGGTATGCAGAACCTGGTTTATAACGCTATAAGAAGTAATTTCAAATGCCAAAGTCACAATTCTCCAATTTTACTTTGAACAAATTTTATTATGCATAAAATATAAGAAATTATAAAATAGTTAACAAATTCTAATTTTAGTAAGCCTGAATATTGTCTTCTAGAAATATTTCACAACATAATACGATTTTGAGGTGTAAGTGTAAACCTCCTTCAAGTGCCTTCTTTGATTCAGCAGTTGGTGTCCAATATAAGCAGCAATTCTCCATTTCTGCTGATTGATTGTTTGGCTTTTTTATGGCGCAAGAGCATCTGGACTATACTGCGCCAAACACGGTAAAATCATTTCTGCTTCTTTTGATTTTGTGTTCAGTCTTATTTAAGACTTTAAATCATCCATCCATCCATCCTTTTCTCTGTTTTTAGCTCTCTTCTCCAGGATGTTTTCCTTTGATGCTAAGTAGAGGTTTTTTTTTCGTTATATAAGTCCACAATAAGCACAATAACTTTCTTCTGTGTATATTATTGTATTGATAAAACCACTTTTTGATTTGAATTTGGTAGTATAAATAGAGAGTACAAAATAAAATTTAAAAAGCTCAGAAAAATCAAATAAAGTTCTTTCTAAAAATGCATTTTTACTCCCCAGCACCAATTTTTTTGAAATTACCATTAGGCATCTACCTCAGCGGCCGCAAATATTGCACTTTGCTGTAAATTGAATTTTTTTTAGATTTCTATATTATGTAATTCAGGATGCATGTGACATTAATTTATGTAATTATTAATATATATATATATATGATTATGTAATATATGTTATTCACACGAATATTTGGAAACTAAATTCTCTTAGCCATCTACTTTAAAATTTTACGTATAATGAAATACATTAATTAATAAGAAATCCGGAAGATGACGAATTTTTGTCGATTTCGGAAAAAATTAATTAGCCCCCAATCAAATACTTTTCACGTATTTTTTTTTTCATGCCATTTTCACTAAAATGCACTTTTTTTAGTTTGTTTATTCTTGTGATATAGGTAATTTCTCTGATGAAGTTTTCAAGTATTACATAAGCATCTTTGTGGGAGGGGGTTGCTGTTGTGCTTATCTTCTAATATTGGCCAATGTTAATTTTTGCTTATGGAGGGGGAGGAGGGTTAAAATGGCCAAAATATTGCTTATGTAATACTTGAACTCTCTCTGACTTAAATTTCATTATTGCCACTCCCAAAGTTTCGTGTTCGATTTTAGAAAGATGTCAGTCCCTCAGTCTCTAACGATGTCCAAAGAAACCGTATCATACAATTATTTCAAATAACAATAATAAACATTTTTCTTAGATGTAAAAGAAAACATAAATCACGTTTGCTTATTTATAATGACAATGAAAAGTTTAAAGATTGGGGAGAAGTTCGTTTTCAATAACAATTTATGAAATCTCTTGCTTCCAGAAGAGAATTTTTCGGCAACCATTAGTTCCAGAAGGTTTCCGTACAAAGGCAACATCCCGAAAAGCACGACGCGCACTTCATATACATTCACTGTTAAAAGCTGTGACGAATAGCTCGCGAAAGATTGGGTTGGGAAAGCTATGGTTTTGTTATCTCAGGGGGGTAAGGGAAAATATAACTATTCAGATCGCGGAGGGTAAGTACCAAAGAAATCGGTTGAAAAAGTGGGGTCGGGATCTCCCAGCAGCATAGAATAAGGCCGCCCGTATTTCTAAAAGGGGGCCCCTTTTCAGAAAGCATCAATAATTTTCTTTATGTTGACTATGCCATGCTAACATATGAAAGTAAATTTGCTAACCCGGGGAGGAAAGTTTAGCTCATCGAGTTTGAAGAAGTTGAAATATATGTGGAAAATACCCCCGTGTGTGCGTTTGAGGTTATATTATGTGAGTAAACGGTGTTACTCGGTGAGAAAACATTGTACTTTTACAGCACTTTTACATTATATAAAACCACATAAAACGCATTCTCCACTCTTAACTTTTTCTAATAGTTTTACTTACAGTATACTGCACAACTCTGGAAAAAAATTGAATTAAAAAAAATCCATTGTTAAGCACCATTAAGTACTTGTAAACGAAATGACATATTTCAGTTTAATTTTTAGGATGAGTGTGGACTCCCACAATATAAATGTTCGCTTCGCAGGCTTTCTTAACTGTTGCCACTTAGAAACGCAAGAAAATAAACTTAAAAAGTTCAATTTCTAAAATTGACACCATGCCAAATCGTGTGCTTTTATTTCATATTTTTCAGATATTGTATAATTATAATTTTACTTTTTATATTTGGCAACATTGTGTGTAATTGTTTTCCGAATTCTAAAATCAAATCAGTCTTCAATTTACCATCGACGTCTGCGCGTGTACTACGAAGTTTCTGCCAAAAAGAGTACAAAATTTCTTTAATGTTGTATTTAATTATTTATCTTTCAGGCGTCTTAATTAACTACTTTGAACGTTTATTTTTAACTCGATGCAATTACTACATTTCTTCGATACTTATATAACTGCAAACTACTCAGTAGTTAAACTTGGTAAGAGGAATATATATTCTCCTTACCATCATCTAGGCATTATTTTCAAGGTATGTGTTCAGCTCGCTTAATCCTTTATCCAACCACTGTAATGGATACCGAGCAATGAAAATTGAATTAGGAATATTATATTCAGGCCAACAAAAAGAATAATTGACAGACAGACAGACGGTTGAGCAGACAATCAAGTAAGCGACAAGGCATGTAGATACTGACGCACCAAATGTCTGTGTGATTTTAAACCATAGGCGTATGCAGAAAGTTCATAGGAGAGAGAGGGGGGGTTATAGGCTCAATGGGGGGTTACAGAGCTACAACTCACATATTCCTATGTTAAATATACAAAATTTCATTGCAATGTGGTTTATAACTCCCTCATCAACAACTCCCGCGTACGCCAGTGTCTTAAATTAAATAGTGAGAAAAAAGCAAAAACACAGTCAAATCAACCACTTTCTGGATTATTGGATGATAGCTAGGCAGAAACATGACAAATCCACCGCTATCACAGAAGCAAAATCCGCAAAGTGAAAAACCCGATGACACGAGGGATGCAACGAAAAAAATTTTGGGCGTTTCCAAATGGGGACGCTTCAGAACGGCCTAGGGTTGCAACGCGCCGAGTGTGGCTGTCGAAGCGCTGCTAACGCGTATTCTTTCCACTATAAACAGGCACACCGGTAAATAGAGAGAGGTGGGGGTACTTTGAATGAAGGGCTTCCCATTTTGAGTTGGAAAATGGGAGGAAAAAATCAGGGTGGAGGAAAGAGGATTTCGTGAGGTTATAAAAACTTGCCCGGCCTATTTAGCACACTTACTGCGAGACAGTTTTTGCAAGGGTTTTATTATACTGTTTTCATTCCTTTTTAAAAGGCTTATAGAAGAGGCGTTCTAAACTTGTCAATTCCCTTCTTTTAGCAACTTGTTTCCTATTCAAATTTAAAAAAAAAAAAAATTAAATTAAATGTTCAATTAAAAATAAATTGACGTTGAAGGCGTTTTCGGACGATCTTTGGTAACACAAAACAACTCAAATATGGTGCGACCAGAAAAAGAACTTTACAAAAAAAAAAATGGCGAATTTTATGGACTCAATCACAGTAAAAATGTGATGGGGGATGCCATGGAATTATATTCCCCCCCAAATGCCGTTGCAATACGGTAGCTACGCCCCTGCTCAATACCGAAACAATAAAGCCAATGGTGTTCTACAGGTCCTCCATATTTCAATCTAAGTATGACGTCACTAATGGACGCAAGAAAATCGCTTGGCGAGGATTAACAGTTTGTGTTTTCTGTAGAACACGACGCGCTACGAGAGAACAAAGTAGAAATGCGAACTCTTTTGGCTAAAATCAATGAAAATTTCATTTTGTTCGTTATTCCGGAAGGCCGTTTTCTCCATTTTAATAACTTTTTTATTTGAATATATTAAATGAGCCGCAACGACTGCGGATAGCCGAGGCCACTGCAGGAGGTCTCTTTGTTGAGACCAACGGGGAGCCTTGCGGTTATATTTTCAGTTATTGATAGCCAAACTTGGCGGGGCTTTTGGCGATTCTTTTAAAACTAGATGCAAACTTTGTTGAAGTTCGCTGCCTTTCATCAAAATTCAGCATCAGACAACTATTAAAAGTATTTAAATTTGAAATTAATCCTATAGCCCTTAAAAATGGTAGATTGCGACATATATGAAATATTTTGAGGCGGGTTTTTTCTTCATAATATAATCTTTCTCAATTACAAACTTGCAAAATCTCTCTCTCTCTCTCTATATATATAAAATCATTAAAAAGTAAATGAAACTAATTGTTTCCAAAAGACAAACATGTGGTGTAACCCATATTTTCAACATTTCATATGAAGATGAGAGAAAGAAGACATAAAGTAAAATGAAGATAATATTCAATAGAAAACCTATTTAAATCGAAATATGAGCTAGATCAAACTGCCCATATATGAGTAGTTCACACCAGGGAAAATTCAAGATTCTCTACCATGGACGTCCATATGAATATATCTAGTGAGGGGAGGGATTGGGACTGAGAAAAATGGTTACCTTCTTCTCAAGGCTGTCAAACATTTTAGTGAATGTACAAGATACTAAAATGCTACAAAAATAATTGATACTGCTTGACATTTAATAACGATATCAAAAGTACCTTATTTTAAAATGGGACCTTAAAACTTTTGAAAGTAAATGAGAATCGGGCAAATCAAATTTTTTAGACGGCTAGGAGGGGATCGAAACCACCCTCTGCCCTCCCCCCCCCACCGTTTGGGCGCGCCCATGTTCTCTACACATGTCTCAAAGGCATAACCAGGGTTAAAAGAAGTTTGGATTCGTTACGAATAATATTGTGTATACAGTTGTAATTAAAGTCAAAATGGTGTCAAATCATGTTTTAGGTTCTCGTTTGGTGAGTTTTCACTCCATGAGTATTGGCTCAAATTTACTTAAAATTCATTTTACAAAAGTCAGAAAGAGATCAATACAGTAATTTCTTTAATCTCTCTCTTGTGTTTTTATCCCTGAACTTGAAATCCAACTTCTTCATAAACAACTATTACACAACAGAAGGCCTGTAGCCAAGCCCGGGCCAGCAGGGGCGCGGCCCCCCCCCCAGGCGCCCTGTGCTCCATATGCCCTGTACCTTACCCCAGTTGCGCTTTCATCCCTAGCTACAGGCCTGCACAACAGACTTATTACTGACTCCTCAACAATTTTCGTGCAAATTCTCTCAAATAACAGAATTAAAGTAAAGCATCACATCAACGAATTGTATAGATTTCGAACACCGTTTAACAGTCGTTTAGCATCTGCTTAAACCACATCGGTATACACGTTAAACAACCGAATAATAACCAGTAACCTAAACTATTTTTAATGAAGTTACATTTTTATGATGCTTGTACTAGCTTAGCAAAATATCATTTTTTTTAAAAATTTCAGGTAATGTAGGAAGGTTCAAAATGATTGGATTATTACCTCATCATTTTAGAAATAGCACTTCCATACTGTAGTGGAGAATCTACCCCGAGGAGAACTGCTTTGATATTTTTTGTTTAGCACCCATTCCCATTTAAGTGCATTTCCTTGATTATTACGTTCCGATAACTAGGAGAAAATAAAAGTATATGTACAATATACAAGGGCTCAATTTCTAACAAAAAAAGTGAAGGAGCCCTAATATTATGATAAATCGATTAAAAAATTGAATGGCTGCAAAAGAATCGATAAATCATATCAATTGTTTATGTCCATTTTTCTGGACAACAAAATGCTTGACCTTAATCACAAATTCATTGATTTTTCATGACATTGATGATGATTTTGACAATTCTTGTCCCTGTAGAAACTCTCATTAATATTTAAATAATCGCCAAAAATGAAAAAGTACCTGAGCAGGGCTTTGGTGGGCTACCGCCCAATTTAAGCCTTGACAATATATTTTTGCATCTATCAAAATTCGATATATTTGAAGACTTTGGCGAACCCTGGGTGATTTTAAGTCCCCGTTCCTTACATAAAAAAAGGTTTTCCTATATATCGGCATTTTCTTATGGAATTTTAACTTCTATATGTGATGGTCCTACTGTACATACACTCTATAACAAAAAAATCGACGCACCAAGAAGGAGTTGTCCGATTGTAATGAAATTTCGTATGCAAAGACATTTTGACCGAACATGCAAATGATTAAAATTTGGTGTCCAATGAATGAATAGCGGGAACTCCAGCGCATCGGAACTGCGCATTCAGCAGGTGTATATAAGGAGCGATTCTCAATATGTGGTCAAAATTTCTGTTGCATTTTGACTGCGGATATCTTACGTCGACTGTAACAATGCCTCGCCGAAAGATTCGTGCTCATTACGAGCATATGTCAGAGTTTGAAAGAGGTCGTGCTATCGGATTGAAAGAGGCTGGTTGGCAGTGCTGATTTATGCAAGGGCATGCGGGGCAACTGCCCCGGGCCCCTGATTTGGAGGGGCCCCTAAATCTAAAATTTAGTCCAGTACATTCGTAAAAATTTAATATTTGTTTTATTGGCAATCCGAAGACTTTTCAGGATTTAAAAAATCCTTTACTAGCTCCTTTCCCTTAAGACCAGGAAAGCATACCTAGATAATGCTTTATATCTATCTCGGTTTTATAAACAAAATTCATTCACTTATGTATGTTTAATGATAATAAACATGGTAATCAGAAATCTGTCGTGGGTACAGGAGGGGTTGGGGCCCCTTCATGTGTGTCTGCCCCGGGCCCCAGAATTTCTAAGTCAGGCCGTGCTGGTTGGACGAATCGAAGAATCGCTGGACATGTGGGTCGAAGTGATGCGGCGATTGGACGGTGCTGGCAAGAGTGGGTCAACAACGGCAGATGTCAGCGTCGGGACGGCAGCGGTCGACCTAGGGCCACAACAGAACGGGAAGACAGAGCGATTGTCAGAGCAGCTGTCACAGCACCGGATTCGTCGTTATCAACTATCCACTGTGTGGCCCGCACACATGTGTCCAACATGACCCTCTGCAGACGACTGAGAGAGCGGAATTTACGCTCGCGCCGACCGTTACGCCGCTTACCTCTCACGCCTTTACACCGTCAAGTCCGATTACAGTGGTGCCGGGCTCGATCAACTTGGAACTGCGCTGACTGGGGACGTATAGTCTTTAGTGACGAGTCCCGTTTCCAACTGTGTCCTGACGACAACCGCAGACGTGTCTGGAGACGTCCAGGGCAGCGTGGGGATCCTGCCCTTACTATCGCACGCCACACATGCCCACAACAGGGCGTTATAGTCTGGGATGCCATCTCCTTTGATAGCCGGACCCCTTTGGTGGTCATTTCTGGCACACTTACAGCACAGCGGTACGTAGACGACATTCTACGACCGGTTGTGTTACCGTTCCTTTTGCGACACCCTGGACTTACGTTTCAACAAGACAATGCCCGGCCGCACACGGCACGTGTTGCTATGAATTGTCTTCAAGCTTGCCCAACACTTCCTTGGCAAGCTAGGTCTCCTGATCTCTCTCCCATAGAGCACATTTGGGACGCTATGGGAAGGCGATTGCAACCATCCCGGAATGTTGACGATTTAGCCCGACAGTTGGAGACAATTTGGCAAGAAATTCCGCAGGACACCATCCGGGATCTTTATCAGTCTATGCCACGCCGGGTGACAGCTTGCATCCAGGCCAGAGGTGGACCAACGCCTTATTGACTTCCTCCCTTTGTAACGGTCAAACTCTGCAATAAATCATTCAATTGTTCTGAAATTTTAATCGTTTCTTTTTCTATGTATGTTCTTCACATCCACCAATTTTTATCGCAATCGGACAACTCCTTCTTGGTGCGTCGATTTTTTTGTTATAGAGTGTATTTAGAAAAATGTTTTCTTTTCATTAAAAATAATAAGATATTAATAAGTGATTTTAACGTATGAATGTATGTTATATCAAAAGAATCTTTAATATATAAGCAATTACGTATAAATAGATACAAAACTTATAAATATATCATCTACATAAATGTATGGTAAAAAATAGAAAACCCTGTCTTGGTCTTCATCTATAAATTAAAGAATCGTTAAAAGGAAGTTGAGAGATCAAAATTATAAAAATGAGCCCTCCCCCAATTATCTTTGTGAGGGCTAAAAGCCTGGGCCACTTAGAATTGACTGACCCTTGATCTGAGTCAAAGATAAACGTTCATTTAAACAGAAATGAACTGTAAAAAATAATATATAGAATTGGGTTTAAGTACTTTCAAACTCTAGAATGGCTGCCTTTTCATTGATAAGAATATGTTGTAGAGATTTAAAAGGGCGAATTGATTTAAAGAATCCTCGCCTTAATCGATCGTAAATGCTTTATTTTCTTAAAGAAAATCGCGGGTAAGGGAAACACTGCTGTTGTCGATGACAGTAAGAAGATTTATTTGAATTTTACGGCAGTGTTTTATTTTAATAATACTTTCAGATAATTATCGAAAAAATATTTCTTTCATGATGATTTTCAGCGTCGCTACTTGTTAATTTGTCCCTTGACTGGCAAAGAGCATTTTCTTTAATTTGATTGTAAAAACAAGTGGTAATTTTTAGAGATGATTTAAAAATTGGGTAAAAAATAATTTTATTCAAAAAGAGACGTCTTTATTGGATATATTGCTGCCATTATCTTATAGCCACGGCCATCTTAGCCTAATCAGAATAAACATATCAATGCGCATGTAAAAAAATTATTTCCAGTCCATCGGAAACACTGGGGTAGAGAGAAACACCGGTTCGCCATCAAGAGGTACAGAGTCATAGTCTGAGACACGATGGACGTGATTGGAATCATCAGCATAGAGTTCTCAAAATTATTGGGGGGGGGGGGCAAAGCACATTTTATGTACGTTTATACATTACAGTATATGTAAAATCGCAATTTATTTCAGATTATTGGTAGGGAGCTCGGGCTCATATAACTCTACGCCTATGATTGGAGGCACAGAAATGTGGTAGAGTGGCACCGTGCCATCCTGATGTTGAACCCGTGTTTTTCCCCTACTTATTGGAATTTTAAAATTTTTTTAGAATTAGAACTTCCATTATTATGTTATTTTTTTAGAATTTAGAAGTTTTAATTTTTTTTAAATTTAGAATTTTTATTATTATATTTCTTTTTTTTTAGAATTTTTTAAATTAATTTAGTTTTACGGGTAATTATGCCTGTGACAGTGTTTCTCAAAACCTTGTCCACAAACCACTGGGTTTCCGTGGCCGCCTATCAAATAGTCTGTAGTATCTTTGGAAAATTTCCGAAGAAAAAATACTGAAATAATATATGCAATATAATACTTTCAAATAGTGACAGTCTAAAAAGTGTAAAAATTCGATGCAATTAGAAAACAAGACTTTAAAATTGATATCGGAGCTTTTTTGTTTGCATTTTACGGCGGAAGGATATCTAAGGTCATGCTGCATCAGAAACTACAATCCACAGAGTAATCCGAATCTTTAAAAGACTATGGAACCAATCCTCGGACTACATTGAGCAGTTGGCGCCTTTTCTTGGCACTGTTGAGAGTTGAATCCGGGTTGATAGCAGCTAGGAGAACGAGTTACTACTGCACCATCGCGGGGTCCATCTCGTGGGCACCTAAGTAACTTAATAAATCGCTATTGGATCCTATAAAGAACAACCCATGCCTGATACATTTGATGTTTAAATAATAATGAATAAATTACAATTATTTATCTTGTAGCTGATAGTGGCCAGTGTAATGTCAGATATTATTAACCAGAATTGGTAACCCTAGTTTCCTACACTATATTTTTTAATTTTCTTCCGGGAAAGCCTCTTCTTCGGTGGTCCGCGGTTGGTAAAGCGATCCTTAAAGTGGTCCGCAGTTTATAAAGGGGTCCTTAAAATGGTCCGTGTGTAACCAAAGTTTGAGGGTCCATGGAGTCTGGAGTTTTCTTGCCAATATAAAATTATCCATCATCTTGAGTAGAGGTGGGTGCAGTTTATAACAACCTAATAAAAACACATAAATAATTTCTTTTCTGAATACGAATTTCCTTTTTTTTTTTTAAAATAATAACTTAGTTGTATTTATTTTTATATTCGTCAAGATCTTAATAACTTTCCTTCGGTATGGAACAGCGTTTCACAAAGTGTATTCGGCGAAACCATGGATTTCTGTGAGCAATTTGTAAAATATCGCAGAAATTTTCAAGAAAATCTGTAAAATCTTCGATTTTCCTCACGACAATTCTTTGGAGATGAGTGTGCTCAGCTATTTAGCCGTAACTACTACACAGAAACAATAGAAAGGTATTATTTATCTTTTAATGCTTACTAATTGCTTATTCATAGATTTATATACACAGTGATAACAAATAGCATTTTAAATTCTTCTTAAACATTATTTATGGAGGGGGTGCATTGGCATACCTAGGAGTTGTTGATGCGGCTGTAACTCCCATTGCAATGAAATTTTGTATATTTAACATAGGAATATATGAGTTGTAGCTTTGTAACCGCCCATTGAGCCTATAACGCCCCATTATAAACTTTCTGCGTACGCCTACAGGGGGGGGGGTTCGTGGCAATGTATTTGGTAAGGAAAGGGTTCTGCAGGATCATTGGCGTGCGCAGGGGTGTTGAGGGGGAATGCAGCCCCCCTGCGATGAAATTTTCTATATATGCATATGAACATATGGAGTTGTAGTTCCTGTGACCCCTCCCCCCCCACATTGAGCCTATAACCCCTCCTTATGAACTTTCTACGCACGCCTAATTGAAGGATAAAAAAATTTCGTGAACTCCTGGTGTAAAGTGTAAAGCGTTACGTGAGTAGAGTTTTAGCGTCTTCGTCTATTCTTCTGCCCTTTTCTCCCCTTTTAATATTCCTTTCTGAACTATAAAACATATTTAACAAGAAGAAGAAGAAGAAGAAGAAACGAAGAAAAGTTCAATATAAGCGAAAATGAAATAATACTTATAATAATATAGTTTGGAGACTTGCCATGGAGAACTTTTCCCAGTGACGTCACTCATCTCGTGATGAAAACACGTTACGGAGAATACATGACGATTGAAGAGAATGGCGATGATACGACTAAATTTTGAGATGGATTGACGAAGAAATTTGTATCTTGTGCCCACGGGAGATAAGTTATTTTTATGCCTTATTAGGTCTAAAATTCAAGAGAGGAAAACGTCTTCATTTGCCACCTCCCCGCGGCATTCCCATCGTCATAATTTACGTCAGTGACAAAGATTCCTTCGCGTGAATGGATAATGAAACCATCAACAAAAGTGCTGACACGGTTTTTTAATATTATGACAATCAGTGCCGTAGAAAAGGGGGGCTCAAGCTCCCATTGGATCTCTTTAACGAATCGCACGACGATCTTCGTTTTAAGAATGGGATCACAGCGCCTATTCAGCGGCCACCCTTCCCCTACTCGCTGTCTTTCTCAACTCTTCTCTCTCTTTCTTTAAAGCCGTAATTTTTGAATCGCCACTCTTTGTTCAATATTACTATAAGTACAATCAATATTTGGCAACACATGATCGTTTCGAAAATGTCAGTGACACTGCAAAACACTTTTAGATATTAATGATAGGGCTTTAAAAATGTAGGATAGATTGGAAAGATAGGGATTTAAAAATCGGCGGCCATTGCTTCAAAAAATGTTCGAAAAATATTAGCCATTAATTCACTGTGTCAACATAAAGACGATCCTCTCTTTTTAGAAGCATGCTAAATGAGAAGGAAATAAAATTATCTTTGCTCATAAGTGAATATAGGAGTGGTTTCTAAATGAATCAAAGGTACGGCTTTCTGTGCGAGATGTTTATTAGATGCGGTTGAAACATACTGGTCAAGTAGATGCAATTTGATAATATTTATAGGCTTGGTAAGGTTTATTCTGTTTATATAATATTAATTTTACTTCATTATACACTGTCATAGACCAGGGTTTAAGCTGGCTCAAAACATGCTGTCGCAAAAATGCTAAAATGGGAAAAAAGTTGTAGCAAAATGCTAAAAAATATTAGTTGCTTTCGTTGCTCGAAAAATCGTATCAATGAAATTATTTATATCAACGATGCTTAACAGGTGCTGTTAAGAATTTTGAAGAGGAAACGAAAAGGAACAAGAAAAGATCGCTGAAGTGCAAAACGGATATTCTGGAATCGAGGAATCCTGTTTTCAGAGAATAAACTGTGGTTAAAAATGCCTGTCGCATTTTCGCGATGGGCAATAATTTTTTCTTCGCATTTTCGAGCAACTCGTCGCATTTTGCGAAAAATGCGACTGCAGCTTAAACCCTGCTATTGACGACTATTGAAGGTGCAATGGTAAGAACGACAAGGCTATTAAAGCCACACGTATTAGAAGCATTGTTAGAGAGTTAAGACAACATATAACTTATCTTATCTATATAATCTTATATTATCTATATAACGGATTTGATAAACTTCCAAAGTCAAATCAGTTAGACTTGTGAATTACAAATTGATTATTTACATATTATCCCACGGTCGTGGGCGCCCAGAAAAATGATAAGGGCTGCTGGAGAGGGGGCCTCAAAATTCACATATCGTTCTGAAATATTTGAAATTTTTTTAAGTTGATTTTAATGAAACGATGAAATGTTATATTTTGGAAGCAATACATACGCCCACCCTTCCCTTTTATAAAACCGAAATGAGCACCCATGCTCGTGGTAATATCCGCTTTGCAAATTTCAGAGAACTCTAATGACTTTTTCTGGCTGAAATTTTGTTAGCCAACGTTGTATGCCGTGCTCTCTCTCTCTCTGCCCCCTATATATATATATATATGTATAATATGCCACAATTTATTTCGTAACTTACAACATCAGTTTCAGATAGCTGTAAAAGATTTGCAAGAACGTTTGGAGGTCATACTTATTTCAGCAATACCAGCAATAAAATACCAATTAATTTCCCCGCATTTAAATTATGTTAATGAGTCTCCCATTTTCATTAAGTGCTGCTGAGAAAGAAAGGAACGATTCAACTGCGCCAAGAACGCCAAATCAAAGTTTGAAGGAGGAGGAGGAGAGGAAGTCGTGTGTTAGCACACATTATTTTGATAAAGAAGCTTTTCCATGGTGAAGCAACTTTTCTCGCTCGTCCCATTTTCTCATTGGCTGCGAGGGAGTCCGGCTGGTAATTTCATATTTAGAAAAATGTGTTATGTCAGCAAAGCTCCCCATTTCGTTTCCCCCATTGAACAGGGCGTACCTGACCGGTTCTCCCATAAACGCCCCTCTTCTTCTTTTCCCCCGTTTATTCCGACTACCCAACGCGAGCATATGGTTCCAGATTCTCCAATGAAAATGGCGGAAGAATAATTGCACTCGGGACCGGGCCCAAATAAAGCAAAGAATAAATATAGACCTTGGCCCAGAAAAGTCCCCCAAGACGTTCGAGCATTCAACTTCTATAGGGGAAATAGAATTCCACTTTCTTAAATTGTGTAATAGATCGATTTTTGCTCTTTTAAAGCTATCATTCGCCAATTAATAGTACTAAGAGTAGTTAAGGACCGATGATAAGAGATTATTACCTGTTGCATTGAGTAGATGACCCCTCGAAAAAAGGACAATATAAATTTACCCCAAACTGGGGGGAGGGATTTTTTTTATGCCGAAGGGATATATGAACTAAACGCATTTGATGGCCGGCGGCTTGTTTGGGCGTGCTAAGTTTTTATAAGGGGTATCGCCATTCTTCACCAAATGCAACATTTGGCGACAATTTTTTTTTTCGGGCAGCTTTATTTTTCCACTATATTCAATAAACAGCAATTATTTAATGGTTCACAGAGGCTTGAGAAAATTTAATAATATTTTAACCTGAAAAGAAAAAACGAATAAATATTTTGTGTATAAAAGCTTTCAATTTTTTAAATTAAAAAGCACAATTGAATATTAAAATTTAATTACACTGCTGCAGATTCCTAGAATACCATAAAATTTTCAACACCACAAATAGTCAGGGGCGTCTTAACACGTTCGGGGGGACCCGCGCTGTGTCATTATTTAGGGCCCTTTTAACACAAACTTTTATATTTCCAAATTTTTGCAACTAGAAATATATAATAAATGCACAAACTGCCGATTTGGGGCCCCCTATTTGGGTCGAGGTCGTGGGGCCCTGGCCCTTTTGACCCGTCCGTTAAGAAGTCACTGTAGATAGCATTGGAATGGTGAATGAGAGGGCGTTTGTCATATTTTGCAAACAGACATCCCATTTTTTGTTAGAAACCAGTCACAACACTGGGGATCTAAGATATGCAAATGACATGAGCGCTCAAAAGAATGTATTCGTCTTTTTCTTACAAGTTTAAAATAACACAAAAAGCGTATTTAAATTTTAAATACGCGTCGGCATCGGCAGAGTTTTTGTACTCTGTGTCAGAGAAGAGGCAAAATGTAGTACAACAACTCTTAAATGATAATAATGGTGAAGATTTTGCAAACCAAACGTAAAGATTTTGCAAACCAAAGGTAAAGATTTTGCAAACCAAAGGTAAAGATTTTGTAAACCAAAGGTAAAGATCTTGCAAACCAAAGGTAAAAATCTTGCAAACCAAAGGTAAAGATCTTGCAAACCAAAAGTAAAGATTTTGCAAACTAAAGGTAAAGATCTTGCAAAACAAAGGTAAAGATTTTGCAAACCAAAGGTAAAGATCTTGTAAACCAAAGGTAAAGATTTTGCAAACCAAAGGTAAAGATTTTGTAAACCAAAGGTAAAGATCTTGCAAACCAAAGGTAAAGATTTTGCAAACTAAAGGTAAAGATCTTGCAAAACAAAGGTAAAGATTTTGCAAACCAAAGGTAAAGATCTTGCAAACCAAAGGTAAAGATCTTGCAAACCAAAGGTAAAGATTTTGCAAACCAAAGGTAAAGATCTTGCAAACCAAAGGTAAAGATTTTGCAAACCAAAGGTAAAGATTTTGTAAGCAGGTAATGAGGCCCACAAGACAAACACACTTAAGGTAAAGGGGCTTTATATTTGCAAGTTGATTTATCAAAGTTATTTTAAATTATCAAAGCTACTGTTAACTAAACAACAAACAATCTCATTAATATTCAAAAGAAAGAACAGAATAAACCATAGAAGAATGGTTTATTTCAAGTTTAGCTATTTTAGTATATTATCACCGCGTACGTGCGTACATGTGTGTTATGTTACTATTTTCACTACCCTTAACATTTAAATGATTGAAAATAAAAACAGTCAATTATTTATAAACATAACTATTGTTTTTTTATTCTTTAGTTCATACATTTTTATTTAGTTGAAAAAGTGAATTTAAAAAGTGAATTTTAATAAATTTTATTAATAATGAAGTTCTTTTAGAAAATAACTTTAATTTATATTGTATTTTTTAAGAAGTTACAGTTGACTATAGAACATACTCGAAAAGAAACCGAACGGTATCTGTAAACGTAAAT
>QLNU02015270.1:27670633-27682528 GCA_006491805.2 Dysdera silvatica
CTTACGAACGTTCTGCGTACGCCTATGAAATCAGTATACTTTACATTATTTTACTTCCGAGGCCGTTTCATCACATATTTGTGTTTTAAGGCACTGTTATATAACACCTAAGGTCATGTTCGGCGAAACGTAGAGTTTTCGGAAGAATTTGAACCTGTTTTTGCCTACGGCACGGAACTCTGGACTACAGTGAAGTAAAAAAAAAAAAATGCTTTATTGAAATCGAATTCGGGCTAGCTGCACCATAGATATACGCGTTAGCTCTGTGTCAGCATAGAACTGACCAGCAAAGGCGATTTCGTAAAATAATTAATCAGAAAAATTACCCAACATCACAAAATATTCAATCTATGACTAACCATTCATTAATTAAACTAATCATTAATTAATTAAACGAATCATTAATTAATTAAACGAATCATTCATTAATCAAACAAATCATTCATTGATCTAACTAATCATTCATTAATATAACTAATCACTCTATGCCTAACCACTCATTAAACAAACTAATCATTCTATGACTAATCACTCATTAATCCAACTAATTATTCCATGACTAATCGCTCATTAATCAAACTAATCATTCTATGCCTAATCACTCATTAATCAAAGCAACCATTCTATGACAAATCTCTCATTAATCAAACTAATCATTTTATGACTAACACTCATTAATCAGACTAATCATTTTATGACTAACACTCATTAATCAAACTAATCATTTTATGACTAACACTCATTAATCAAACTAATCATTTTATGACTAACACTCATTAATTAAACTAATCATTCTATGGCTAATCACTCATTACTCAAACTAATCATTCTATGCCTAATCACTCATTACTCAAACTAATCATTCTATGCCTAATAGCTCAATAATCAAACTAATCACTCTATGACTCGAATAAAAAATTCTTTGAGTTGAAGTAAAAATAACACGATTTAAAAAAAATTAAATTTTAAAATTTAAAAAAAATAAAAATTTTGAATTTAAATTTTTTCTGGATTTAATAAACTAAACGATCTATAGTGTGTAGATGATATATGTCAGCGAGTGGCAAACGCAGGGTTTACGGCATTTGGTGAGGAAACCCTACCTTACCCCCGCGTCCATTTGCTAATAAAAGAAAGAAGGCTTACTATGCATTGGGGGGAGGATTCTGAAACCCGGTGCCTTTCGAGAGCAACTGGACCGTTCTATAGAGTGGATCCATGTTTTCGTACGGTGTCCTTTCGACCGTGTAAGCGGCGTCAAATACAGTTTTATGAATCGAATTTCAAAGCTCCCGGATTTATCATCCCATAGTTCGGTTCGCCGTGTACTCGGGGTTTTCAATGGAAAAGAATAGCAGTGCGGTTTTTTGTCAAAACAAAGGTATTTATAGAGCTTCCCTTTACGTCCTCCCCTCCGAAATTCCCCATTATGGAATATTTTTAAAAGGTTTATTTCATTTCGTTGGCAATCCTCGTATATCCTCGGCATAAAGCAGGAAAAGAAATCTTTGAATGGGCTAATTATCTATCCACACACACGCGAACAAAAACTTCGAGAAATGTTCCATGTAAACAATACGAATGTAATTCTCCAGGCAAATTTGTTCGCCAACAATTGTTAAACATTCACGATTTCAAGGGTTTCAATGTAATCGGCTAACCATCCATATAGCTACTTCCATTATTTGCTACTGAATAGAAAAAATAGGCATTATATATTACTATTGCTATTTTTTTTTTAAAGATAGCAAGCATGGGCGTCCATATGGGGGGTAGGGAGCTTGGAGCCCCCAGCCGTTTAAAAATTCTATTTGCCCGAATATGCTATACATTTACTTTCCAAAGCTTTACAGTCACATTTTAAAATAAGGTACTTTTTTAGCTCGTTACTAATTGCCAACCAGTATTAATTATTTTTGTAGCGTTTTGGGATCTTGTACATTTACTAAAATTCTCGAAAGCTTTGTGCATGAGGCAATAATTTTTCCCAGCTCCCCCTAGAACTGCTCGTATAGGCACCCATGGTAGCAAGAGACAAGTTGCGCCCCAGAGATGGATTTAGGGCGGTGCGATCGGTTCTGCAGCATACGGCGCTAAAATATTTCTTGGAAGAACTGTATATTCAGATACATCAGAGACAGGCTTACTGTCCGTTCACGAAAAGTAGTCCAATGAAACAGTTAGAAATAACGGGAGCTGACGTCACAAACGGCCTAGCCGATTACAGCAGAGGGATGGACTCGATTTTCAGAACTTGCTTTTGGCAAATATTTGTCTGCGCCAAAAAGAAGTTTTGAAAATTGAGTCCCCCTCTGTTGTAATCGGCTAGGCCGTTTGTGATCTCACCTCCCGTTATTTCTAACTGTTCCATCGGACTTCTTTTCGTGAACGTACAGTAAGTCTGTCTCTGATGTATCTGAATATACAGTTCTTCCAAGAATCCTAAACTCTTTTGCCCAGGAGACTAAACTCCAGACTATGCGTAGAAAAAGAGCATACATTCTGTGATACCATCGGGAATCAAACCCGAATTCCCGAAACGATGGACGTCCCCCACTTTTTTCAATTTAAAATTTTTCTTTATATTCTGAATTACATGTGCGTTTGATTATTGGTATAACTAGGGGAGGGTTGCACTCCCAACTCAATGCTCGACACATAGCACTTATCTGTAAGTTTTGTTTTATTAGAGGAGGCAAAGTCCCTTAGCTCCCCCCCCCCTACTCAAGGGCACCCATACTAGGGGGCTTAGAAAAATTATTACCTCCTTCTCAAAGCTGTCAAGAATTTTAGTGAATGTACAAGATACCAAAACGCTACAAAAATAATTGATACTGCTTGACAATTAGTAATGAGCTAAAAAGTACCTTATTTTAAAATGTGACTGTAAAACTTTTGAAAGTAAATGCATAGCAGTTTCGGGCAAATAAAATTTTTAAACGGCTAGGAGGGGCTCGAGCCCCCTCTGCCCCCATATGCCCACCCCCTGGTGTCCCTAGTTACATCAGCGCATTTGATTCACAGGGAGTATTTTCGTGTTGATATATTCACATCATTTGCTTGGAGGGTCATTTCATGCCAAATCATCAAGCCAAGATATACGTTGTCCACCCCCCCCATATCTCAAATTTAGCTGAAATTTGGTACATGGTATTTAGGTTAGGCAAACAAGAACCTACGTTTCTCATTTTTCGAATATTGGCTTTAGTCTGGAAATTACAGCGCTGTAAATTTTGCTTCCTACTTCAGAGATTCGATTTTTGTCGCAACGAATGCAGAGTAATACGCTTCGTCCAACTTGTATTTTACTGGAAAAATTATTGATGTAAAATCTTGAAATTCACCACACTTATTCAGAATATCATGTATATTTCAAATATCACATTTAAAATAGAATTAAATACCTCAAAATGTGTTAAAATCACGGAAAGTTAAAAAATATGTTTCAAAAATCACAGTACATTGCTTCAGTAATACTCTCCATAACTTGTTCTATCACATTTTATATCTTTGAGCTATGTGTCATTGGAAAGAATACTGAATTTTCTACAAGAAAGTGAAATAAAACTTGTGGGCACTTGCCCCCCCCCCCACCAGTCCGACCATCCCACTCTTTACAAAAGCACTTTTCCGTGAGTGAAATTGTTGTAACAAAAAAATTCTTAATCCAAAAATAATATATTGTTTTATATAAATAGAAAATATTACATTTGCTTAATTAAAATACAAAATAAATTTACAATAATATTTTTAATAATAAAATATATTTGGGAGAAACCTAGGGAAAACTACAGTGTATAAAAATACATGATTTCTTAAGTATTCATAATTTATGGGTCATTTATTTCATGCGAGAAGACACTGATTCCATTTAGACAATTTTTTTTTACACATAGGTGTGTAACTTCTAATACAACCTGCCAATCTCAGTCTCATGTTCTGGAACATGAACAGTGCAAAGAATGTTAATAAATAGAACCCAGTGTGCATTTTCGTAGCCATAATTTCGGCTTTCTGGCCAGTATTAGTGCCGGATTTATAAATGGGCACGTTGGGCACTTGCCCAGGGCGTAAGAAGCTGCGGATTTTTTTTTTAATTGCAAATTATTTACCGTAGAATTCTGTCGATCAGCTCACCCCGAGAAGGGGCCATAGAACTTTTTTTTTTTCTAAACCTGAAATTCTGAAAAACTGCGTGAAACAACCTCCCCCCAGCCTCACAAGGTCGGACCAGGCAGAGGGCGTGTGCCCCCCTGAGAATAATAAGCTTACATTAAAAATGATTATTTTCAAGTAAAAAATAAAACTAAACTTACAAGTGAAATTTTCAAGCTTTGCGCCCTCCCTGAAATTTTGTTCTGCATTGACTCTTCCCCCTCCTCAATATTAAAAAAAAAAAACTCGTCGTCAAATAAACTAAATTTGTTTATAAAAATATCGTTATTATATCTTATAATAATGCACATAAGGTAGGCTAATCATAAATGTCGCTCCTTCCCTATCGTCTGCGATTTTTCGTCGTATTTAAGGGCGTCGAACGACAGAATTTTACTTATTTCTATTAGTACGGCGGGGGAGGCATGGGCGTAACTAACTAAGTCTAGAGGTCTGCTTTTTCTAGGGTGGAGGCACACCGTATGCCTCAATGCTTAGAATAAATTTTCTAGGGTGGTTATTAGCCCAATAGTTACAGCAATGGAGGGGGCGCCAAAAATCGTTGTGCCCAGGGCGCCTCGTACCCTAAATCCGGCCTGGCCAGAATAACCATTTAGCTGGCCAGTGAGGATGCATACACTTAATCAAACCATCTTCTGCCTTTTCAAGTACTAATCCAATATTACACTTGCCTTCATAAACCGAACTCACATATGAATATATTTTTAATTTGTAGCTGTCAGTTTTTTTGGTCAAAGAGTACTCGAGAGAAAAATGCTCATCGTAGTTCATTCGTTTAGTTGCTTTGTTCCAGGCACAGTTGCGAACCGATAAAAACGTTTGTTTAATTATTCTTCCACTCCATGAATTGCATCTTCTTTGATCAATTGAAACTTTATTCGAGAAAAGTGTTCATTGTAAAATTGAAACATCTTTTCAGTTATGACAATCTGATCTTTATATGGTCGTTGGAAGCTTACTCTGAATACTGTGGTTTTAACACTACTTCCTCCAACACCATCACAAGCTGTTTTATCATGATCTGTTGCATGAAAAGTCTAGGAAGATCTTAAAATTTTCTTAATGACGGCAGAGGTTAACCAAACTTTTAAAGTTCTTGTATTGTTCTGCACAACCGTCTGTGCTATACTCCACGTGATTTGTACTAGGGAATTCTTCATGAATTAGTATGCTCGCTCTTTTCTGAACCTCATAAACGAAGAGAATATCTTGATTTAGATAATCTGAGAGAAAGCACAAAGACATTTCACATATATCTTCATTCCTCTGAAGCACAGAACTAGTGGTATAATGTACAGGCTACGTGTACCCAATGGTAAGACTGAATTTCGTCTTGAATGACGAAAAAGTAGTTTTCATAAAAGCCTATCAAAATAAGTATTTAATTTGTCTAAAGGTACTCTTTCCTGTATTTCACATATTTCGACTGCCGTTTGCAAATAAATAAGTGGGGTATTAAAACATTCAATTTATTCACAAAATGATCAATAAACTCGCATAAAGGGAGCACTAATGTTTGTAAATTTCTACAATCAGTAATAATCCATTGCGAAAACTTAATTTTATCAACATCAAGACCCCGAAAAGTTTTATTTATATATTCCTCAACTTTGTCAGAATTCGGATATTTGGGACATACATTCAATTACGCTTTTCTATACCACACACCATTTAATTTATAAGATCCTTCATCTTTGATTTTTTTAAGCTCATAGCACTTAAAACAAAGGATTGGATTTTAATGTATTAAGAAAACACACCCTGAATGTTTGCCTGTCTGACCAACTGTAACATCATTTGGGACGTAACTTGTGCAATTTAGAAAAATCCTACTTTATCACGAGGGAATTTTTCGTATATTCTGTATATAGTTCCTTAACATCGCAAAGTATTATGCGCTTTTGCACATAGATTCTTGTGTGCACACTATTTTTGTCTTTGGCACCTGGTATAAGTCTGCTGTTTTCATCTGCTCGATAAAAATTAATAACCTTTTAGGGAACTTTTGCAGAGATTTTCTGACCTTGCAAAGGCTCTGGAAAAGAAAGGATTTCTCTTTAATTTCTCAACTGCATGTACTCACTAACACTGAATTCCATTGACATTTTCTTACGAAGCCATCACTTGAGCGCAACTTGTAAAATGTGTAACTTTTCTCTCATGTACTTCGAAGATTTAATTTTTTCTTTAATTTTGTCAAATAGATATCTTAAATCATTTTCATTTCTCTTAACTGATTCTTTAATATATGAATCTTTATCATCAGACTGAAATTCTTCTGCAAGCTTCAAAATCTTTGCTATTTTTGTTCGTACTTCACATCTAACATCTGCTTTCTTGTCCCACATGATGATTTGTAACGATGCGAAAGTAACCTCAGTGTTAAAGGTGATAGATTGAAAGATATCATACTTATCATCATTAAATTCAGATCTTCAATAAAATATGTTGTAGGTTTATTGTGGTCTTCCTTGAGTGTAATGCAATGTTAATCTTGCTCTTCCTCATCATTAAAAGCCGCAATTCCAAAGACATCACAATAATCTTGAAACAATTTTTTCCTACAATTGGAATAGAATTTTTATCCGGGAACTAATAAAATATCACTTCTTCTCTTTGCATATTTGGCCATCTGGAGAGAAATAGACTGTAAGATACTTTTAATAAACCTTTTGTATTTCTTTGATGGATCGCAACATTTCTTAAATTTCTTGCTATAATATTTACTAAGTAATGAATAGTGCTGTGAACAGATACTTGAATTTGAATGTAGGATGGGCCCTTCTATCCTTCAGCGTAGAATTTCTCTCTCTTCTGTAGAAAGTTCTTCGACAACATTGAGAAGTATCTTCCTGTCAGTATATATATATCGTATATCTTATTCTCGTATTTACCTTGGCCAGCTGATTTCAATGGATGGCAACATTATGAAAGAACTCAACAGACGTATTAAACTTGGCTGGAGTGCATTTGGAAGAAACAGTTTTATCCTGAAGGGGAAATTGCCTTTGTGTCTAAAAAGAAAGGTCTTCAACCAGTGTGTATTGCCAGTCCTCTCTTATGGATCAGAGACATGGAGTCTAACAGTTGGAGCAATACGAAAGTTACAGACAACGCAAAGGAGCATGGAGAGGTGCATGCTTGGAATAACTAGGAGAGATCGGAAAAGGAACACTTGGGTGAGAGAGCAAACTAGAGTAGAGGACATCATTGTTAAAGTAAAAGGGCTGAAATGGCGATGGGCTGGGCATATTGCAAGAAGAACTGATCAACGATGGACAACAGAAATTCTGAACTGGATTCCAAGAGACCACCGAAGACCTAGAAAACGTCCTCAAACTAGATGGGTGGATGAAATAAGAAAAGAGGTTGGGGTGACGTGGAAACGAATGGCCCAGGATAGACTTGTGTGGAAAGCATTTGGAGAGACCTTCATCCAGCAGTGGATAGATAATGGTTGAATATGATGATGATGATGATATATATGGCACTCAGAATTAATATAAAGACCTACACTACACTTTTCATAGAAATTTGAAGACATGTTCACTGTCAAAAAATGTCACAAATTTACTTTCTACATACCAATCTGCATTAAAAATATATATTTATAAAAATAATCCATGATACACTTATTGAGAAATTAAGAAGAAACAAAATTCACCAACTGCGTTAACACTAAGAATAACAGTGAAGGAATGAAGATGATTCGTTGGAGTTGATTCCTCCCACAGTTTGGGACCTTCTATGATTGGCTAAGTATGACACCATTAGATTGTTATGCTGTCCAGCATGGATAATGCAATATTGCATCATCTAAAAGTTTAATCCACAACTAATTTCTGGAGAATGATATAATATTGCATCATTCTCTACTATTATTAAACTTCTGTTTTGTAATTATACAAATATTTTTTAACTTGTATCCCACAGTAATTATTCATATTAATAAATAATATATATGAATTAATGAATATTTATTACTTAATAAGAAAATTTAAAATATATTATTTATTATTCCAATAAGAGGGTGATTATAAAATGTACACAGCAATTTCCTTCACGGAACTGCTTTTCTGTAAAAGTGATGAGAGTGGGGAGGGTGGTAAATACCCACAAGATTTATTTCACTTCCTTGTAGAAAATTTAGTACTATTTCTAATGACACTTAATTCAAGGATGTGAGAAGTGATAGAAAAAAGTTAGGAGGATATTATTGAAGTAATGATTGTGAGGTCTAAAACGAAATTTTTCAACTTTTGACATGATTTTTACACATTTGTAGACATTCAATTCTATTTTAAATGTAATATTTGGAATATACATGAAATTCTGAATAAGTGTAGTGAATTTCAAGATTCTACATCGATATCTTTGCCAGCAAGGTACAAGTTCAACTAAGTATGTCACCCTGCATTCATTGCGGCAAAAATCAAATCTGTGAAATAGGAATAAATTTATAGAGCTGTAATTCCAAAACTAGAGCCAATATTGCAAAAAATGAGAAATAGAGGTTCTAATATTTGCCTACAGGTACCGTTTACCAAATTTCAGACAAATCTGAGAAGGTGGGGTGGACGCCCTTGGATGATCTGGGGTGGAATGACTTCGGAGCATTCTTTCCAATGGCATGAGATAATTTAAAGGTGGGCATTTTGATACGTTTATAAATAGGACAATTTACTTTATGGCCAATTTCCGTTACAGATGTGTCTCACTAATGTCGAAATGACGTTTGTGCGGGTGTGTATGGTATGCAAGGGAGGGGGGATGGGTTTAAAAGGTGGCCGCCGGATACAAACTGAAGTGCTTTATTTTCGGACAGATTTCTTTCTCCAATCACATCTCCCGTCCAGCAAATTTGTCTTAATTAGCCACAGCTTGCATCAGGAGTCTGCTTACAATTAGGGGCGGTCTGGGTCCTCTCAAAGGGCGAATACCTTGGATTATCTGAGGACGCGAGTCCTATAGCCCATGAGGGCGCACCGACCCGGCGGCCCAGTCCGCCCCTGCTTGCAATCACTCCTTTTGATTTAAAGCCACGTAAACCACCTACTCCATGTGTTAGTTTTGTAACGTAGTCTTTTTTACAAGGCCCGTAAACCACCTACTCCATGTGTTAGTTTTGTAACGTAGTCTTTTTTACAAGGCCCAGAAAAGAATTTTTGGGCCTTACGAAGGATTTTTTTGGGAAAGTATATTATAAATAAATAGATTAGTTAGATAGATAGATAGATAGATAGATAGATAGATAGATAGATAGATAGATAGATGAATGAATGAATGAATGAATGAATGAATGAATGAATGAATGAATGAATGATAGATGAATGAATGAATAGATAGATGAATGAATGAATGAGCAAATGAATAGATAGATAGATAGATAGATAGATAGATAGGTAGGTAGGTAGGTAGGTAGGTAGGTAGGTAGATAGATAGATAGATAGATAGATAGATAGATAGATAGATAGATAGATAGATAGATAGATAGATAGATAGATAGATAGATGAATAGATAGATAGATAGATAGATAGATAGATAGATAGATAGATAGATAGATAGATAGATAGATAGATAGATAGATAGATAGATAGATAGATAAGATAGATAGATAAGATAGATAGATAGATAAATGGATAGATAGATAGATAGATAGATAGATAGATGAATAGATAGATAGATAGATAGATAGATAGATAGATAGATAGATAGATAGATAGATAGATAGATAGATAGATAGATAGATAGATAGATAGATAGATAGATAGATAGATAGATAGATAGATAGATAGATAGATAGATAGATAGATAGATAGATAGATAGATAGATAGATAGATAGATAGATATCATTTGTATTTTTTGCGGCACAAGGTCGGCAAAGGTTGTGCTGTATCAGGATCTACAGCTTTCCAAGGAATCGAACCTTTTCAGGCGTAGGAAAGCAAGGCTGACTGGAAATACAGGCTACGGCGCGAAACGAGTTTGGGAAAATGACATAGGCAACCCAGACTGACCGCAAAAGGACAGATCTGCTGCTCACTCAATATAACAGTGGTAGGATTTACGTAGATTCTTCACACTATTGTTTTAAATTACAGTTTTTCACTCGAATTAAGCTTTTGTCACGATTTGAAAAAGTGATGATTGAAAAAAAAAAGATATATATACAGGGTTTGTCCCAGAAGTTCCCGGAATGATTTTTTGTAGTTGGCAACGCTGGCTGACGGGGCGGAGAAGTTGGTGGGGGATCTGAGCTTGGAAACGAGACCGGTATCAGTCGCCTGCGGGCAGTTGTTGAGGCAGGGTCACGCTCCGCGCAGAGGTATCTACTGCACCCTCGTCGATCAAAAAATGGACCAGTTTTTGGAGCAGCGTTATGCAATCAAATTTTGTGTGAAACTGGGTAAAAACGGGGCGGAGACACTCGAAATGCTTCGGAAAGCCTACGGTGACGGGGCGATGAAAAAAAGCCAAACTTTCATGTGGCACAAGCGGTTCCGGGAAGGTCGGGAGTCCGTCAACGACGACGACCGCTCTGGACGCCCGTCGACATCACAAACGGACGACTCGGTGCAAAAAGTGCGTCAAGTTTTGGACAATGACCGACGATTAAGTGTTCGGGTGATTGCAGAGGAGTGTGGAATACCCAAAACAATCGTTCATCGCATTTTAACGGAGGATCTTCAAATGAGGAAAGTCTGCTCGAAAATGGTGCCAAAAGTCCTGACGAGTGAGATGAAGGAGCAGCGTTTGTTGAAGTGCCAGGAATTGCATGAACGCTACGAAACGGACCCAGAATTTTTGGACAGAGTGATCACAGGGGACGAGACGTGGATTTTTCAGTACGATCCCGAATCAAAGCGCCAGAGCAGCGAGTGGCACACCAAGGAGTCTCCTCGCCCGAAAAAAGCAAGGATGAGCAAATCGCGAATCAAGGCAATGCTCATTGTGTTTTTTGACAGAAAAGGTGTAGTTCACAGTGAATTCGTGCCACAAGGACAAACAGTCAACAAGGAGTTTTACTGTGAAGTGCTCAAACGGTTGCGCAACAGGGTTCGACGCGTCCGAAACGAAATTCGCGACAATTGGATCTTGCACCATGACAACGCGTCAACCCACACCGCGCTCATTGTCTCCGAGTTGCTGGCCAAAATGGGTGTGGCAACGCTGCCCCAGCCGCCGTACAGCCCCGATCTGGCACCAGCGGATTTCTTTTTGTTCCCAAGGATCAAAAGAACCCTGAAAGGAACTCGGCATGGGACGCTGGAGGCGGTAAAAGCAGCCGCGACGACCTCACTGAAGGAGATTCCCGTTGACGACTTCCAGGGCGCCTTCAATGATTGGGTGAAGCGTTGGCAACGGTGCATCGAAGCAGGGGGAGAATACTTTGAAAAGTTCTGAAAAGATTGTAAACTGATATTGAATAAATGATTTTAAAAAAAATCATTTCGGGAACTTTTGGGACAAACCCTGTATACAGTAAAAATACAATCGGTTATAACGACCTTCAAGGGACCGTGCAAATTCGGTCGTTATAAACGATATCTTTTTAAAATCATAGTAGCCTATAGCAATGCACTCTAGAGTTTTATAAATTATTTTGATAGCAAAAACTATTAAACTTTTTGGTTTCAAAATTAAATAAAAATATATTTAATTATAATGAATTTAATTTCCGTTTATATTATGTTATAGCCACACTAAATACATAGTA
>QLNU02015270.1:27713883-27761708 GCA_006491805.2 Dysdera silvatica
GCCCCGGAGGCTTTCTTGTGTTGACCATATTTGGCAATTGTGTTATCCCTGCGGAGGGTAATAATACCTTAACATGTATTTTATATTTTATATTTTCTACCCGCAGTGCGTCGTACATTCAAGTATTGCAATTCCATCAGGGCGGTTGTTACTTTGTGACTGTGTGTTAGTTTTATAATTTTTCGGTGTCTTACGTAAGCAAGGTTTAGACCCTTCCCTCCCCATTGCCAGAAAAAATAAACGACTCTCAAACACCTTCCTCCCTCAAAAATGCTCATCTAACACTTGAAATACTCGTCAGGTCCGAGCCTATATGGCTTATACGTAAATCCAACGCTGCTTATTCGGATGAGAGTGAGCCAATTTGTTTCATTTGCTTTTATTTATACCTTTGAAAAATTAATAATTTTTACCAAAAGCTTTGGAATGGAATATATTTTACATTAATTATACGTTTTTACATTTAGTATATATTTTTACATTTACGATGCATTTTTATATGCATATACGACTTTTATATTTAGTATGCATTACTTTGTTTTATCTGACGTCATTTTCTTTCAGATAATGTGCACAGCGAAAAGAAAACTTAATTTTTCTTGTATAGTTTCCGTTCGCCTACAATTATCTCCAAGCCGTTTTTTGTCACCCATATGCTTTTACTGTATTTACTCTTTTTTTTTTCTTTTTTTTTTCCTGATTCGTGTAATTTATTTATAAATATAAAGTTTAGGAGAGCTCTGAAGGCTTCGTCTCATTAGTCGTCGCCAAGATGTCGCCAAAGCTTCCCACCCACTCCCAATTTTTACCCGGGTGGCGTGTAAGAGCATAAACAGTAATGGAGGTGTAGGAGTGGGGAGGTTTATGCCCCCAACGAAGAAACAATAGTACCCCTCACGGGCAGACGCCGTCTGATTAATTAGCGCAAGACGACTAATTGTTCTAATTTGGGAGTCTTTTCATCCTCCGAGCCGTCTTCTTTATCCGAGCTCCTCCTCTCTTAGTCCGAAAATCTTTCTGGAAAATAAAGACTCCAGCCTTCCTTGGTTGTAGAAGGTAAAAGGAAAGCTCCTGGTAGAGAGATGGGTCAGAAGGACAAAGGGCACACAGAATTGTTGAACCAAACACTACAACTTGCTGTCTCTTTAACAAGACTCAGGAAAAAGACCAATTCAGCCACTGACGTAGACGCCCTTGCTCCGGCTATTTTAGATTTACCACCTGACATGAAATTCATGTCCACAGCATATAAATCTCAGATGATAGAAATAAATACATTCTTTGGTTTTAGTCTTGTCTGCGGCCGAATCATTAAAGAACATCGTATAAATTCAATGGAAACTAACACATGTGATGATGATGAAAGCATTCAAATTACATTTAGTTACAAACGCCAACTAATAATATTTATATATACATTTATTTATTATAAATGCCAGGTGTTTGACTATTTAGTCATTAACCTTCGAGCTTTCCAATATATTCTAACAATATTTTGAGAGGTTGTTAGTGCATTGCACACGTTAAGATGATCCTATGTCATTGGTTGGTTGCTGTTGCACAGCTTGCAATCAGGGGTTTTTGCAGACCAAAGCTGGACAAGTATGTCTGCAGACAATCATAATCAGTTAACATGCGAAATTTTGACACGGCGGGAGTTCTGGAAGTATCCAGAATTAGTGATTTAGAGTGGAGTAGTACATCCCGGGGTTTATTTAAAGCTTTATTTGAAATCTACAGATCGTTGCTTTTACTAAAAAAGTGACGTATGAGTCGTTTTGATGAGTGAAATGTCATGGTCCCTTGTGGTCTCTGCAAGATAGATGTGCCTTTCTTGGTCAGCTGATCATCCATTTCGTTTGCTTCCAAACCAATATGTGCAGGGACCCATTGTCTTGCCATATATAATTTATGGTAAACAAGGCATATTTTCATATCTTTGTTTCCAATTAAGAATTAGGCCTTTTTAATTCCAATCGCTTTACAAAACGGAACATGAATAAATATATATTTATTTAATAAATGACTTCAATGAAGAAGCTTGGTTTGTTTTCATATATCATTTGTCAGAACTTTGTCTTTTTCGAGTAGTGTTTAAGCAGAAATCAAGGTATTATAAATGTAAAGCGTTTAGCACATAAAGGTCAAAATGAAGAAGTCGCAATTCGTTTTGTTTTGATGGAAAACGAGGGTGCTGTGCTTCAATCAGCACCGTATACAGATTTGTCTGTATAATTTTAGAAGAGAATCTTTTATCAACTCTAACCATATTTTTATGCTAAAAAACATAGAAAAGTAAATATCACCAGATTACACATTCGGTCCATATCACTTGAGAAGAGGACCCCCCTGGCGAGAAATCTCGTGAAGACATTGGCATGATAAAGGAAGGGAAGAGGTAGATTAAGCCTTCCCATTGGATATCAAGATATATCCTTCTCTGCAACGTCATATCACGTGACCTTTAAAATCACCTGATACCCTCCCCATAATTTTTGAATTGCGACGCCATTGCTTGAAGATTATTTTTGTTTACATTTTTTTTTTCCAATCCTGATTTAGCTCTAATGAACCATTAATAACAATTATCATTTTCAATGCTAATTATGCATGCATGTACGTATGTACATATGCATACGCGATGTATAAGAGAATTAAATTAGAGGCCCAGGGCTAAATTAACTGTCGGTGGATGAACTTCGTTGTCATAATATTACGATTATATAGAATGGCGTGTATTGGTTGTGTCGGTCCTGAGGTGAGAAATATGTTTTCTACTATGTACACCTGAGTCGTGTTTTCTACTATGTACACCTGAGCCGTGTTTTCTACTATGTACACCTGAGCCGTGTTTTCTACTATGTACACCTGAGCCGTGTTTTCTACTATGTACACCTGAGCCGTGTTTTCTACTATGTACACCTGAGCCGTGTTTTCGAGTAGGTACACCAGGTGTGCCCGAAGACGAACGATACTTGCTAGGGAGAGCAGCAAAGATCTAAAAAATTAATTTTTCCAAACTCGACAATACAGGATGAATATGTTCAATGTATGTCTTGACAAAAATTGTTTTTGAGTACCATAATTTAAACTTGCACAATATTTGGCACAATATTACGGAATCTGGTGGGGGCATAAGTGATTCCTCTGCATTCGCTTTTGTTGCCGGTTTGTTTTTAGATCTCTATATTGGTCCCCCTCCCCCCACCGAAAACGTTTTCTGGATCCGCTGCTGGAACTGAATATACAGGGTGTATACAAAATGGCGGGAAAAGAATTCACTAGACGGTTCCTTGTAAAAAAAATAAATAAAAAATGTCCAGTACAATTTTTGCTTAAGATCAATAGTTAATAAGTTATTTCAAATCATAGCTGAACCAATAACAAGGCAAAGTCAACCCATTTAGCATCGATTTAATGCAATTACATATGCGTTCGCGAATGTACGCCCCTTGCCACGAAGAGAGATAGGAAGCGGAAATTTCACTGGTTTTTAAAAACTTGCTTAGGTCACGTGTTACTTGAACTTTGGGATATCGAAACTCCACCAAAGAGTTAGTTTAGTTACGTTATAATTAACAGCAAACACCAGATTTGGTGATTTCTCGTGCCAAATCACTCATACCAGGGATGGGATGTATACGGATCGGAATGTGCTGTTTGCCACTAGATTCAACCTTTTTTCTTCTTTGTTGTGGGGAAAATATTAAAATTAATAGTATTTTTCTCTTATTTTATAAGCAGTCGTGTGTCAGTTTCACAGGCTTGCGACATATTATCTGTCAACGGTATAGTAAAGTGAAGTGAAGTCCAGACCCGCGCCTCGGGCTCTTAAAAATCATAATCCGCCACTGCCAGCGAAGAGCACATATTCCAATATTTTAAACAGAACATAGTATATCTATTTGACAGCGTTTCAGAAGAGTTCAACAGCAGGTCCAGTACAAATTGCATATCATCATATAACTTCGAAACTAGTTCATAATTTACAATCTTGTGTCGTCATAATTTACAATCTTGCGGTTCATAATTTACGATCAATTTCGAAGGAAATGAAACGAAATAAAGCAGATACTTGTGGATTCGGCTTTAATAGTAGTATTTTAGCTCGATGTTCATAACTGTGAAAGATTTGCACAAGGCAGATGTTGTGGGTTTGGGAAATCTTATCTGAATAGAATCAATTTCCTATTAAAATCAAGTGTTCACATACAAAAAGTAAAAGTTATTATTATTATTACCAAATTCATTGGTGATACCGAGTTGTTGATGACCCCCCCTCACCCACACACTTTTGAAGTAGGTTCATGCTGCTTCTGAGTTTGCCATAGGCTATTTCCTTCTATTTGGAAACTGATGATTTTTATTTCATTTTTAAAGAAAATTTCATACGATTAATTTTTTGCCTTATTGACTGTGTGTAAAATATATAATTTTTTCTCAAATTACTTACTATAAATTTAGTGGAAAAATGAACAATGACGAACTGGGTCCTTTTCCTCTCGGGCTTTCCTTACTGCAGAGGTAATCAGTACGCCACTGCTGTCATATGATATGCGAATACAAAAACAACAGGATTAAATGCCGGGGAGGGGTTGCCAGATGACTTCAAAATGGCTATTGCCCTACTTCTGCTCACTTTCCATAAAGAAATTAACTCTGCATCTCCCCCATTATAGCGGCTATGGGAGGTTTCAAGTATTACGTAAGCAATATTTTGGCCATTTTCAACACCTCCCCCCACCCTCTGGTAAGCAAAAATTAAAAATAAGCACAGAAGCCACCTCCTCACTTCAAAGTTGCTTACGTAATACTTGAACTCTCCCTATGCCAAAGGATACATTTTTGGTAAAGGTCCCAGCTTCAGAAAAAAGATTGGTATTTCCGTTGGCTTCCTTTTCTAATATTTGGCGATGAAACAACCTTTACTAGGTAGCCATACTTCGGAATTCCAATGACGTATTTGGACACCCAACTAAATTTTCAGGTTTGAATTGAACGAATAAGATCATTTGTGCTTAGCCGTGCCTCTCCAAGAATTTCTTTGGTTTGCTTTTCTAATGATGGGCGTGTCTGGAGCGTGATTCGTTCATCTTTGGCCTTAATTATCTTATTAAATATTGATTTTAAGCAAAAATTGCACTGGACATTTTTTATTCCTTTTTTCACAAGGAATCATACTGTGAACTTCTTTCCTCGCCATTTTGTATACACCCTGTACATATATTACAATATAAAATACGTATGGAAGCAAAAAACATTTACAATACTTTTAGTTGTTAATATATAAAGCGAAATCAAACCTTTTAGTGAGATTTATAGCACTGTTTATTTTTAACAACCTTGTCAGGTCTTATTTTTGACGTTGCAACCCTAAGAGTGTTTTTAAGGTGGATATCGGTTATTCTGGTCCTAATTTTTGATTTTACTAACTTCATCTTGAAAAGAGTTGTTCGCAGACTAAGTGCTCCAAAATAGTGATATCGTTTCCACAGCATGACCTCGAATAGTTGGGAAGATGTTATCGATTTATTTAGAATAGAATTCAATGAGTCATAAGTTGAATTTTATTTTAAAATCACTGTTGCACTGCAAATCAATAAAACTACCTTTAATATCGATATACGCAAGAAAATTAAAGTAAAATACGATTGAAGGAACGCGTGTTATTTTAGTTCTCCATTTAATGTATTTACAGTAAAAACTCCCTACAACGATATCCGATATAATGATAAATCCCTCTACAAAGATATCCGATATAACGATAAATCCCTCTACAACGATAATTTTTCTCGGTCCGTATAATAGTGTTGTAGAGAGGTTTTATTATATTACGAAATGTAAAAATCTGAACGGAATGAAATAAAATACATAAACTTAAAATCCACAGGGAGTAAGGAGTATATTTTTGTGTGAAATAATTTGCATCTTTTCATGAGCCAGCGGGCCGCAAAAACATGTCGGCGGGTCGCGCGTTGAAGACCTCTGTTCTACAACAATAGCTCTAATTTGACCTTAAGAACGTGGGTGTCAAAAACGTTATTCATCGCAATCCCCAACAAAAATATTACAAAAATACACGCCTCGGTGGATTAGTGTGTAGACCATTTGGCAATTGTGTTAACCCTGAGAAGGGTAATAATATCTTATGAACTTCTCAGCTCACAACTGAATGCGGCCTTTTGACGTCAAAAGCTTTCCATCTCTGTTACAGCTCATATAGTTTTTGCGAGCGTCCCAATTTGCGACCATACTTCTGCTTTGCATATTGTTACTGAAGTTTATGTAAAAATTCGTCCTTTTCTTAAAGCTTGTAATCTGCATAAACTGCCTCTGATCGATATAAATTTGTTATGTATCACACAATATGTCTATCGGGTCGAAAAAAAAAATTTTTTTTACAAGAAAGTGACAGAAAATCGCCCAAGGTCTATATTCAAATTTAGCGGGACATAAAAATCAATTATTAACATAAAATCAGTTATTGTTTTTCCATATTTTGATAAAAATTTTGGCTAGTTAAAAGCTCTCTAATTCTCAAGTAACTCGGTAGGTTTTCAACGTTAACAATAGCCATCATTATTGCATTTACGGAAGACCTTTACCTTACCCTTTTTATTGCGTGCAGACAGCCAGCACAACCAAAAGCAATAGAGAGTGCATTAGCTAGTGAAACTCGCTAATAAACTGTAAACCGCAATCTGCTGATGTCCAGTGACTAATATTCATTAGTTATTTGTATGACTAACGAATAATATTAATTAGTCATGCAAGCATTTGCTGTGTGTGTGTATGATGTGCTAAAAATTATTAATTTTCATTCTGTTGATGATGGATATTACCTTTAAGCCCGTTGCTTCGACTAGGTACGAAAGTCGGTAAATTACACGTTAAGGAGATCTCCACAATGACAAGACGTGAGTCATTGGTGGATGTATCATAGCTAGATACGATCATCCCGGATCTCCGAAGAATAATCTTAAATTACGTGCGAATCGTAGAGCCAATAAAAATGTAAAAATCTAAGGAAGGGGTGGGGGGAAGAAGAGATGGAGGTTTTCTGGGCGTTGTTTCCATCTGCCTGCCTGCCTGGCACGCCAGTGAAGACAAATTAGAGTAAGTGCTATCCTTAGTCGAAAATACAACAATACTAATAAGTTAAATATGTTGTACGCCCTCTACCAGCACTATGTTTTTGACAACTTACATGTCGGGAGTGTTTTGCATCAGGTGCCATAAATATTCTGCTTTAAGGGATGTTTATCTACCTAAAAGGAATCGCGAAATTAGCGATAAAAATCTGGCTTAAAAAAAAAAAAAGATATTGATTATATCATTATTAAAATTCACGAAATTATGTTGATAAAGAAGGAGGATCATCATTGAAGTTCGACTCCTCTAAATGGAAGATCATTGAATATACAGCTTTTCAATTTAAGGAGGACATAGGACTTTGTTTCTTTCATAAGCATCGCTAGTTCGTAAAGTTGTCACCAGATGCAAAAGTGGCGCTTCACGCAGCGATTATCTTTTTTATATAGTGTCATTCGTTGTCCGTGAATCGTGCTGGGAAATGATATAGGCATCAACGAAGAGTTTTCAAAGCTATTGGGGGTAGTAAAGCAGTTATTATGAATATATTTTTACATTCCAATATGTATAAAATTGCTATTTATTTCAAATTATTGGGAGCTAGGACCCATATAACTATACAGCTATATCATATAGGACTTACGCACACTCCTGCTTCAGTGACAAATGTTTACGAAAAAGTTGACAACTTTTTACTGTAACATAACTTGTTTTTGTGAAAATTCGATTTTGAACGATATAATTACAGCTACCATAATCGTAAATAATAAAATTGTGTTTTTTTTTTAGTCAGAGCATCAAAGTACTGTTGTAAAGCAATGACATTATGTTTAAAAGATCGTGCTTTACATGTGAAACGCTTTCAACGTGACATGGCAAACGTATAAATAGTTAACACCTCCGGATTTAAGAATCCGTCAACTAATTGGAGGCGTGTTCTATTCGGGAGTGTTAGGGCATAGCAAGCACTGAGACTGGAAATTGGAAAGACGTTCTCTATTCGAGAGTATCTATTAAGGAAGTTGTGCTATAGTAAAATAGTAGATACACTGAGATGTTATCGAATATTAAAAGTGCGACCAATGACTACTTCTAATGGCTTCCGAGAAATGGTGAAGGAGTTCGAAAAATAAGTCTATTGTCCATTACACACACACACACGCATATACATATATATAGATATATAGTGCAAAATAGAAAATGCATATATATATATAAGATGAATAGTGCATGTAAAAAAAAATTAGGACGAGTTAGCTGAATAAGGTTGAATAGAATTCAGGTAAGAGAAAAGATTAATAGAAAATACAATATTCAAACATAGACATATATATACATACAAATACATATATATATATATTGGGGAAATTGGTGGTGTAACCTGTAAAAAGCACAATAGCAAATTATCTGAGAAGACGAAACAGCTCATGAAAAGGCGAAGAGATATGAAGGTGGACAATCGAAATACCAGTTCCAGGATTGAGTACATAGAACTTTGTAAAACTCTGCGCAAAAGCATGAAAGAAGACATAAGAAAATTCAACTGTGAGCTAGTAAGGAAAGCCATTGAAAATAACAAGAGCCTTAGGGTTGTTAAAGGAAGTTTATCTGTTGGGAAGAAACACATCATTGCATTAAAAGGAGAGGATGGCACCGTAACAAGAAATAGGGAAGAAATACTTAGAAGAGTTGAAGAATTCTACAAAAATCTATACGAAAGTAACAGTGGATTAAACGAAGACATTGAAATAGTCGAAGGAACAGCTCCTAAAATCTTAAAAGAAGAAGTTTCATTTGCAATAAAAAGTATGAAGAAAGGAAGAGCCCCTGGTGATGATGGTATTACATTAGATATCCTAAAAGAAGCTGGAGAATATGTAGAAGACATACTTGCAAAATTCTTTACCAAATGTCTTAACAGCGGTAACATACCAAACCAATGGGATTCTGCAACAGTAATTCTTTTGCATAAAAAAGGTGATAAAGAGGATTTAAAAAATTACCGACCAATTAGCTTGTTACCTGCTATTTATAAAATCTTCACAAAAGTGCTAACACATCGCCTGCAGAAAAAATTAGATGCAGCTCAACCAAGAGAACAAGCTGGATTTCGAAGTGGATTCAGTACAGTGGACCATATTCAAGTATTAAGAGAATTAATTGAAAGAACACATGAATATGAACTTCCATTGTGTGTGGCATTTATTGACTATGAGAAGGCCTTTGACTCTATTAAAACATCAGCAGTCATCAACTCTTTAAGATCAACAGACATTGAGGATGTGTACATTGACATGGTGAAACGTGTGTATAAAAATGCAAGTGCAAAATTTCGGTTACATAAAGATACCAAAACTATCAAACTTGGCAAAGGTGTGAGGCAGGGAGATACCATTTCTCCAAAACTTTTTACTTCTGCTTTACAGATGATTTTTCAGCTGATAAATTGGAATAACAAGGGAATAAAAATAAATGGTGAATATTTAAATCATCTGCGGTTTGCTGATGACATTGTTATTTTTTCAACGGACCCATTAGAACTCCAAGACATGGTACAAGAGCTCTCAACTAGAAGTGAAGAAGTTGGACTCAAGATGAACCTACAAAAAACTAAGATCATGTTCAATAATTTTGTAGAGGAAACAAAAATACAAGTTGACAACACTGAGCTAGAAATTGCTGATTCATATATTTACCTTGGCCAGCTGATTTCAATGGATGGCAACATTATGAAAGAACTCAACAGACGTATTAAACTTGGCTGGAGTGCATTTGGAAGAAACAGTTTTATCCTGAAGGGGAAATTGCCTTTGTGTCTAAAAAGAAAGGTCTTCAACCAGTGTGTATTGCCAGTCCTCTCTTATGGATCAGAGACATGGAGTCTAACAGTTGGAGCAATACGAAAGTTACAGACAACGCAAAGGAGCATGGAGAGGTGCATGCTTGGAATAACTAGGAGAGATCGAAAAAGAAACACTTGGGTGAGAGAGCAAACTAGAGTAGAGGACATCATTGTTAAAGTAAAAGGGCTGAAATGGCGATGGGCTGGGCATATTGCAAGAAGAACTGATCAACGATGGACAACAGAAATTCTGAACTGGATTCCAAGAGACCACCGAAGACCTAGAAAACGTCCTCAAACTAGATGGGTGGATGAAATAAGAAAACAGGTTGGGGTGACGTGGAAGCGAATTGCTCAGGATAGACTTGTGTGGAAAGCATTTGGAGAGACCTTCATCCAGCAGTGGATAGATAATGGTTGAATATGATGATGATGATGATATATATATATATATATACAAACACACACACACACACATATATATATATATATATATACGACGTAAGATAAGCATTCAGCCCCGGAACCGTCATCAGGCGCCTTTTCCAGGACTACATGCTTGGCGCCTTTTCTGGAGGTATGTAACAAAATACAAGTAAATCAGATAAGCCAGATGTATTCAGCGAGATCCCAAGGCCCAAAGGCGCCAAAAAACAGAACGTACAAATCCAAATAATATTACAATATACACAATAATATATACAATATAGGCACATTAAACGTAAAATCAATAAAATAGAAAATCATACAATAATTTTTGCCACCCACGTATATTTAGCTCAAACTAGAGCTTTTTTTATTTTTGGAGAAAAAAAGGCGCCGTCCTCATCCTGGATTCGAACCAGGGTCCCCACGTTGAGCCCGCGGTGTCTTGACCTACTAGACGAATGAGGACAAGAACAAACGCATTTTTCTCCGTATATGAGGATGTAAGATATTATTACCCTTCACAGGGATAACACAATTGCCAAATAATGGTCAACACAGAAAAGCCTCCGGGGCGAGATTTTTGTGAGTTTTTCGTGGGGGAATTTATTATACAATAATTTTTGCCACCCACGTATATTTAGCTCAAACTAGAGCTTTTTCGTTTTTGGAGAAAAAGAGGCGCCGTCCTTATGCCCGACTCGAACCATATTCCCCGCGGTGTCTTGACCTACTAGACGAATGAGGACAAGAACAAACGCATTTTTTTCGTAACCAGTAATACTGTCAGTAAAGTTGCTTTGAAGGCGCTGCTTAATCATCTTTACTGATGTAGCCGTACCCAGCATCTGCAACTTAATGGCGCATCCAGCATCTGCAAAATAATGGTGCATCCAGGATCTGCAACATAATGATGCATCGAGCATCTGCAACAAATTGGTGCATCCAGCATCTGCAACATAAATCTAGTTTCTGCAACATAAATCCAGCGTCTGCAACATAATGGTACATCCAGTATCTACAACATAATGGTGCATCCAGCATCTGCAACATAATGGTGCATCCACCATCTGCAACATAATAGTGCATCCAGCGTCTGCAACATAAATCCAGCATCCGCAACATATTGGTGCATCCAGCATCTGGAACATAATGATGCATTATGACAAGAGTCATTTGCTGTTCTCTGCAAGAATGAATGTGAACGACGCCTGCTTGGCTTTGACACATCGTATGGACAGGTGAGGCCCGCTTTTACCTCAATATGGGCCCTAGTGTTCAAAACTGCAGGATTTAAGTGATAAGAAGAACATTATTAATGGAATTCCCATACATTCATCAATAGTTATCGTTTGGTGTGGAATTATCGCTAATTCTCAGGTCCTTTTTTTCGAAGAATAGACGTTGCTGAGAGCATAGTTGTGGAGACATATGGGTCCGTACTCCCCATACAGTGCGTAGGTAAGGGAGGAATCCAACCCCACATTAGATATTAAAACACATTATTTCCTCTAAGGCGGCATCACTAATATTTTTTAAAGCTTCTTCAGCCTTTCCAATAACTTTGAAAACTCTACGTTGATGGCTGAGAGACGGTCACTGCCTCTCACCCTCACGTGCCCTTAAGAACGACAATGATACCTAACAACATGGGGAAATACAGGTATCATGGTATTTATGCATGATGATGATGGAGTATCGCATATAGGAATAAGCTGTGACAATGTTTTGCAGACATTGGGGAGCGATATTTCGCTGTCGAGTGACTACGATTTCAAATTCCCTGGCAATTCAGGGTTTCATGGAAATCTTGACCATTTATTCAAGATATAATTTTTCCATACGACATAAAATTTTTCCACTCAAGATACAATTTTTCCATCCATAAGAATTATCTGAATCCAGCTAATTATGAATCCTATCCTAGCGTCAAAATTAATAGAGGGTTTAAGTAGCTTTAAAAGAGATCATGGAGCTTGAGATTAAGGAGAAAAATGTCTTGATATCCAATGGAGGGCTGGAGCCCCCCACCCTACACCACTAACTCCAATGAGGGATTAACTCAGTTCCTGGTAAAATAATGGAACATCAAACGCCCCAAAGGCCTTATAATGGCAAATAGTTAGAAAGAACGTTTAGGTCGGGGGAAGGCGGATGAAGTGGCACAAGTAACCATTTTTTTTTTTTCCTCCTTTGAACGAGCAGGTTTCGAATTGACTCTCAACTTGGCATTCATCGTTCCATTCCATTTCTGGAAATTCGTTCCATCATTGCAGTGACAAAGAAATAATGTGGCTTTCCAACCGGAACTCTTCAAGAAAGGACCCCGCCCACATGAGGCCCCCCCCCTTTCAACCCCTGGCCCTTACTACGTCTTTGGAGCGGGGAGGTATTCATGCGAGAGGGATGTTCACGTTTTGAGGTGGGTGGCAGGGGGTGGGGTTGCGGGTCCGCATTTTGTCACTGTCTCAGCTACTATGATAGATGGCCCATTACCTGAAAGGAAATTTCACTCTCTAGTCGACTTGTTGTAGCAGCTAATTTCGACAATTTGGCGAATTTATCTACGTACTGGCACAACTTTCAGAAAATCTGATCTCCAGAATAGTTCTAGTTTCCCATAAACTACTGAAATGGAAGACATAATTCTCAAGAATTTAGTTCGTATACTTTTACAAAAGTGGAACAATTTTCAAAAAAATTATTGTATATCTTACTCAATTTTAAAGAGAATATTCAGTGGAGTTTGTCAAGTCATCGTATGTCAAGTTTGGTTATCCATAAACGTGTTTTCCTATTTTTATATATAAATTAATTAATTAATTTTAGAAGCAACTAATTACCCTTAGTTTCGTTGCGCTAAACCGTTCACTGTATAAAGAATGAACGGTTTTGCCCATACATAATGAATGAACGGACTTGTTCAATGAGCAATTCGGAATATGGTCAATGTAAATATGTTCATCATGTACTTCATAGCGGTTTTGAACTATCATTACATTTTGAACTATCATCAAAGAAGTTTTCAAAATTATTTGTGGGAAGGTGGAGGGTTCAAGCCTATGTTATACATATATCCATTATATGTAAAATTGCAATTATTGGGGGCCCCACGTTCCCCCAATAACTCCAAGCTTATGATGCTTTGAATTTAACTAGCGTATCTGTAACGTGTGTCAATACAAACCGTTTGCTGCTGGTTTAATCCAGGGGCGTAACGATTCCAAAATCGTGGGGGAGACACGAGTAGATTTAAAAAGATATGATTGGGTATTGAAGGGCAAAATATGCATTGATATCCAGTGGGAGGAGGAGGAGAAGTTTGAATCCCCCGAGTACCTTTCCCCTTTCTTCGCCACTGATTTGGAGAATTTCTTTGTAACTTTCCAGTAAAAAAATTGAACTGTCGTAAATATCAAATTTGAGAGAGGCCGCAAGTTCTACTTCAAACCATTATTTAGCATCTTTAACATTTAAGCGTTCTGAATGTTATGTGATCGGATTATCCGTCGAGTTGTTGGCTGAAACCATTTGTTATTGTTTTCAACCCGAAACCCAGTTGTCTTTCATTATCTACGGAAATTCAGCTACGTTCATTTGTATGAGATATTCCACATTCCCAGCAATTAAATGCCGCTTTTTCAGTCAATTGACACTCAAAACCTCATTCTTAGCTCAAATTTTAGAGTCGTTATAAAAAATAATCTCCCGTTCGTACGTTTTTGTGTATTCAGCCCTCTTTTCCCATCCATAATGGAGAATCTATATGTAATTTCAATACTTTCGTACTACTATGGATGCGTTTAAGTATTACATAAGCAATATTTTGGCCATTTTATACCCATCCTTGGTAAGCAAAAATTAACATTGGCTAACATAGGAAAATAAGCACAACGGCAACTCCCCACCCCAAAGGTGCTTCAGTAATACTTGAACACTCCCTCATTGTCTCGCTTGTTTCACAACACTTCATGGTTAGAATAAATACTTTCTATGTTTATGAATAAATCAAAGCATACAGTACATTCTCTCAATAAAGACGCTCTAATAATAAATGTAACATTTCCATTTAACGAAGATATTTTTCTGTAAATACTTCGTAGAACTATACAAATTCTAATTAACGTCCTTCCCTTGAAAGTCGCTAATGAAAGAAATAAAGCTGTTAATATAAATACAGCAATCTTATGGAATTTGAACGTTTTCATTCATTCATCTCTCCCAATTCTGTTGTTAAACATAGATTTGCAAATCCCTTTAATAGCAGAAGTGATAGTTGGAGAAATGGCTGTGTTTTTACGTCGTAAGGACGGAAAAAGCCATGCTGCCCCGGATTTATACAGTTCCAAGAACCTGAAACTCTACTGCCAAAGGAATCAAACTTCACACTGCGGTCAATAAAAAAATGACGCGCGCGCTCCACGATCCCATTGGGGGATATTTAAGTAATACCTAAGCATCTTTGGGAGATACGCTGTCTGAGCGTCCTGTCTGGGATTACAATGCCGCCTTCGGTGGTCACACTTCCCAATATCCCCCCCTTGCTCAATCTAAGTCTACATCTTTGGAGGAGGGGATTTGAAATTAGCTTATTTTTCCTGATAGATGATGCTGAGGATCTAACCATGCTTACATAAGACACACAAAATAAAAATAGGGCCCCTAGAATTCTTTTTTAGGGGCCTTAAATATAACTAGCACATAAAATAAAAAAGCGCTCTGACAGAACCACAATACTTGGATGTACAACGCTTCGGGTACAAGATATAAAATATTAAATACACGTAATCGTAGTTAAATATTTAATCATTTAAACCAGTGGCTCTCAAACTTTTTACGCTGGGGGTTCCCCCCCCTTCTAGGCTTCCCTAACGTTCTTAAATTATATATAATGAATGTAGCATTTTAAATAAATTTATTTTATCAAACTTTCTTATTTATATTACAGACTGTCTGCTTACAACGTAAGAAATATTAACAATAAAAATGTTAAAAAAAAGCAACAAAATACTTTAATAAAATATTATATATTATAATTTGTATCACACATTGAATTCTTATTCCAAAATTAGAGAACCGAAATCTTACGCAAGCACAAAGGGAAGGGGCAGGTATTTGCTTATTTTTTCTTACAAGGGGGAGGGGATATAAAATGGCCAGAAATGTGCTTACGTAAATATTTAAATGTCCCTTTGTGAGTCAAACTAGGCTTACGAGCTCGATAGGTAAATACGTTATTATCACGCAAAATAGTGCAGCTACAATTTCTCCCGCGAATCTAGACCCTTTAAAGTCTAGGCAACTAACAAATGTTTGCCCCTCCGTCCCCCCTTTGAGGTCGAATTCGGACTAACTGCATGTTCGGTGAATGCGCTACCACTTTTCCAGGCACGGGCGCCGTTAGAGGGAGAGAGGGACCCCCCCAATGGTTATGTTAAGGTTCCACACCACCCCTTCAATTTTAAACAAAATGTCCTCTACTTGCATACTGCCCCACCACAATATTTATATGCCGTCGGCGCCAATGGGCTTAAAACTAATAATTAAAATAAAAAATGAACAAAATGTTTCATTCGTATACAATACGTTTATTACATTTGTACAAATGTGACGAGCTGCATGACCAGTAACGCTAATTTACACAGATATGAATTTTTGATCGCACTGTACACACGTTACAGCTTCTAAATCTTTGGTATTCTCGCAATTGAATCGCGAGGACAATCGTCAACACATACAGCAAATGAGATATGTACACATGAAAGATCATTTGATTTATAAACAAACATGGAAGTTGATTTCCTTTAATTGCGGCAACATTCGTGCAAAATCAACCCTCTTCGATTTAACGTGTTGACAAGGTTTTCAGATTCATCAATGTCAAACACAATTTTTCATCGATTCTCTTTTAGTTTTCAAACTGAAAGAAAGGGCTAACTTCAGACTTAGAGTTACACATCCTGGTTTATGAACAACTTTGAAAATTTGACTAAGATTTTTGATTATCAGAAACTATTTGAGCCAACTGACACACACACCACGACCTCACTGAAATTGAACCAGCATCAAGTTTTCGCTACTAAAGTCTATGTTCTATAACACTGAAGACATTTCTCTGATGTTATATAAAAGGACGCCCCAATTAACATATACAGTTATTATATGACATGAAATGCAAGTTCTATAACGAACAAAACAAAATTAACAGGCAGTAAACAATAAAAGTAAACTACAGAAAAATTGCACATAATGTCGGTTTCGTGTCAGTTGCACAACGTAGCACACTCTCTTTGAAGCAGGCCCGTGCACAAGATCTCAAAATGGAAGCAAAATTTTCTAACATAATGTATTCTATTTTACAGTTAATAATTGTGTTCAAATGTGGGGAGGTTTAACCCCCCCCTCCTTGTGCGCAACCCTGCTTTAGAGGGACACGTATATTTGAGGCCCTTTTTTGCTTTAAAATTTTTTTTTAATAAATGGGAATTTCAATTCACAATGGTGTCATTGTTCCAAAACGCCCGATTATCGAAACCATTCTTAGCCACGAGAATTCATTCTCATGAGAACGATGTTGGTATTTTGAGGGGTTAGAATATATTTGGTCAACCGTGTATAATTTTGATAAGAAATATCAAATAAGTGGCGTTGCCATATGTCTTTTCCTTGTCAGACTATTCAGTTTCTATCAGTTGATATTTAATGGAACAGGATCTAGACTCATCAGTTTCAATAAATGGTCACATCGAGGGATATTGACAAACGAACCCACGTGAATAAATAAAATACGTATCTAAGTGAGCTTTGGAAACCACATTTGTTTAATAACCTTTAACATGTATTAATACTCATCATAGACGTAGAGTTATATGCCCCCCCCAATAATTTTGAAAACTCTACGCTGATGATACTTATCGTCTTTAACGTATTTGTACGTCAGAAATGAAAATAAATTTTTGAGGCTTTTAAAAAAACACTCCCTTTTTTCATCGTTCGCTTTATGGTCAAGGAGAGCAAAGGTCATGCTGCAAGGGGTTTAAAATTTTTCCGAGAAACTCGGACCTCTTAAAATTAAAGGAACCAATCTTCCGATTGCCGGAAGCAGTTTATTTATTCATTTTTTTTTTATAATGGACAATATGTTATATATATACTCTTATCGTTATATATGCACCATTTCATTGTGTTTCAAGATTATGGTTTAAACGTCAGCCTATGAATGGGATGACAGCATAAGCATTGTTAATTATTCAGAATTTGAAAATTATTCTCGCTAATTCAATTCAATTCACAAGCAGAATCCAGTGGTGCGTACGTATTATTTTAGTATATTCTTCAGTGTGCGTTCGTTACCGTCCACTGTCAAACCTTGTGTTTTCAGGCGCAAGGGCAACTACAGTGGTGCTGTGGAAGACCGGGGGGGAAAGGGTCGTACGATACCATCCATTGGAATCAAATTCGGCTTATTAATACCACAGACGAAATTGTTACTTCTATAGTATTGGTAAGCTTCGATGTTAAAAGAAAAACACACAAAATTATTTACGCAGCATGAGAAAACCTGGTTGCAGGTGCACGGCGGACCTACTCCTGAAATGTTGGGCCGTAGATCGTGGGAAGAATTCACCCCCTGGACTTTTCGAAATGCAATATCAACCTCATTCCCTGTCAATAGCAATCAAAAAATCTGCACCTTCACACCCACAATTAGTAGGCTTTTAAACCGTTGAAATGGCTGAAATAAAGAGGCTGGCTTTCTCAAAGAAAACGTAAAAGGCCTTTGTCCAAGATAAGAAAAGGCTTCTCGGTTTCTATGGGTGCCATAAAACATTTGCTTTGGCTTGGGTACTGTGACTTTGTGATGTAAACGCTGGGTAGGGTTGTAAAACACTTTGTTTGATGGTTTACACGAGGTGGGGGACTCGGATGTGATAGGTGGGGGCCTAACACTCCTCTTCCCAGTTGACAGGGTATGTTTTGCCAATATGTCCGTCCGTTTCTTGGTATCGAAGTAAAATCAAAGGAGGGGAAATTCGAGAAAGGTCAATTCTTATTTTTAAGAGACAGTGATACAAAGAAGAGTCAGGGCAGGCTAGAGGTGAAGAGGGGGTAACCCTAAAATAGCCCTAGTTGGCTTTTCAAAAACATTAAGCGGTTTCGGTTAATTTGACTTGAGGTATAAAAATACATAATACGGATATAACGAACCAAGTTTTTCTTCCCTAATTTCACATTTTTTTATCCTTATATTCAAAGACCATTTTGGTTTCTTTAAAAGCAAAATTTTTACCCTCGTGAAACACAAAGTAAACTCCGATTTCTGTAGTATTCAGAATACTCTCACATTGACAATAGAGCACTTTCTTACTGCTGTCATGGAAAATTTAAAATGTTCGCAATGGCCAAAATAACGTAGTACAGGTGTGGCATTAAATTTTAATGAGTACATTAGTATATAAATTAGCTATTAATGGTTATACAAAAGCACAGTTTTTGATAAATGATTATGTCGAATAACGTTTTTGGCGAAAGACATCTTAGTGCTTTTTAATGTTCGTCATAATTGCGTTTAAATGTATTTATAAAGCGAAATAATTAAACAATTGGCAACTATTTTTATAATTTAAAACTGCGATTATGTTTTTACCTATTTATATACTTTGCATAGTTGTTCGACAATTTTATACCTCGAAATAGTTTAGTCGTAATCTATTATTGACTGTTTGGACAGCAGAACTAGACGTAAACCTGTAAAGGCTGATGAATGAAACCCAAACATGAATTTCATCGAAGTTTGAATGAGAATGAAAACAGACGAAAAATGTAAAATGACAGGGAAAAAAACAACGCAATGTTTTTCTTCGATATGAGCATTCCAAAAGTTATTTTTGATGCCAAAAAGAAACTGTTCCTAAAACCAGAGATTACAATCATCTTTAGTAATCGAATATATTGCAAAAAATAAAATCTTTTGAAGTTTGTGATTTCAATTTTAAGTTTTTGGGAGCTTAATAAATGCGTTTAAGAAATTAATGAATAAAAAAGTTGAAAATTACTGTGCAAACTGAAGAAAGGTATTTATCGTTTTATATGAGAAAAATAAACTCTTGGAAAGCGACAACGTTAAGATTTATTTTTATGGCGCGACAAGATAGTGAAGGTCATGTTGCCTCCCTCCCCTCGAAGAAAACAATCACTAATCATTTATTTACTGTTTAGCATCTACTCGTAATGTCATTTCAGTTTTCTTATTGATAGCCTTTAGGCATAGCGAGATCTGGAAATCAAGGTTTCACTTCTGAATTATAATCGGAGAAGAAAACACCTGGCGAAGTATCTACGACTTTCACATCATTCCATATGGCGAGAAAGTAGTTTCAAAAATTTTAAGTGGCGCCAGGACAGCTATGCCCATGTTGAATTAGGATTTACAAATCTCCTTAGAAATACGAACATACGTTGCCAAGGGAATTAAACTCTTGGCTGCAGATTAATAAAAAAAAAAAAAGCAAGCATTAACTATTACTGGATTTCAAATCCGCATGGCGGACGAAAACGTCATCATTACCCTACGGTCGAACCCTGAGATTAAAGAAAAATACTGTACCAAGAATTTGAAAAAAATAATGCCTTTTTTCCTATGTGAAATCTTACCGTACAACTTCGATGGTCTAATTCCGTAAATGTGTTTGATTTATTTATAGTCAGTGTTATATTTTTTCTTTGGTCAATCATCCTTTTTTTGTATAACTATTATTAAATGCGAAATACTTTTAATACCATTTTCAGCACATTATTCAGGCATAAGTCACTCCAGTACAATCTACAGCACGCCAGAGAATAAATGGCAACACTAGATCGGCGACCTTGTAAGTGAAGCACACTATATCAAGATAAATTTTTAAAATTTTAGGTTTTTCAGATTTTCTAGATATCCGAATGTTGCATTTTTAGATTGGTGTGATGTCCTGTCTCAGTTTCGTGAGTGACTGGTGGGTTTAAGTTTCATTTTGAGAAACATAGCGAGTTTCTCTTTTTCCACCCGGAGATGTGCAGTTTCTTTTTTATATACAGGTCAAAACCATTATATTATTGATTTATTAGGCTACTGATGTGTTGTTGCAGTAATATATAATGAAAATACTCTTTGAATTATGTTTAAACGGAATAAAACTTCAAGTATAATAAACTTTTTAAAGTTATAAAATTACAAATTTTGCACATGTTTGAAAATCGCTATTTTCCTTTAATTTTTTCAAAGTCGTGTTCTCAGACTAGTGTTGTTCACTTGTAAGCTGACAAGGTATTTCTGCGCTTATATAAACCAAGATTGTATCTAGAAGCTTTTTACAGGGGCGGCTCTGAATGACGTAGGGGCAGTTTAGAATTCATTAACCTTTTAATGCATTTTATTAATATTTTTAATAATAGTAAGCATAGTAAAATTGTCCTGTAACGATACTACAAGCACCTGAAAAAGATATCGTTATGGGTATATTAATGTTATAACGAGTTTCGTTAAACACAGATTTCACTGCAACACGAGCATAAAATATTTTAAAGATACTTCATTATTAGTACTGTGCAGTTAGAACTTAAAAGGCAAAAAACAATACATGTGGAGTCATCAGCATAAAGTTTTCAAAATTATTGAGGAGGAGAGGGCCCAACCACATATTTTGAACATATCTACATTAGAGTATATGTAAAATTGCAATTTATTTTAAATTTTTTTTGGGGGGGAGGGGGGAAGGGCCCTCTACGTGTATGTGTGGAGTATATAAAGAACGTTCAAAATTGTATGCAAAAAAACACGTAATTTTTAGCAATGACATTCGATCAATCCGTTTCACATTAATTAATGAATTGTTTAATATAAATTTTGCATTGGAAACCCGTAGAGATATAATAAAATTAATAATTTCTAATTTTGCTATAGAATAGGTGAATGAAGACTTAAGCCTTTGTAAAAACATGACGTATACAAGATCTGTTGCGAAAATTTGTTTCGAATAGATTTTTAAAGTCAAAGTACAATTTTCAATGGCGTGAATTGTTTCGTACAAAACAAAATATTTAAAACGAAATTTTATAAAAATAAAGGGGTTGATTGCGCTTTCAAGGGGACTTTGCTTCCAGGGTACAGCCCTGACATCAATCTTTCAGGAGACTGAAATATTAACGCTTCTAACTTGTTGAATTATATTAAGTACGCTTCTAGCTTGTTGAATTATATTAAGTACATCATTTTCCAGTCTTTTCATATTACCACAAGCATCTAAATCATTACTATGAAACCTCTGAATAGCGGACACCTCGGGACTTGAGCATTTCTCCTCTATTAGGGAGGGTTAAGGATAACAAGCATTAAGATTGAGAATCGGGAAAAGGGTGTCCGTTAAATGGAGGTGTCCGCTATTCAGAGTATCTATTAAGGAGATGATTTTACTCTATTATGAAACCGTAAGTTTTTTCAATGTTACTGGCGTTCGTTTACTTGGCGTATCAGACTACATAATGAAGATAGTACGAGATTAAAATTCAACAGAGGCAACGACAGACAGAAATTTTAAAATTTGATGATATAAAATTTGAAGTTTAAAATGTTTAATCCATTATGGTTCGATTATATTTCTCTTCTATCCATAAAAGTTGAATAACTTTTCGTTTCAGGAAAGGTGTGTCCACTTTCCTCGAAGTTAAAAAGTCTGTTGGGATGCGATTGTTTAGGAATATTCGACGTACCATGGAATCTTTCGTCAGAAGAGCGGTGGGTGCATCACATGGTTAGGCGTTAAGAGCGTGGATCCAACCGGCGAATGTTCGTTGCTCGGCGGCGTTGGCATGCCCGTCGCCGATTGACAAGAGGAAACGTACCACTCGCTTAAGTTCGTGGAAGCAGAATTTGGATGGCCGTTGTTGGGCGATCCAGCCGCGTCACTGTCGTAACCGGAACCGCTGGAGCTCGTCCCCGGTGTCATTCCGGGAGGAGGTGGAGACTTGCCGTGGACTTTCATGTGTTTTCGGAGCGAGGAGGGATGAGTATAGCTTTTGTCACAGCCGCGAATTTTGCAATTGTACGGCTTGTCGCTTGTGTGGACGTGGGAATGTTTTTTCCTGTCGGAGCTGTTGGCGAATCTTCTGTCGCAGCCCTCGAACTCACATTTAAATGGCTTTTCACCTGGAATTGAAAATAAATATTCAAATTTTCATATCTATTCAATACAATGCGAGTAAACGTATCTAAAAATCCATTTCATTACTAAAGGAATTTTCAAAATTCGAAAACTACGTTCTTACGTCATAATACCTATATATTTCTTTTCAATTATATTTAAAACGCAGTAGCCCATTTTTCGTTGGTAAAACGGGAATAAAACTCAGAACACTCCCCAACTTAAAAAAAAAAAAGGGGGATTTGAATTTAGATATAAATTCGTCTGTTGTTTATTCTGAAATTCAAAATTTCTACAAATGCAGAAATTCACCTTGTACATAGTACTGACAATACAATGCATTACTACATATGAACATACGTGTACTTGTACCTGAAAGTACATATGAGAAAACAGATATGCACATATACATACTGACGCGTATTATATACTTATCGAACCCAAGGCCATGCACACGGAGGAGTTACAAGGTTAAACTCCTCCCTCAATATTTGGACAATATTATTACAATTTTTTTTATGAGACAGAGAAAAAAAAACAAAAACCAGTCGCTTCTTCCCTGTTTCCAGCAAAAATCCCATGATATTTTGAAATCCTTTGCTTGGGCCCAAGAATATCCATAAGTACGAAATCAGCTATGTAATTTTGCAATGGAGTTTTACGTTATAACAGGCGCCTATGTGAGTATTTCTCTTGGGGGGGGGAACTGAGAAATATTATTACCTCCTTCTCAAAGCTGTCGAGAATTTTAGTGAATGTACAAGATACCAAAACGCTACAAAAATAATTGATACTGCTTGACAATTAGTAATGAGCTAAAAAGTACCTTATTTTAAAATGTGACTGTAAATGCAAAGAGGTTCGGGTAAATCAATTTTTTTAAATGGCTAGGAAGGGGCTGGAGCAAGCGGCCTCCCATACGGACGGGCCCATGCAATGGCGGACGTAGACTTTCATTTGGGACGGAGAGTGGGGGGTCACGGACAGAATTTGCCATGGTATTGGAATAAAACCTTGCATTTATCATGCAAGTTGGAATTTTTTACAGTGAAAAAATATATTTTGGGGGTCATGACCCCTGTGTCCGCCCTTGGGCCCATGTACGTTGTACATCTTACAGACCTATCGTTGAATATGCAGTTAAGGGGACTAACGAGGCCTGTAGCTAAGTCCGGGCCAGATTGCCCCATGCTTATGCCCCAGTGAGCTATACATAACATCACATATTCAACCATTATCTATCCACTGCTGGATGAAGGTCTCTCCAAATGCTTTCCACGTCACCACAACCTGGTTTTTTTTTCTCATCCACCCATATAGTTTGTGGACGTTTTCTAGGTCTTCGGTGGTTTCTTGGAATCCAGCTGAGAATTTGCGTTGCCCATCGTTGATCAGACCTTCTTGCGATATGCCCAGCCCATTGCCATTTAAGTCTTTTTACTTTAACAATAATATCCTCTACTCCAGTTTGCTCTCTCACCCAAGTGTTTCTTTTTCGATCTCTCCTAGTTATTCCAAGCATGCACCTCATGCTTCTTTGGGTTGTCTGTAGTTTACGTATTGCTCCAACCGTTGGGCTCCATGTTTCTGATCCATAAAAAAGGACTGGTAATACACTGGTTGAAGACCTTTCTTTTTAGACACAAAGGCAATTTCTCCTTTAGGATAAAACTGTTTCTTCCAAATGCACTCCAGCCAAGTTTAATACGTCTGTTGAGTTCTTTCATAATGTTGCCATCCATTGAAATCAGCTGGCCCAGGTAAATATATGAATCAGCAATTTCTAGCTCAATGTTGTCAACTTGTATTTTTGTTTCCTCTACGAAATTATTGAACATGATCTTAGTTTTTTGTAGGTTCATCTTGAGTCCAACTTCTTTACTTCTAGTTGAGAGCTCCTGTACCATGTCTTGGAGTTCTGATGGGTTCGTTGAAAAAATAACAATGTCATCAGCAAACCGCAAATGATTTAAATATTCACCATTTATTTTTATTCCCTTGTTATTCCAATTTATCTGCTGAAAAATCATCTGTAAAGCTGAAGTAAAAAGTTTTGGAGAAATGGTATCTCCCTGCCTCACACCTTTACCAATTTTGATAGCTTCGGTATCTTTATGTAACCGAAATTTTGCACTTGCATTTTTATAACTCGTTGCGTATTTATTTACTCCTTTCACCATGTCAATGTACACATCCTCGATGTCTGCTGATCTTAAAGAGTTGATGACTGCTGATGTTTTAATAGAGTCAAAGGCTTTCTCATAGTCAATAAATGCCACACACAATGGAAGTTCATATTCATGTGTTCTTTCAATTAATTCTCTTAATACTTGAATATGGTCTACTGTACTGAATCCACTTTGAATTCCAGCTTGTTCTCTTGGTTGAGCTGTATCTAATTTTTTCAGCAGGTGATGTGTTAGCACTTTTGTGAAGATTTTATAAATAACAGCTAATAAGCTAATTGGTCGGTAATTTTTGAAATCCTCTTTATCACCTTTTTTATGCAAAAAAACTACTGTTGCGGAATTCCATTGGTTTGGTATGTTACCGCTGTTAAGACATTTTGTAAAAAATTTTGCAAATATGTCTTCCACATCTTTTCCAGCTTCTTTCAGGATATCGGATGTACTACTATCATCACCAGGGGCTCTTCCTTCAACTTCTAATTTTTTGTATAATTCTTCAACTCTTCTAAGTATTTCTTCCCTATTTCTTGTTACAGTGCCATCCTCTCCTTTTAATGCAATGATGTGTTTCTTCCCAATAGACAAACTCCCTTTAACAACCCTAAGGCTCTTGTTGCTTTCAATGGCCTTCCTTACTAACTCACAATTGAATTTTCTTATATCTTCTTTCATGTTTTTGCGCAAAGTTTTGCAAAGTTCTACATACTCGATCTTGCGACTGGTATTTTGATTGTCCACCTTCATAAGTCTTCGCCTTTTCATGAGTTGTTTCGTCTTCTCAGATAATTTGCTATTGTGCTTTTTACAGGTTACACCACCAATTTCCCCAGCAGTTTCAACTATTGTCTTAACAATGTTTTCATTTGCTTCTGAGATGTCAACTTCTTCAATAAGTCCTTCCAGTGCAGAAAAGCGATTTTTTAATTCCAACTTGAATGCCTCGGTATTTTCTTTTAATTTCTTTAAATCCACCCTCTTACATACTTGTTTCCTAATGAGCTTCTGTCGTTCTAATTTAGTATTTAAGTGCACTTTACATCTCACCATTCGATGATCACTTCCAGTATTAAATCTGTTCAGTACACTGCAATCTTCAATAATTGATTTCTTGTTTGCCAGGATATAGTCAATTTCACTAGTTCCCCCATTTGGGTGTTTCCATGTCCATTTTCTTTGCGGTTTCTTCTTAAAAAATGAATTCATGATGCTAAGGTTTTCAGCTTCTGCAAATTCGATGAGTTGATCGCCACGTTCATTCCTTTCCCCATATCCGTATTTACCAACCGATGTCTCTCCTTGTTCCTGTTGTCCAATTCTTGCATTGAAATCCCCCATGATGAGCTTGATATGTTGTTTCCCTTTGGTGTGTAACTCTTTGATTTCTTCATAAAATTCTTCAACCTCTTCGTCGGTATGGCTTGATGTTGGTGCATATACCTGTACTATTTGAAGTTGGTATCGCTGGGTTAGTTGAACAACGAGCCTCGCTGCTCGATCTGATGTACTTTCAACTTCCAGAAGACAGTCTTTAATTCTTTTGTTGATTAAGAAGCCAACACCACTTGTTCTTCCAGTTTCCGTTCCTCTATAATAAAACAAATGTCCACTTTTAAGTTCCACCAACTCTTCACCTTTTCTTCTAACTTCACTGAGTCCTACAATGTCCCATTTGATCTTGTCTAGTTCCTCTTCCAATTCCTGAAGTTTTGCTTCAGAAGCAAGGGATCGTCCATTAAACGTAGCCAAGGTCAATAACAAACGGCAGCCTGGGCCATTCCAGTGATTCTTAGCACCCCCTGCTTTCATGCCACACTGACCGCTGCCTTGATCAGGAGCACTCCAGCACCTGGAGACTAGGGGCCATGGTTTCTGGTGTGTCAACATAATGGAGGAATTAGCCATAATTTCACCACGCTGGCTAGACGGGTTGGTGAATTAGCCCTCCCCTTCCGCCTTTCTATCCGTGCAGCAAATATTAATTTGCCACATAAATAGAAAGCTCAGCCTGCACCACTTGAAGGCGGGGTAGGACACTAGGTTACTGGCCTGGCCGGTTCCACACATCGTCACATACGTTCAGCGTGTGGGTCTCCTTCCAGTTAGATACCAGCAACCCTTTTGCAGGCCATATATATATATATATTATGTACGTAGAACAATCACCGGGTGCCTTGTACTCCATATGTCCTTTGCCTTGCCTCAGTTGCCCTTTCACCCTGGCTACAGGCCTGGTATTAACCATGAGAAAGGATTATGGAAAGAAAAGAGCACAGTCAATTTACAATGTGAAAAGGGAGCTATTAGTATTTTGTAAATGACGCATTACTCAAGGGGGTTGACAAGTCATAAACACCTCCTCATATGAATTTTGATGTGGGCCCAGTATTAATACTAGTTCATGGTAAAAAGTGGCTTCGTATAAAGGCAGCAGACTGCAGACATGGTCTAGCCATATAAAATAGCTGTATAAATGAAATCTCCGAAATATCATCTGTATGAATCTCTAACAAAACTTATCGTCTATAAATATAATCTCATAAAATCATCTGTATAAATATAATCTCCTATAAATATCTATATAATGTTCTATAAAATATCATCTATATAATATGTGTTTAGTAATAACGCATTATTATTATATTATTATCCTAAAATATCAATCCAACATTAACTTCTGAAAGTACTTCGGGAGTTCAGAGTTACCTTCTTCTACTAGATAAGATTTAGTTAGAGTACATAATATTCAATCTTATACGAATAACTTTCAATATATGTGTAAAGGTTCCCTACTCATATTAGAAGAAAAAATCCCTGAAATTTTCAGGTTTTCCCCTAATTTTGCCGACGAAATTCCCTACCCAATCGCAAACAAAACTTTCAATGGATTTTTGGTGTTGCATGGAAAACGTCTTCACTTTTGTTGTCAATTTAGTCATTCAAAACAGACGCTAGGATAGTTTTCTTTAACTTTTTCAGGTTTGCCCAAAAAATCTTTTTTCAATCTTTCTCTTGTTTTTCTTTCTTCTGCTTTTCGGCATTTTTTCTCCTCCACAAGCGCACTTGTAGAGGACAACTGAAATTCGTTTACAATATTTATTCTTTTCATTTTCCTTATCCTCCGGTTTCTGCTAACAAGAAAAAACACTCTCGTACGTTCCCAAAGATTCCAGCTGTGGGCCACTCTTAAGTTTTCACCATGACATCTTTGAATCCAGACCAGGATTTAAGCTGTAGTCGCATTTTTCGCAAAATGCGACGAGTTGCTCGAAAATGCGAAGAAAAAATTATTGACCATCGCGAAAATGCGACAGGCATTTTTAACCACAGTTTATTCTCTGAAAACAGGATTCCCCGATTCCAGAATATCCGTTAGCATTTTCCACTTCAGCGATCTTTTCTTGTTCCTTTTTGTTTCCTCTTCAAAATTCTTAACAGCAACTGTTAAGCATCGTTGATATAAATAATTTCATTGATAAGATTCTTCGAGCAACGAAAGCAACTAATATTTTTTAGCATTTTGCTACAACTCCCCCCCACCCCATTTTAGCATTTTTGCTACAGCATGTTTCGAGCCAGCTTAAACCCTGATCCAGACGGTGTTCATAATCTCTATTATGTGATATCCCAGTTGTATGCAAAACTTTTTATATTAATTTTGACTTTTACACGCTCAAGACATTTCATTTTCTGTTCTTACATAATACCAGCAATTTCTCACTCTTGTTACTGGAAAGAGAGCTATGTTACTAGCTTAGCTACTGCTCTCTTTCCATCTTCCAACTACATTATACAACTCCCGATGTATAAAAACAACAAGGAATAAATTATTATTATTAAATTATTATTATTGCATTTTTCCCTTAACTTTTATTGATGACGTCAATTCTAGGTTTTCCAGATACTTGAGCACCCTGTATATTTTTCCCAAATAAATTGAAGAAAATAACCTGAAGGTTCTCTGAATGATTGTCACCTACAATTTAAGCTGGGCTGAGAATCTGTGATATACTGGAATCTTATATTCCATATTAGAGAATTTCGCAGGGCTGATGACAGGAATGGGGGGAAAAGATCCAGGACCCAATATGAAACTTTAATAAGATAACAAACATAATTCATCATTAAACATACTAATTAAGTGAGGACTCCATCTGCTAAATTGCCTGGGAGTGGGGGGCATGAATCCTGTTCCAGGCCGCGGTGTTTTGTTTATTTTTTTTTTGTCCCGTCTGTTTCTCTACTTCATATTTCTACCTCATACATCAATTTCTACAATATATAAATGATGCCTATTAAATTTTTGCTATTTTTATTTAAAAAATACCAATTGAATAAGAATATTAATTGATACTAAATTCCATACAAATTGATCACACCTTTATTGTGAAATATTGCTACTTTTTTTTGGGGGGGTCTTAATTTACGGAAATCAGGGTATAGATAACGAATAAGAAAAAATCAAATACATCAAATGAAAATTAACAAATAGAAAAACTAATATGAAAACCAAATCAATAACACCATGAATTCACCGATCTCGAAAAAAAGAATAATCTCAATTAAATAATGAGTTCAGCAAATACAAATGAAAAGAAAGGGTTTTAGCTGGAGGTAAAATATATGATCAGGATATGACATGAAATTGATTATATGCAAGAACGATTAATTTTTTGAATACAGAGAAGAAAAATGTGTGGATTTCCTACTACCTAAGGAAGGGGACAGTATTTCCCAGCAACTACCACCACAGATACCACAGCGATAATTCTAGGTACTGTTCAGCTAAAAAGCCACAAAATGGGCTGTGATTGTGTCCTAAACAAAAGAGAGAGACAACCCCCCAGAGTACATCCCTTTGAAGCAGGGAAGGAAAAATTCCCACATCCCCGTTTTTCCCCCGAGGACATTAAAATCCACCCTCCTCAATCGCTTCCCGCGGTGTCAATATAATTGTTTCACTTTCACTGTGCTCAGAAAGATGTCCCCAAACTTTCCCAGCAATACGTAACTCACACCCAGAAACCATGGGACAGGAATACACACACACACACACAGAAAAAACATCACAGCACATTATGAACATCGACATTATGTTGTTACTTACACACTGGTAATTAATTCTTAGTCAAGTTTCAAGTATTTTAGCAAGGGCAATGTAAATGAGCTGTTAAACATTCACACGGTTTTAAGAAGACTTTCATAGCACATTTTCAACTGTAAATAATTCTGGGTCCTGAACTGTGTGACGATAATAAAGTTTCGGTGCTTGAAGACTTGCTTTTCGTCCTTGAGAACTCTTTTCTCAGGTTGTTTAATCAACAATGACCGATCATCACTGACTGAGACCTACCGATCTTCTGAAGAAGGTTGAAGAGGATTAACTGAAACGTCAAGACTAAGTGCTGAAACTATACCATCAAACAATTATGAACTTAAAATTTATTTGAAATGAAATGTGTTTTTAAGGTTTCCAGCAAAATTGTGCTATAAGCACCGATAACTCCCCAGGCGTGGGGTGTAGGATTTACCACATTTTAGAAACAACGCTAGAGAACGTAATTTTGTATATGTTGGGTAGGCAAAAACCACGGTCTACGATGTCGTTAGCCATCTTTAATGAATTTTACACAGTGTTGTGTAAAATTAATTATTAGTGTTAACGCTGTACTGTGCGTTCGCGCTCAGTTGGCCTGTGATACCGTTAACAGACGGGTTAGTCCATTGCAGTTTAGGGAAGACCGTCTTAGAGAACTGGTTTTCCCTCACGAAACCCAGTTTCGGCAAGACGCCCTTCCCTAAACTGCAATGGACTAACCCGTCTGCTAAAGGTATCACACGCCAACTAAGCGCGAACGCACAATAGATCGTAATTTTTAGTACTAGATAAAGCACATTCTTTACAACGTTGTCACTAATATCTTACGTAGTGCTACATCGATGCTACGCTTGTAGTGCTCCTTCCATTTTAGACTTAGCGTGTTTTGATTAACAAAACTGAAATTTTGTTTATTGGTACGAGTCCTACGGTGTATGGACAACAATGGTCATGCTGGGTAAGGCATAAGCGTAGAGTTACATGGGCCTGAGCACCCTCCCAATAATTGAAATAAATTGCAATTCTACATATATACTGCAATGTATGAATTACCAAGATATATGCTTGCCCCCCCCCTCAATAATTTTTAGAACTCTACGTTGATGGCGGAAGGACAACAATGGTCATACTGCGCAAGGACATACATTTTTTTAGAGAAATTGAGTCTTTTAAGACCCCGGAAACCAACCACCGCACTACGGTGAGTAGTTAGTCGATTATTTATTTATATTTTTATTTTATTTATTTATTTTTTTTATTTGTTTATTTATTTTTCGCATAGAATCAAACCGAAGAATGAAGCTGAAAAATTCTTGCTGTTGACCAAGCGTAAGCTTCGTTATATATGTATAAATATTACCTAGAATAAAAGGACAGCTTTTATGTAATTTTTCTATTCGAGACGCAAATGCTCTAAACTTTGTCTAAATTACTCAAAATTTGAAGGAAAAAATCTTTACTCTATTTGTAATAATTATATTTAAAAATAAAATCAATGCTTAAATAAATTTGAGATCGCTCTAAAATACCGGAGCAAATTACGCAACAGATGTGAAAAGTTTAGCAAAAATGTGTTCCATAAAATATATATCCTAAATTTCTTAAAAGTTAACATATAATTTTTTGTTTCTTAATTATTTGATGCAATTAAATTCGTAAATTAAAAGTTTTAATTTACGCAGGGTGGGGAGATGTTAAAATACACAAATGGGGCCTTCAAAAAAGGAAATAAAATTTGTTATCGAATTAAGCTTGTTTTAGAGGACATTTAATTAAAAAAGTTACATTAAAATTAACTATTTAAGTTGACTATGAAATTAATTTAGTATAATTTTACAGTTTTAATCTCGTTGTCAATAAGTTTCAAAGTATAGAACAGGTCATCTCCGTTATTTTTAAATTTTGCTAATAAATGTCAATTGCCAAATCAATTAAAAGCAAAAATAAAACACACTTGTTATTAAAATTATATAAAGGTTTCTATTAAGAGCAAATTAGTGTTTGTGACCGGTTTCTAAAATATTTGATACATGTACTCACACTGAAGCATTAGCAATGAGGAATTAATATTAAAATCTAATACGCGAAGACAACTCTAAATTTATTGTTGTACGAGTCCCGGAAATTCTGAGCTCTGAGGGACCCTTTGCTCAATTTATTAATGAATATATGAACAGATCAGCACTGGATGTAATATGTTGCTCTATAGGGATTATTCCCCAATTTCAAGCGCCCTACACGGCTGAACAATATCCCTACGAGGCTGAGCAATATCCCTAGGTGGATATTGTTCAGCCTGGACCCCTTCCCCCGATATCTCCCTACAAATTAAGGACAGAGGGTACGTGTATGCATCGTTAAATAGCCCCCTGTGGCTTGTTGCTGGTGAAGAATGTGGGAAGTTTCTCATGGGGGGGTATACTTTTAGAATCCACGATGCAAATCCGGGATGGGGATTGTTTTATAGGGAAAAGAGGGATTATTAAAAAGAAGGGGAGAATTCAATTAATTCAAAAGTAGTGCCCAAAACATATATATATTCGTTTTAAGAAAGATAATAACGTAAATTTTATTTTATTGGTATTAAGAATAAGAAATAAATTTATTCAACCTATACTGTGTACTAGGGGGTCTTCAACCTTTTTCAGTCCAAGGGCCAATTTTGCTTATTCTTGTAGGCCCGCGGGCCGCACTACTGTATCAGCAATATTAGGACTAAACAGAGGCGGCTTGAGGGTATGCCCTCCCCCACCCCCCCAGATCAGCCTTTGATGTTATTTTTTCCTTAGGTCATTATATAAGTTTTGCATGCCCACCCAAAAATATTTTCTGTATCCGCCTTTGGGACTAAATATATATATATTACAATGTAAAATTACTCATGGAAGCAAAACACATTTACAATACTTTTAGTTATTAATATGTAAAGCGAAATCAAACCTTTTAGCGAGATTTTTGGCACTGCTTATTTTTAACAATCCTGTTAATATCAGGTCTTATTTTTGATATTGCAATCCTAAGAGTGTTTCCAAGGTGGACGTCAGTTATTCTGGTCCTAACTATCCATTTTTTAAAATAGCTTTTCACAGACGCATTGGCGTACGCGGGGGGTGTAAATCCCACCGCAACGAAATTTTGTGTATATGTACATATAGAGTTGTATCTCTGTAATTCCCCCCACCACCCCATATAATGCTGTAACCCACCTTATGAAGTTTCAACGTCAGCCTATGCGCAGTTGTAAATGCTTCAGAATAGTAACATTTTCAGAGCACGCAGATGATTGGGAAGATGTTCTTATCAGCATATTTAGAATAGAATTTGAGTCCTAAGTCGGAATTTTTAAATCACTGTTGCGCTGCACACACATCAATATAACCACACCTAATTCCCATATACACCTAATCCAGCTGGAAAACTAAAGTAAGGAATGATTGAGGGTAAACTCACGTGTTACTTTGGTTCTATAGTGTTTTAAAATATTTATTATGAAATATGAAAATGCCAACAGAATAAAATACATATATTTCAGATTCAAAGGGAGCAGGGATGTTATTTTTGTGTGAAACAATTTGTACTTTTTCATGAGCTGTCGGGCAGCATAAAACATGTCGACAGGCCGCGGGTTGAAAACCCCTGCTGTATACAGTTTTAATTGCTACACCTGTTTCGATATTAATCTAATGTTACAATTGATATTTAGAGGATATTAAAAATAGTTAACATTAAACGGAATGGTGCACGTATTTGCCTTATTCGATGACTGACTGAAGGAAATATAAACTTTATAAAAAAAAATTTTTTTATTGTGCAAGGATAACAAAGGGTTAGAGAATGCAGATATAATTAACATTAGATAGAATGCTGCACCTATTTGCCTTATTCGATGCCTGATTGGATGAAATATAAACTTTATAAAAAAAAAATGTTTTATGGCGCAATGACAGATAAGGTCATGCTATGCCGGGACCTAAAGTTTTTCGTAATTCTACAATGAATTTTTCTTTGTCTATTTTTATCTTATGTATTAAATGATTATATTCATACAAATTATATAAAGTATTGTATCATAAAATAATTGCTATTAATACGTTGCTTGATAATTTCTAAGGAACCAGAGCCAAATCCCATTCCTCATAGCTCTCTTCAACAGCTTGGTTGAAAGTATACCAAAAGGACATAGAACACATACAAGAAAGGCATCCATGGAGGACATAGTCCTTACCGAAGCACCCAAACCTGTCGTCATTCATGTTTCTTTGTTTGAATTTTTAATGACGCAAGAGCATCTGGGCTATATTGCGCCAATTGCCCAATTCATGTGGAAGGAAGTGACTGGCCGAAGGTGCTATAAGAAATAGTTATTTGTTTTTATAATCTTGTTTTTTCCCTAGTGCAAAATCCTCACTATTTTGCTTAATAAAGATACCATAGTGTCTCTACTGAATACCTGTATTCTTTTCTTGCAATAGCGTGCATCGTTAGTTATGTAGAGAAATGCCTCTGTTACTTAGCAACTGTCAAGCACTACATAGTAACCGATCAAGTATCACGAAAGCATCTTGGAGGAGATGGGTGCCTAAACCACGCTTACGTAAGATACATAAAATAATAAAACCAGCACTTAGTCAGAAAGTGACAAATGTCCTCCTGACAGAACTGCAATGATTGGATGTAGGACACAATAGGAGTAAAAGATATAAAATATAAAATACACGTAATCACATATAAATATTTAATTATTTAAACCAATGACACTTCACCTTTTTTCATTCAAGGAACCCCTTCTGGGCTCCCCGTGGCGGCACTGACATTTTTAGATTATAATGAATGTATTGTCTTTAATAAATGTATTTTATCAAATCCACTTCTTATTTATTTCAAACTACTTGCTTACATCGTAAGTTTTAATACGTTGTTAAAAGCTGTTGTACGGTTCTGATGGTGGCATATGACCAGTGGCGTAGCTAGTGGGGGGGCAAGGGGTCGGTCGCCTAGGGTGCTACAATTCGGAGGGCGGCAATTGTCCTTTAAAAGACAATGCCAGGCACAACAATTTCGGCAATGCCAGTCACTTGCCCCTGGCGTCAAAATATGTAGTTAAGACCACGGCATTTGACCACAAAAATAGCTTATTTGCAATGATTTGTTTCAATTACTCCGTATTTATAAACAAGCGTTGAATATTATAACAAACTCACAAATAAGTGCTCAATGTTCCAACGCTAATACGTATTATAATTTGCATCACACATTGCATTCTTATTTCAAAATTTATATCAAAAAATGAAAGAACCGAAATCTGACGTCAGCATGAAAGGCGGGGGTGGGATGGGGAGGGGCAACCATTTGCTTAGTTTTTCTTTTAAAGGGGTGGAAATATTGTATAGGGGCCAGAAATGTGTTCACGTAATATTTAAACGGACCCATATTAACAACAGAGAAGGATAAAAATTCATTTATGAACGCTAATATTCAACTGAGGTTACAAACCTAACACAAAGGGGAGTTTATGAACACCCCCGGCACGAAAGACCAACCAAAATGAAACGGTCTTAAAAATCTAAATGTGATCATTTTTGGAAACCACACTACTTTCACCCCTCGCCCATTCTTACCACCACCACAGAAGGGAGCAGATGCCTGAGGGAAGAACTAGTCACACACACAGATACACAAAACAGCAATTAACGTTCAAGTAACACCATTTTCCCACCAAAGAGGAAACCACTATCACCTTTCTTTAAACCCAGTTCCCCCTGTTAACAAAGTAGATAGTTTACACCTGATTGTGGCAATGAAAAATTGGCCAATTTACCCTAAAACCTTTTATTGTAAATGTGTCAAGGGACATTTCATGGCAAAGAATGAAATTTACACCTTTGTTCACGCCCATGGTATGTGCCAAGGCAGCGCTTTTCTATTTCAACTTCACCTCTGATGTTGGCAGCTGGATTGGCTTTTTTTTTTCAATTGGCGAATTTTACGAATGCGCCTGTGAATTTAATTGTTTATGAACATAAATACACTGAATCTTCTGAATAGCGGACACCTCGGGACTTGAGAATATGTCTGTCATTCGGAGGTGTCCGCTATTCGGTAGCGTTAGGGCATAAACATTGGGATTTGGAATAGGAAGTGTCCCTATGTAGAGTTGCAGCCATGAGGATTTTAGAGTATATTGCTTATAGATATAAATTGTATTGGCAATTGGCATTTTAGCTTGCTTTATGCTAGTTTTATTATTATGTAATACATTTAAATCTTATATATTTCCAGTTAATAGTAGGCAGGAAAACGTAATATATAAAATATACTAATTGTTGTTGTCTACATTTACACCAATTCCACATTTCTTTATTCACTGTGTTAAATTTCGGTAAATCTGGTATCCAGGGGCGGACAGACTTTCATTTGGGGGAGGGGTCAAGGATAGAATTGTGGTCTTAGAACATGGTCTTGGAATAACATCCTTCATTTTTCATAAAAGTTGGAATTTTTTACAGTAAAAAATATATTTTTGAGGTTGGTCCCCCCCCCTTGTCGACGCTTGTTGGTATCCAACTTCGCTTGATAAAGAGAATAATAGTTCTCGAAACGTTGCAAAATTTCTTATGCAGTTGGTAAGTTTTGCCTTATTTTTATTCTTTTCCTATTTCTTTACACTTAATTTTCCTTTTAGTTAGCTTTCTCCTATTTCTATAATTTCCGTTGTTTTCACAAGTTTTCCCGATCTATTTTCTTCATTTCGTTACTTTTGCAATTCTTATTCCCATTTTACTTTTCAATTTTATTTTTCTTTATTTTCTTTCCATATTCTTTCGCATTCTGACCATAAACAAAATTTTACTTGTTAGGAAGAGTTCAAGTATTACGTAAGCACCTTTGAGGGGAGGGGTTTGCTGTTGTGCTTATTTTCCTATGTTCGGCAATGTTAATTTTTGCTTACCAGCGTGGAAGGGGTATAAAATGGCCAAAATATTGCTTACGTAACGCTTGAACGCTTCCTCACACGCGATGTATACAGACTTTCATTATGTACATAATTATTTACAATGGCAATACTTTTAATATATAATTATTTAGTTAAATTTCAATAGTGTGCAATAGATTATCATTTTTGCCGGTATTAAATTACCCTGAAAATAAACTTTTTGTATTGTAAAAATAAAGCAATTTCAAGCTTTTAAGCAAAGCGTTTTTCGATGGCCTTTTCCGACGATGATAGCTGAAAGCCATCGAAAACGTTTTAAGTTTAATTAAAATTTTTACAACTGTGCTTCATGAATTCAGCATTATTTATCAAGATATGGGGTATTAAGATATGTAAATATTCCGCAGAAAATGTGCTTTTTATAAAGGTGTGTTTGGAGCTCTTTTAAAATAATTTAAATCCTTTCCATCTGGAATGGGTTAAAAAGTAATTCTTGTCAATTCTTGTTTCGTATAAAAAAAAAAATAAAAAAAAGTTTATTATTAAAATTGATTTACCACACTCAGGTAACTTTTTATCAAGAAACCATGAATTTTTATCAAGAAACCACGAATTTTTATCAAGAAACCACGAATTTTTATTAAGAAATCATGAATTTTTAGCAAGAAACTACGAATTTTTAGTAAGGGTTTTACTTTTACGAAGCAAAGACGCCAAAGGTCATGCTGTGTCGTGACCTGAAGTTTTCCAGGGAATCCGAATCTTGCTATTCAGGGAACCAAACCCCTCACTACGGTGAGAAAAGAAACAAGACACGTGCTACCACATCATTAGAAATTGAACCCTATCACGACGGACGAACTCACAACTACTATGACGTCGTAGGACAGCAGGCCTACATGATATCCGGGGAATCTGAAGGCCCAAGGAACCAACCTCCGGACAACAGTGGAGTATTAGTCAATAAGCGTTTGATTTTTTTCAAGCCGAACATTGATTAAGCACGCTATTAAATGAACACATTATGACTGGGTCCATTTATTATAATAATAATTGTGTAATAATAATAATAATAATAATAGTGTAATAATAATAATAATAATAATAATAATAATAATAATAATAATAATTTTGTAATAATAATAATAATAATAATAATAATAATAATAATAATAACATCAACAACAACAACCCAGTGAAAGAAAATCGCCTAAGGTCGATATTTAAATTTAGCGGGTTTCAATTAACATTAATTCGCAACTCTCTAATCCGCAATTCTCCAATCCGCAACTTTCCACTGCTTAATCCGCCACTCTCTAATTCTCACGCAAGCAACTCGGTAGGCTTTCGACGTTAACAATAGCCATCATTATTGCATTTACGGAAGACCTTTGCCTTGTCCTTTTCATTGCGTATAGACAGGCAGACAGGAAAGCCAAAAGCAATAGCGGGTTCAATATCTATTGAAACCTGCCAACAATATAAATGTAATAATAATAAATAAGGGAGTTCTTGACAAATTTTAAAATATCGAGAAATTAAGCAGTTTTACATTCATTGAGATTTTAAATTTTACATACACAATTTAAAAAAAAAACCTCGACCCACCTCAAATTATTCAGTTCCGTACATTAGATTATATGAAATCAATGCACACATTATAAATGAAAGGGAGTTGTAGTAGCATTATTTATGAGAAATATTGCGTGTTCCACATCATATACGTAATTTATTTCAATATACAAGCATGAGAAACAGATATAAATATTTAATACGTATATAAATACAAAGCACGTTCGTTTGGACCAGGCATCGCTAATCATCTTTTGATTAAGATCGCAGCGCATTTCATTGGGCTGTTGACAAAACAAAGAGATTCTATTAACTCCACTTTAAAACAGTTACTCTTTCGGAAAAGCAAGCTTTCTTTACGTTCATGTAAAAAGCGTGCATGCCTTCGAAGCTATCCTTTGTCTATTTTTTTATACAGTAAAATCTGTATCTAACGATATATTCCCCCGGGTTTTGAAAGATAGAGATTGTATTAGGTGAGACCCAGGGGCGGACTGGGTCCTCTCAAAGGGCGCATACCTTGGATTTTCGGAGGGCGCGAGATAACTGAATCATAGGCTACTAAAGTAATTCCGGACTACCGCCCACGAAGGCGCAGGGGCCCAGTCCGTCCCTGCTTAAACCTTGTGTGCAATGGTATCCTTTACACGACACCTACAGTATCGCTTAGACACATTTCACTATATATTAGTTTTCCTTATACTATTACCCACAGAAAGAGACTGACGGGCAATCGGCGAGTGAGGAGCTGGTAACCCCTAGTTTAATTTGTTTGTGATTTATGGTGCAAGTAAAATTAACATCACATGGCACAAGAGCAACTAACACACGGCGCAAGGACCTTCAATTTTACGGAAAATTCGAACCACTTTCGCCGAAAACCCAACCCCTCTTTCCCAAATACAAAATGGTAAAAAAAAAAAAATAGCAGGTGCGTAGTACAAACAGGATTCTAACCCGGATTTTCTGCATGATCGACAAACGTGATAATAGATCGATAGATAGAGACGCATGACAGATGACTTCTGTGCCGCCGTATAACTTGAGTATACGGCAAGACATTGGTTATTACTCTCAGCACGAGACTCGATAAAAAAAAAAATAAATAAATAAAAAAAAAAGAATTGTTCTCAGAAGTTTAATTTATTACAAGACAAAATAAATTCTAATGAGAGAGAATTACATTCTTTTAAGAAAATATCATGAACGATAACTCCGTGGAAAATCCTTATTGCGTTTTTCAAAGCCCGTCAAACCGATATCGGACCATTAGACACGCACTTAAGGGGGGGGACAGTCCCCTCCAATGTTGGTATTAGGGTTCCATGTCCCCCTCCAATTTCAAACAAAATGCCTTCTACTGGTATACTGCCCCCCCCCAATATTTTTATGTCGTCGGCGCTCATGCCGTTGGAACACGAATAGCAGAAAGTTTAGAAAATAGAGTTAGATTAATAATAAACAATAATAAACAATTAAAAATAAATAAACAAATAAATAACACACACACACACATATATATATATATATTAATACAGGGGAGTGGTTTTTTCTTTGCAAGGATACCAATCGAATTTTTAATTACAATCTTACCTAGACCTAGGCGTAGGCAGAAAGTCCGTAAGGGGGGTTATAGGCTCAATGGGGATTACAGAGCTACAACTCATATATTCCTATGTTAAATATACAAAATTTCATTGCAATGGGGGTTACATTCCTCTGCGTACGCAAGTGTGTCTAGCCAATTTTTAAATTTATTGAACTGAGCAGATACCAAGCTATTAAAATTACCATTGAAAATTAGGTTTACCCACGTCTCTGGCTTGATACTGGGAGATGGAGGAAGCAAAGAGGGTTTCAATAATTGGTAAATACATTTTTTGTTTGGCCTTGCCTTCATACATTGGTGTAGCCAGGATTTCGGAAGAGGATGTGGGGTGTGATTGAATAGGTATTTTACAATGCTGCATTTTGTTTCCTAATATGGAAACTATCGAGAACCAATGAAATTTGTCCACTAATTAGGGGGGGGGCGGGGTTACTATCTCTCCGCCCACCATGTACCTTCACATAACAGCCTCAGCCTTGAGCCGCCACATACCTGAAGCTGAGTGGAAAAGTACATCGAACTTGTGACAATGATTCAATTCAATCGTTCGAGTTTCTATATTAACCCGAGTCCACGAACTATTTTCAATATCGATCAACAACCCGTGTACTTCAGAACGCACACCTTCCTTAACTTTCGGATGTAATGGAAACAAATAAGGACCCATTTTGTCAGATAACGAGCGTGCAATGTAATTTACCGTGTGCTTTAAAGAAATTGCACCAGGGTGTGACACGTTTCCTTCTCACTTTACTCTACGCAGACTTGCAGCAACTAGACTATGTTTCGCTTTAAAACACTTTGCAGGTAACCACGTTTCCCCATTGTTCGTCGAGCGAACGGGCATCCAATCAAGTAACGGATGAACGAGCAATTTATGGAACTATGATGAGCAAAAACGATTTGTCTTTGCTGTTGACTTTAACAGAAATTGTTTAGTTCCATCAGCTGTGGACGCATTTCGTTACGGCCAACGATTTTCAAACACTTCCTTCGGCAAATGTTATTAAATGCTCAAATTAGGCACGCAAACGAAGGGGGAAAAATCGTGAACTTGAGTTCCGTTTATATTGATATCAAGTTAGATAAGGAAGTGTTAAGATTTTATATTGGCAAATTATGCCTTTTCAAACTCCTGTTTCAATGATTATTCAATAAACTACTATATGCCTTTCCTAATCGATAAACTACTATATGCATTTCCTAACCATCGAGCTACTGCATTTCTTAAGCAACAAACTACTGCATTTTCTAACCGATGGATTACTGCATTTAGCAACTGATGGGCTACTGCAATTAACCATAGAATACTGTAGTTCTCCTAACTGATAGAGTACTCTATTTGTCCTAACCGATAATCTACCGTATTTCTCCTGATAGATTACTCTATTTGTCCTAACCGATAATCTACCGTATTTCTCCTGATAGATTACTCTATTTGCCCTAACCGATAATCTACTCTATTTCTCGTAACTGTTGGTCTACTGCATTTCTCCTAACTGATAGACTACTGTATTTCTCCTAACTGATAGACTACTGCATTTCTCCTAACTTTTAAACTACTGCATTTCTCCTAACTGGTAGACTATTGCATTTCTCCTAACTGGTAGACTATTGCGTTTCTCCTAACTGGTAGACTATTGCGTTTCTCCTAACTGGTAGACTATTGCATTTCTCCTAACTGGTAGACTATTGCATTTCTCCTAACTGGTAGACTATTGCATTTCTCCTAACTGGTAGACTATTGCATTTCTAGTAAGATATTGACTTTATCTTAACCATGTTATAGCAAAAAATCACTCCAGATATATTTTTAAAAAAATTTGAAAAACATAAATACGTGAATGCTAATCACTTGTAAAAATCATATTGCATTTTTACGATACTTTTGCACAACCCGGTTCTATATTTAAATAAGTAATATAAAGTATCTTTAAGCCTTATTCGATATATAGCCATTTAAGGTATAAGCGGGGGGCAATTTGAAGAAAACATTGGAGCAGACTCGCATATAGAAACCGCATGCACATTGTGCGTTCGCACTCAGTTGGCGTGTGATACCGTTAGCAGACGGGTTAGTCCATTGCAGTTTAGGGAAGGGCGTCTTGCCGAAACTGGTTTTTCGCGCGGGAAAAACCAGTTCCTCCAAGACGGCCTTCCCTAAACTGCAATGGACTAACCCGTCTGCTAACGGTATTACACACCAACTGAGCGCGAACGCAGAGTAGGTAAACGAGTTAACTAAGAACAGGAAGAATAACTTTTAATACATTTTATATCATGCCTTTCATCCTTACCTATATTCAATGGTGTAGAAAAGGTTGGGCTTACGGGTTCAAGCCCCGCCCCCGTCTATCAAAACACATTTTCTCTAAAGCCGCATCACATTATAGTCTTTAAAGCTACATTAAGCCCCTCTACAATTTTTTAATTTCTACACCACTGACTATATTCTGGCACCATTTTGAGAAGATTTAATATCTATTATAGATGCTAATTTCTAGAAGTGAAAATCTGTAGTCAATTGCCACGCATGCGCCGTCAACGGCAGACGAATTTTTATCCCTTGTTTACCTTTCGTATTAATACGCACATATGAACAAAAACTTAAATGAATACGCGCCTAGAAAAATAGATATTTAAAATAAATTAATAAACATTGGGTATTTTAGACGAAATGTCCAAAAAGCGGAAGAAATCGTTTTCCGACCGGAAGATCCATAAAAAATTGGAAGTCTTTTCGGTAATCGGAAAGATTGGTACCTATGAATTATGTTTCGAAACTGAAGGGACCCGCGCCCCTTAAATTCGGTGCTCCTGAATATATATTGGAGCATTCTATTCGCATAATTTTGTGAAAGCAAATCGCAAAAATAAATGATTCCAATTCCTAATTAATTATTATCTAATTAAATTTTTAATTAGGGCCTATTTTCAAACGTGGGAACTTCCAAACATGAAACGTTGGTAAAAATTTAGGTAACGTTAGTAAAATTTTAGGTATAATTTAAAATGAAAATTAAAGATACTTATCTTCTCTATAGGAAGAAAGGGAGTAACGTTTGTATTACCGGTAGATTATTAGAAAAAATATTAATGTAAAAAATAGTATTTTTTACGGAAAAGTACGATTTTATATGGTTATTCCAAAAACTCTTCTTAAACCATTATTTACCATTGCGGTATATATCCAATGGACGCATTTGTGGGTTATAATATGCTTTTAAAAATTTTATAAATCCAGTTATTAAAACGAGAGATATGTTAAGTATAAAACGATATAGCACAAAATTAGATAATGAATTTGCAATGATTTTTTCCAAAAAATCAGGCCCGTATCCAGATACTTGTTACGGGGGGGGGGGCTTAGAAAGCAACAGGGGCTTAAAAAATCATTAATGTTTAGAGATATATTTTATTAATATATTTAATAATAGTAAATATCTAAGTAGGCTAATATATTTAACATTAATGAATAAATTTCACACTGAAAACTCAGGATACTAAAAAATTCATAATTTTCCTCGTTTACTTTATAATAAGAATAAGGGAAATTATGAACTTTCCTTATCCTTATGGAGTAGAGGAAGAGTGAAATTTCTGTAAAAGACATGATGTTCACAAAATCTACCATAGAAACCTCTTTTGAATACACTTTTAACGTCAAAAGAAAAATTTTCGTTGTCGTGTACAATTTCATACAAAACAAAAATTTTAAAATAAAATTTTTCAATAGTTTAATTAATTAATTAATTTAATTAAATAAAATCAAAAACATTTTCTAGTGGGGGCTAACAAAATTTTCAGAGGGATGAGTCCCCTAACTTCAAGGCTGGCTACGGTTCTGCAGGAAACTAATTTAAATATTGAAGAAAATGTTTACGTAAAAAGAAAAAAAGAAAAAGAAAAAAGGATGCATATTTTGGAAGTTCCGGATTTGGGAAACAAAATAAAATTTAAAGACAAAATCACAAAGTTCCAACTTCTTCAATCAATACATGTACTTTAAGCGGCTTTATAATCAAATTAAAATTTTTTTTTTTATTCGCGTTCCTCGGCGAAAGAACAGCAAGGGTCGTGCTACTTCGGGACCTGCACTTTTCCGACGAATGCGAACCTTTAAAAGCCCAAGGGAACTAACCCCAGGACTACAGATAACCCTTCTTTTTTTTTGTCCCCACTAGGAGTCAAATCCGGTTCAGCAACTGGTTAGGCCAACGCTTTACAACGGCACCATCGTCGGACCTAACATTTCGGTATTTTTATGAATCTATAGTTAGAGAAAAAGAGCATTTCAACTTCCGTGGCTAATTCTTAAACCACGGGGACTGAAACGCGATCTCGAAACATTTCTTTAAGACAGATAAAATGTCAGTTTTTGCCGGAAGAAATTTATAAATAAACAGTGTCTTGCAAAAAAGAATGAGCAGGAAGTGTGACACGTGTCTCTGATCACACGGACTTCAGCTGGTAATTTTACACTAATCTCCCGTCCCCTTGTCACGTTTTGGGTGTTCCCCCATCTCCGAATTTCTACCCCCAGTATTTCTCCAGAACCGTCTTCTTTGACGATGTGTTCTGTGGTGAGATTTTCCCTTGTTTGTGGCCAATCCCACGAAAAAGCCAACGGACTGCCTCTTGAACAGCGATGAGTTATAAACGTGGATAAATAAATCCTCGTCAACTCTTTGCTGGGGCAAATTTTGAAGTTGGTAATGGCACTTTCAAGTTCGCAACCATTTCGTATTTTGCGCGCATTCGCGAATGTTCTGTACAATGATTTACCTGCAGCCAGAGACAAATATTATGAGTGTTTCGTTTAATTGAAAACTTACTATTCAGTGGACACGTTGAAAGTGGTTAATTGTTTACAAGTTATGAATTGAAATGGTTAGAGGTGAAAACGTCCCATTTTACCATCTGTTGCGTTGGGTGCTGTTTGATATCTAACCTTGTCATGAAGGTAATTTTAGCACAATTTATTACTTTTATTGTGGGACAATTATATTACTTTATTACTTCAATACCATTACAGAGACCATCAATGCTGTGGTGCATGGATGTGGTAAACATGCCACTTTGCACTTGTACGAAATACGAACATAAGAACAAGTGTAGTTCAAATGCGATAAAGCTCTGTCACATTTAAAATATTTTTTTGAAAAATTACTACACCTACAGGAGTAAACTTTTAAACTGAGCTTTTAAAAGTTTAATTTTTGCTTTTATTATGTTTTCGACATACCATCGCGGTATAAGCGTTCAGAATTAAATTCCAGCAATTTTCATGTGTGTGCGTAATGGCTATCCCCATAGCCGACGCGGCAGGGGCGCGGCCAGAGTCCGGCGCTGGCAGGATGGGGGCGGCCGAAGTGAGTCGGGGGGGTCCGAGTTTGCTCTCAACGCCCCTGGTTATCTTTGATTCGACTCCCAACCGTGTAAAAAATAGGAATGAACTACTTTCTACAGTCCGGGAGTTTGTCCCTAGGGCCCCTCAAGAGGTTCAGGTTCCTCGGAAAACTGTAGGACCTGGCGCAGCATGACCCTTGTTATCCTTGCGCCGTAAAGCTCAAACAAACTTCCATGTTTACCATTACGTAGTTTTATCGAAATTATAAGGGCCATCACATTTTGAGACACAGGCTTCTCTGTTCCATTGCGTACCTAGCACTACGCACGTTTTTAAATTTTTACAAAGTACTGGGTTTTACTACAGTCTTTGATTTTACCATGTTTGGCGCAGTATAGCCCAGATGCTCTTGCGCCATAAAAAAGCCAAACAAACAAACCTAGCACCTGACAGGTACCAAGTTATAAGATGAAACTCTCCAACGAGCAACCGAAAAGTCTAGTGGATACTATATACATTGGTAATATTTTTTACATCCGCGTTTCATAGCTCAAACAGTAGCTTTTTATGTATATATAAAAAAAAGACTTTGGTCCGAGAATGATTACAATCAGTTTATATGATTACGATTATCTAAGCATCAAAGTTTAGATTACGATTTTGATTACGATTGCAGTCAATTTTCAATTTTGACCACGATTTTGAACATACATAAGAACATGATTACGATTACAGATTATAATCGCAATTACTTGCAAGCAAACAGAACTAATTCGTTCGATTACAATTATAATCATAGCGATTATGATTACGACTACCTAAGAATTTCAAAAAATGATTACTATCACTATTAAATGAAATTTAAAAGTGTGATTATGATTATATTGCAGATTACAGCTACTTCAAAACATTCAATTACAATTACAGATGTGATTACGCGAAAATGTAATCGATTGCAATCGATTATAATCACTTGATTACGATTATTCGGGGTCTGGTTCGGGTTCGAACCGAAGACCCTCCTTATGAACCGGTATCTCTCAACCTACTCAGAAAATAAAAAGTAACAGAAAATCTGTCGTGGTGGCTTTGTCTGTTGATCGTTTGGCATTGTGTGAACTCTGAGAAGGGCAGTAATCTCTTTTTCATTACGTAGCTTCAAAAAGGCATGGTTTCCTCACCTTTTCACTACAATTAACTGTATGCACATACGCTAAGGATCATATCACAATTCACGCTTTGTTTGTTATTGATATATTTCTACACGACAAGGATAGGAAATGTTATGCTGCGCCAATATCTATAGTTTTTCGAAGGGTGTTGTCCCATTTGCACGTCCCAGATGTGTACAAGATGGGAAAATGAGCTCATAAATGTGGTTACATTTACATTTGGCTACCAATTTGGCCACCATTTGGCGACACACTACTATAATCCCTTATTTCTATACTGTATTTTTGTATGAAAATTTTCACAATTACTTTCTGTCGCTATTTTATCCGGGACTGGCAGTTTATTGCTATTTAAAATTTACATAGATAGTACAGTCGAACCTCGTTAAGACGAACACGCTTAAGACGAATTACTTTTAATACGAACCGTTTTCTGAAGTCCCATCAGATTATGTAGAATACTATCCTTTCCGGAGAAAACGAATTACTGTTAATACGAACAGATTTTCTGTTCCCTTTGGTGTTCGTCTTAACCAGGTTCAACTGCATGTGGTATATCATACAGTTACATGGAAAAATGACAAAGTAAATTGAAGAATCAATTTTGTTACAAATTGCTAAAAGGAACGCCGAATATGTCAGACCTTACTGTAAGCTATACACACATTAAGCTAAAAGTTAAGAAAGATTTCCCGCATTTTTTAAATTTTTAAGTTTAAAAAAAATATGAAAAACTGTTTTGAACCATAATTACGTTATGCAGCAGACGCAATTTATTTTTTATTTTTTTTAAATAGGCATTCAAATAAACACTTGGAATAGATACAATTTTAACTAAGTAAAACAAGCGCTAAATCGCCAAGCTCTTATCTCTTAAAACAGATTTACTTCATCCCTATTGTGTTTCCTCCTCCCCTTTGTACGCAAGTGGGACAGTTTTTGACTTGTACGCATCTGGGATGTACGCAAATGGGCTATAACCTTTCGAAGAATCCGAAACTCTGCTATTGTAGGAGTCGAACCCGGACATACAGTGGGCAGCAAGAAGGACATGCTTTCTACGATGCTGTTGGAAGTTTACATTAGGATAGACGAATGCGTAACCACTAAGCCACCTGAGTGGCAGTGGACTTGTATTTTCCCAGGGTATGCAAATCTCTTAAGACCTAGGGAAGCAATCCTCGGATTACAATGACCCATTAATAGGCAATTTTTCCCCTCACGGAAATTTCCTTTACGGAATAACGAAAAGATAGGTGACTGGGCTACAGTCATAGATGTACGCAGAAAGTTAATAAAGGAGGTTATAGGCTCAATCGAGAAGGGCTACAGAGTTACAATTCACATATTCATATGTGAAATATACAA
>QLNU02015270.1:27761808-27782473 GCA_006491805.2 Dysdera silvatica
TGCTATGAAATAGCTTCTGACGTTTCCATAAAATTCATTTTTATCATCGATGTTAAAATCTTGGATTACTTTCAGTGTTCCATTTCCAATTAAGATATCAACATCATCTTTTTGATTACTCCTCTCATGATAGTGGACTTTCAAAATATTATTACATAATTTTGTGACGCTTGGTTTTATAAATTTCACTAGCATTTCTCTGTACAATTTTAAGAGAACAGATTTTAGCATATGAATATACGGTTCCGCAGACTGAAGTTGAGCATTTGCTTTTTCAAATACAGGCACAGTATAAGATAAAAATAAACAGAAAGCCTTATTGATATCTTCCGACAGAAAATAAAACAACCTTTCTTCACGAGACATGGAGTTTTCAGTTTTTTGTTTCTTAGAAATATCCACATAATTTTGAGCTTTCCTTTTTAATTTCTGCGATGCTTTTTTGCTGTTACGTTCTTTCACTTTATCTGCATTTTCAACCAAAACTTTGATAGAGGGAATAGTAAAGAAAGTGGGGTGATTTGATTCCTTTTCATGGCCTCTTCCTTAAAAAAACTGATCAAAGGTTGCCACTGCTGGATTATACGCTCTAAGCACTTTCCAACAGACAACCAACGAGTGCTAACGTGTTTTAGTACCTTTTTTATATCAGTCTCATGAAATTCTTGAAGAATTTTCAACCTATCTTTTCTTTTCGAACTCTTTTGTAAGTAATAGTAAATGTCTACCAAAATTTCATCGATTTTAAATGGCAAACATGCAGCACTCTTTTCAGCTGCTAAGTTAATAAGGTGGCAGGAACAGCCCATAATTTCAATATTTTGGTGATGATTCTTTAACACTGCTGCTACACCTGCTTTTTTTCCTATCATAACAGGTGCATTATCACAGCTAAAGGCAACACAATTAGAAATCGCAAGGTTTTTAGATTGTAAAGCACTTACCAGAAGATTTCCAATATTTAACCCAGTTTCGTCTTCTTTCAAAGATAGCACAAATAAAAGACAATTCACAATTTTTCGTTGCGCAGGGGCATCACTCTACGTCATAGCTGGAGCTAAAATTCCACGTCACGCCACGCATGCGCCGTCAACGGCAGACGAATTTTTCTGGTGTTCTTACCGATATTTGAGTTTATTTATGCATATTTATCATTAAATATGCACATGTGCGCAAAAATTTAAATAAACATGCATCAAGAAAAATAGGCATTCCCAATTTAAAATAAAACTGCAATTTTAAAAAACACTGAGGATTTTAGACGAAATCTCCGAAAATCGGAAGACCAATAAAAAATCGAAAGCCTTCCAGGTAAATCGTAAGAATAAGAAATTTTGTTTACGCCGAAGGGGAAATACGCACACTCGACTTTGAATCCTCAAGCAAGCACAAAAAGGGTGAGTATATCAATTTTATAGTGAGTTTCGTTTTCGCTAACTGCCTTGCGAATACTGCTTGGTTTTATGTTGCCGATTGGGCATTTTTGTATTTCAAAACCGCATGCCCGTTAATAAAACTTTATTTAGGGCTAAAGTGAATTTTTATTATTGCTGAATTTACTATAGACGAATACACTTAAAGCGAATTACTTTTAATACGAACCGTTTTCTGAAGTTCCGTCAGAGTGTATAACATACTACCCTTTCCGGATAAGACGAATTACTGTTAATAGGAACAGATTTTTTGTTCCCCTTGGTGTTCGTCTTAACGAGGTTCGACTGTATTTGATAATTGTGTGTTAAAATTGATAATATGCCTGATCCAATCGAAGCAGTTGACACATCGCAAATAATACCCGTTGATACACCGCAAGTTGCGCCCGTAGGTTTAGGATTTCGGAATTTTGACCAAGCAATGCCCGTCTGTATTTTAGCCAAATCGAATCGTCGTTTCAATTCTCGAGAATTTCCTGGGATGTGACTAAATTCCATGCCTTCGATGCACCTTTGAATGACGATGTATTGGCCCGAATATCCGATATATTAAATCCCCTGACTACGGACAAGCATGAAACAGTAAAACAGAGGCTAATTGCTAAATTCGCAAATCTGGAGCCAAGTGAATCAAAAAACTTTTATCAGATTTGCCACTGGGAGACCATAAGCCTAACTTTCTCTTGCGCAAAAAGTAATGACTAGTAGCGGATCAAATAAGGGACGAAATTATTAAAAAATCTACGGTTTCTGCGCTTATAGTCCGTTCGCGGAAAATTGGCGGGTAGTACCGTTAGAATTCAAGGGAGCTGACGTCACAGACGGATTATTTCATTCCAGTAGAGGGAAGGGCGTCTTTCATAACTTGTTTTTCGCGCGCGAATAAAACTAAAGGACGGCTTGTTCATTGCAGACCAAAGCGTTTACATTCCAAAGCTATACATTCTATTTATGTATGCACTTCAGGGCCGTTCAAGTCTTACGTAAATATATTTCTGGCTATTTTATACTCCCCCTACCCGTTGTCAGAAAAAATAAGCATATGCCTGACCTCCTCTCCCCCTTCATGAGTACAGAAGATTTTGGTTCTATAATTTTTTGTTCATTATTATAAAAAATATGCATACATTATTAAGCTATATATATATATATATAGTATTATGTATAAGTAAGTAAATAAAGGACAATAATAATATTTTATTATAGAGTATTTTGTCACATTTCTATTACGTATTAATATTTCTAACGTTGTAAGTATAGTCCATTCGCGGAAAATTGGCGAGTAGTACCGTTAGAATTCAAGGGAGCTGACGTCATAGATGGGTTATTTCATTGCAGTAGAGGGGAGAGCCTCTTTCAGAACTGGTTTTTCGTCAAAACTATCCGTTCATGATTTCTGTACTCATTTTACAAGATTTTGTGTATGTTTTGTAAACATTAGTGGCACGAAACATGTGTGACGTCAAACTTGAGGCTTAACGGATCTTGTTGATTCACGCAAACGTAACAATTCTTTCTCAACTTTCAATTTTCCATCCATTGATAAGTAAGGGCATATAAAAGTGTATGAGTGGGTCACAGATTACGCGGACGAAACTAAATTTTTTTTTCATCTTTGTGAGATAATGTTCTGTTATTTGGTATGAAATATGCAAAACCACTCTGATCAGCATTAAATATTTGGCTCTTTGAGTAATGTGCAAATGCATTACGTGATGTTAACACGAATTTAGTTGCTGTGTTTTCTACGGCTTCTTTATTTTAATTTTGTCTGTTATATGTTTCGTAACTTTACGAGAATATATACTCATATTTTTATTCTGTATATAAAACTCTTTGAAATCATACAGTTCCTAATGTTTAAACCCTTTTCTTTATGATAAGCGCATCTCTTTTAGTCTGCATCATATACGAATATACACTTACACAGCGTGTTTGAATTTTTCTAATAGTGTACATTGAATTAATTTATATTTCTTCCTATTTGTCCCAAATTCCGTAATATATTTTTTAAAATGACTTATTTCATAATCCACTGCTTTTCGACATCGTCTTTGATTCTGTTGGGGTTTCTCTCTTTTGCAGAAATTTTAAAAGCTCGCAATTTTTCTCATTTCTTCCAAAGTACAATTTTCTCCAAAAAATACATTGTCAGATGTATAATATAAACGGTTGTTATTAAAAGTGTGAATTACAGAACTGTTATTATCGTCAGAAATATAATCTATATTGCTGTTGCCATTTATGCTATCATCATTCTTAAAATCTAACGTTACTTCTCATTCTCAAAAATTATTCTATTTACTATAATTTCTCCAAATGCAGGTAATGATCTCCCACTTTCATGTAATCGTTCATTATTACACGAATGATGATCGCAGATGGATCTGTTCCGTATTTTTCATTAGCTAAGTTTAAATTAATAATTAATAAGTTATCGGCTAGAATATTGATTAAAGTTCCCATAATTACAATATTTACATTAACTATTATAACACTGCGTTACCCAGTAGTGCATTAATCAACACCAAATTGTTTTAACGAAATGTTTTAAAGCCGTGAATAATAGACGTAGCCAGGAATTGTATTAGGGGCAGAACACCGCCTCCCTCCCTCCGCATACACCCATGCTTGGAAAAAAAAATTATATAGGAGACTAAAACTCAATAGGCCTTTATAATTTATTCTCATAAAAAAAGGTCATGCTCCCCCCCCTCTCACAACACAAAAAATGCCATAGTTACTCTTCGTTCATTGAAAGAAGTCCGATGGAATAGTTAGAAATAACGGGAGGTGACGTCACAAACGGCCTATCCCATTACAGCAGAGGAGGACTCCAATTTCAGAACTTGATTTTGGCGCCGACAAACGTTCACCAAAAAGCCAATTCTGAAATCGTAGTCCTCCTCTGCTGTAATGAACTAGCCTGTTTGTGACGTCACCTCCTGTTATTTCTAACTGTTTCATTGGACTTCTTTTCGTGAACGAACAGTAACTAAGGGGGGCTGTGACGTGTAAAAAATTTGAAAATTACGATAAGTGAAATTGATTGGTTGTATTTCTATGTTTCAAGAATAGCAAGGGTCATTCTGCTCCACGATAGATGAAATTACTTTTGGAAAAACTATGTAATTTACAATCTCTTACTGACTTCTCAACAGCTGGGTACGTGCAACGACTTTTTTTTTTTTTGGAAGAGGGTAGAGTCGACTCAGTGTCTCTACTTTTTTTGTAAGCTAACTCTGTTTTTCGTTGGTTGAATTTTTATGATGGAAGGACAGCAGGGGCATACGTGCCAACATGGCAATTTCGAAATTCTTACAATTTTTACAATGCGTGTGCGTCATAATTTTGCACATTAGTAGGCAGCGCGCAAAGCACATGCAGTATAACATGTCCAGAATTGAATGAGGTACTATATTTTTTCTTTATTATATACAGATAACTAACAAATGTCGACAATATTAACCAGAACATAAAAAAATCCAAGGTAATTTCCCAAATTAAAATGTGTTAATTATAGATATTTACATAGGCGTAGGGTTATATGGGCCAGTGGGACCCTAGCCCTTCAATGATTTGAAATAAATTACAATTTTACATATATATTGCAATGTATAAATGTTCATAATATGTGCTTAGCATCCCCTTTCCCAAATAATATTGAAAACCATGTTGATGTATGCTTACATCTACGAAATTATAATTAGGAAAAAAATACTGTGTTAATTAAATCAAACTTTTTGCATACATATAATTATTTACATGATGTGATAGTGATTTACAATTTATTAGTTAATTCATCTGTCTACACAGCAAAGGGTAAAGACTTTGGAGTCTGACAAAGCACCTGCAACCCAGAACTGGATATAATTAGTAGAAGCGGAAGTAATATATAAAGAAATAATAATAATAAAAAAAAAAGATTGATTAGTATAGATATGGAAGGTATAAATTAAGAAAGTAGTGGTGATATCATAATACCTTCTCCAATAGACACCCAATGAAATTAATGTAAGTCCAGACTGTACAGTGGAAAAAAAAAATTATGTTTTCTTTAGATTTAACCTAATTTCAAGAAAACAAAAAAAAAAGGACTATATACATATATGTATAAACTTTTAAACTAAATATTCTTTTTTAAAATTGAAAAAATGGCACATAAACGCAAAAAACCTTTAGAATTTTTTCAATTGTATTTGAAAAATTCCTCAAAAATAGGATGGTGGTTTCGGCCCCCCCCGACCCAAAACGGCCCTGACATGCGGCATTGCAAGTGCCCTCACGTACAATCTCTGATTACGTAATATCGTAATCGTAGCCTCAATAGCAGCCTAGAAAAGGGATGAGGGCTCTGACCGGAGTCCTCATCCTTTCCCGATACGCCCTTGACGGCTTGGTCGGTGCATTTCGAGTTTCTAATTTGTCGAAATACAACGTTTCCTCAATTCTTATATCATCTCCTAAGGAAACGTACAGAAGCATCAAAAGTAAAGTCCGTGGGCATGCGCAGTACAGAGTTTTGGAAGGTACAATTCGAGTTTCCAAGTCTAGTCGGTTTCACATCGCCAGCTGATGGAAACCGTAGGAGCGGTTTGCCGATGTTACGCCGCCGATTCCGATGTTTCTTTGTGTGCATGCGCAGTTTTACGAGAACGGTGTGAAACCGTCCAAACTAAGTGATGAGACGAGATTGTAAAACCGCGCATGCGCACAAGAAACATCGGAATCGGCGGTCTGAAACCATGAGATTACGATGTATCGCCGATTTGAAAATTACGAAACCAGTGTGACGATGTCAGCTTCACACCGGTTGTGCACGATGTATCGATACATCGCCCAAGCTTAGTCATGGGAACGGATTGATGTCGCAACTCTGTAGTGTGTTTTTTGTTTTTCCCCTTAAAAAAAAAAAAAAAAAAAACCTACAATCTTACCAATCATTTGTACGATCCACCAAAATCCGTACATTGTATGGACAAATCATAGTTGGCAGGTATGCAGAGGTCCGCCTGTGTCAAACAAGGTGAGGCCGTATATAGAGTTCAATCATTATTTTCTAGATCAGAGTTTTGAAAACAAAGTACGCCAATGTTTTTGCTTTTTTTATAGATAAAAGTCAAGAATGAAAGAACGAACAATGATGTCAACTTGGCCCAAGTTCGTATCTAAAACTACTTCTCTACATTCATTCATGTACTTATCACATGAACATGACATTAAGCTTTCAACTACATCGTTTCCGCCACACACAACCATTGGAGTAGACAATGGGGGTTGGGCTTAATGGGGCCATAATCCCCCATCGCGATGCAAGTTTACATATATACTTACATACGAATATATGGAGTTGTAGCTCTGTAACTCTCCCACTTATCGACTTACTGTATACAATATCGTTCGAAATATCATTTTAGCTTAAATGGCTACTTTTAAGAACTAGACTGGATTTCATTTGATGTAATTGAGAGTATATCATAAGGGGTGTAGAGAAAATACCACTCACATAACCAGTCACTCAACCCTTCAGTATCTCCTCTACTTATCTACATTTTATTTATTTTTTTGTTTTTTAAAGTTTCTTATTTTCTGTATTAGCTAAGAGGGTAAGTTTCAGGGCTTTAGTCCCTCTGTAATCAATATCCTCCCGTCTTTTTCAGTTCTGATTTTCGTTAGATATAATTTTTATCCTCCAAAATTCTTCTCAATCCCTGTTCTTCAATTATATCACTAAGTTCTATTACTTCCATGTATATTTTTTTAATTTTTCTTTTATACATGCTGTTTAATATACATCATTACCTAATAATAGCACTAATTTAACAGTACATAACTAGAATTGCCTAGATTATTCTATAAGGTATTGAAAAATATGGTTAGAAAATTTTATATTTTAATAATATATTGCATAAATAAATATTTATTAACAATAATAATTCGAATAATATAAACTATATACATAATTAAATAAACATCTATTTCCATTAGCTAGATAAAGCCACTCTTTCCAGTGAGTCATTTGCAACTCTGACTCACTTTGATAAGTTTGAGTGAATCACCAACTTCTGAGTGATTTAGTGACTCTTCCAACACCTTTATTGGGAGTCACCAGTTTAAATGATGCCCATGGAGCTATATTATAAATAATTGTGCTATTTTGTATAGAGAAATTTATTTCAAATGCAATTTTTGGATCCAATACCTGAGAAAACTTTCTGCCGTGGTGGCCCATTACCCATTTTAAAGCAGACTTTGCACATTTAAAAACAATGCCGTTACCCGTAATATTATTATTGCCCTAAAAGTTGTGTCCATCACTCCATTATTTCTTCATCATTACAGATTATTTCCAATGATCTATCTGTAAGGTTGAAAAGTAATGGAGGAGTGATGAACAGAAAGACATTTAGAGATAATGATATTATTGACCGCGTGAGGCTAGCTCAGTGCATACTTTTGGGTATGTATTATAGAGATCTTCTTTTACTATAATAACAACAGAGCCGACAAGGGGAGGCTGCATCCCGGGGGCCCCGGGTGAGGTCTAGGGGCCCGCGCTGGAAAGAACCTATACTATAGGGTGGGGGGGGGCTGGCCCAAGGAAAGCGTCATGGGGGCCCGGCCAAAGTCAGCCTAGGGGCCTGCGTTAGCTCTCAGCGCCCCTGAATAACAAACGAAATTTCGATATTAATCCACTTATTGTTTTAACTGAAATTTGAGGAAAAACCACACCAAGCAAAGCCACATACATTTAAAACACACTGTACTCTTTTATAGGAAAGAAACGCTTTCAGTAACATAAAAATAAAGTAAGTTAAGAATAAACACGGTTAGGGGTCTGGTCAGATCGTTAAACTTATGGTCTAGAAAAAATGGGAAATGCTTTTGCTTTAAATCTTTTTACCAACTTGGAATTCACCACCATCTTCGAAATATATTTTTTTGTCTTGAAAAATAATCATGTGGGGAATTTAAATGCATCTCAATTATTTTTTTTCTTTCTTCCTTCTTCTCTCTCTCTCTCACCATTGTATTCTTCTCATGCACTGCAGTGGATATGTCTGCAGCTTTCTACTCCTCTGGCTTTGGTTTCGATTTCCAATTAGGCTTGGTTGGATGTGAAGGTGTGAGGTGATGTCAATCGCCTACTCTAGTGCCCCTACGTCAAACAGACTGGAAAATATATCCCTTTATCCGGCAATTTGAATATCAAACACAGAAATGGCGAGCGAAAAGGGAAAAAAAATGTACATATTTCTCCTTGATGCTTAGATTTCAGGTCCTAAGACACGAAATCGAGCCACTCAACATAGACCCCAGCTTAGTAAGCATATTTTTAAACCGGTGGTCCACTTTTCAATGTTAAATTTTCATTCAAGGGGAGCGATCGCCACCCCTCGCCCTCCCTAAATCCCCATCTGAACTCGTGAGAATTTTTCGAAGTGGTACGCGGCTTAAACTGAGTTGGGAACCACTGTTTTAAACGAAAATGTAAAATATGACGTTAAGCTTAGCTTAACAGACGGCCCATCCAAATCTTGATTGTCTCCAGGTGCTCTCGGTTCTTTTAGGAAGTCTCGGTAGGGTGACTGCGTCGTCGCCATCAAAGCCTAACCATTAACACAACACTTTTCAATCAAAAACAGCGACAAAGAGAGGCAAGGCATAATTGCTTCAAAGCTGGCAATTTAGAGATCTCTCTGCTGCCCATGTGTAAAATAGCTCAGAATTCTTGACGTTCCGGTCGACAAAGATCATACCTTTTAGCAAATTTAACACACATCAGCGGCAGAATACAAAAGCAAAAAAACTAATACATCAACTCCAAACCCCCACATGCTTGTATATTAGAGACCAAATTAGAAGGAAGACAAAGTGCCTTTAAAGAAAGGGTATTCCACCTTTATGCATTGTTTCAATAACCTGTTTCTATTTGTAAAGATTGTTTATAATAATTTGGATTAGGCAATACTTGAGTTTTTGCGAAATGCTGGGTCGAAATAATAGGCAAAATAACAGACTTAATCACAGTCTAAAAAGGTTTTGAAACGTTAACGGCTGTTTCGGTAATTGCGTATCACCTTCCTCAGAACGGAACTGACTCAGTTTTCAAGAGATGCTAGCAGCGTTGCCATCGCGAAGGTTATAAATACATTGACCGGGAGGAAGAAGAAATCTGTGGATTTGTGGCGGCATCTCCTTTGGTCGAGTGGTGAAAAACTTTTTTGATGAGTTTCGCCTTGGAAAATAAGAATTTATGGCAAACTCCCCATGACTGTTTAGCTAAAGCGGATTCATGAAATTTGAGATTTCAAAAACTTCTTAAACTACGGTAATTTGTGTTACTTCATATTTGCAAATTTTTTTTTTACTAAATCTTGGAAGGTTTTAGTAGTGAAATAAGAAGCGAATCAAAGTTTGCAAAATTTTTAAAGCACGGTTATAAAATATATTTTTCGATGTGGTTCTGAACATAAATTTGTTTTATTTAAATTACTAGCTAATTTTCTAGCTAATTTAGCTAGAAAAAATGGGCACAGAGTATACAGTGGCGCAAGAAAGGGGGGATTACGGGGGCCCAAGCTCCCACCACATCGGGAAACGAAGTATATAGTTCTCAATAACACTGAATCATACCATCTTTTTAAAATTGGTTAAGCCCACATGATTTCTGAATTGATACGCCCCTGAGACTATAACATAACCAATGGAAGTGGATTTAGGTCCACGTACGTTTGGATAAGTCTTATTTTAACACTGTCCTTTTCTTTCTAGTCTTTTTTCATCAAATTGAAATCTGAAACGGGTTTGAAAACCGGTTTTCGGGTACCTCCTTGGATCTCGTCTGAAGAAAAGGAAGGCCCGCGAACGGGATACAAAAGCCCTAAATCGAGAAACATTTTTTTATTGGTAAACTGTGCGCAATGAAGAAGATTTTCACTACATATTCCCGAAATCATTTCATTAATTTCAAACTCTCACTTCTTCAAAGGAGAAAGTTGAGGGCTGACACCTACATTTCCGGCTCGAACTAAAGGTCGTTGACCTATATCTTGCAAAGTCGAAATTTATTGTCCTTCTCAGGGTCATTGTAATTGCCACGAACATGGTTTTCATGAATGGTAGGACACAAGAATCTTTGAGGGAATGCGGACTTTTTTCCAATCCCACAAATCCCGCACCCCTTTGAATTAGGGCTCCTAAAAAAGGAGCTGGCATATGTGCCGTTTTGATGCATAAGTTATGGTTGCAAATTGTATTTATTGGCGACATTTTAAAAGTTGCGCCAATGTTTACATTCGTCGGATAATCGCGATTTTTATGCCAAAACAGCGATCATTGGGCCAGATCGGAAAACCCTTATCGCTAGGGTAAATTTTACCGGAAGTATACAACAAAATGGCGGCTGATGCGCCAGCCTATAATTCTAGTGGCTCTACTTTGAATCGTAGAGCCAGCTCCAGACGTAACCGCGACCCCAGAACTGCCTGGGTCAATTCCGAATGCACGGTAACCCCAGCTATGAGTCACCTGGGACGTGAACGCCACCTTAAAGTGACCTCCCAATCAAAATAAAAAAGTATATAGACCCATTCCTATTAAGTAGGATCCCAGTTGCAACGAAGCAGACGTTTATGACCATTGGAGCGTCATCTATTCACAACAAATTTAGAAATGGCGCTTACTGAGAATTTGTCACAGGGGTACTGGCCTCAATGGGGAGGCGGGGGGGGTTACAGGGCTGTAACTCACAGACTCCTATGTTAAATATACAAAATTTCATTGCAATGGGGAGGTTAAAACCCCCATCAACACCCCCCTGCGTACGCCAATGGTTGAAACATCTAGATTCAGGAGGGGGAGAAACATCAGAAGGATTGTGGGTGACGTTGTACTGGAATATTCAAATAAATTCTCCCCCCACCGTCTCTCACACGAAAAAGGGTGTCCATGAAAATATCCATACCCGTTCTAAAACATCGCTGGTCAAGGTTTGGAGATGGCCGCTGATATACAAGTTTTATTTTACATACACATTATATTTTTTAATTATTTCCTAACTATTTAAAGAAAACCACGGATAAAAATGTATAATGCGATGAACAGCAACTTGCATAAAGCCCAAGAGACTAGCAAAAATCATTTTCTAACGTACTGTTCTTGGTCCAAAAGGGGGCAGATTGGCATCAGGGAGGAAGGTGGCATCGTTTCCAACATTTCCGCCATAGCACCCGAAAACAAAAGCCAGTTAAGTAGGCGTTTTAACACCTTTATTAGCCACATGAGTACCGAGGGGGTTGGAGAACGCTTATCATTAAGGATCGCTTAACCCTCCCTCAGGGTTAAAAGGAGTAGCCCAAACCGGAACTCCCCACCCTTCTACTACGAGTCCCCCCCTACCCAGGGACGGAAAGCCACGGGCAGAAGCAGATGGCATCAGATTGTGTTAGCCATTAAATTGGGAAAAATCAGAGTGAATGAGGCGTTTTCTTGTGGCTTAGATATGAATAATATTGAGAGAAATATGAGCGATACACTGCGCAAAAATAATATTTAAAACAAATTACACACAAACGCAGTTTAATTTGAGCAGGAGAAACATTTTACAATTGTTTCGTCCAGAACGTCAGAAAATTCGTCCAAACAACAGTTTGGACGAATTTTCTGACGATGGTGGACGCTTGATTTTCCACCGAAACAATTGTAAAATGTTTCTCCTGCTCAAATTAAACTGCGTTTGTGTGTAATTTGTTTTAAATGCATAATGTTGTCAGCATTTTCAACGCAAGTCAAATTTCAAATTAAGTTTTAAAATAGTTATTTATTGTTAGCACAAAGTTACTTTAAAATTCTTCTGAAATGTCTTATTCCGATATCAAATCTTGAGAAAACTCTTTTGAGGAAGATTTATCACGTAATTAAATATCACTAATGGTATCACCATTTTATATAATACTCCTAACGAGACAATGAATATGATTGAAAAAGGATGTACAGTGGAACTTGGTAAAGCGGCCACCTGGATAAAGTTATCATTTTTTATAAGAGAGAAGTGGTAGGGACTTCTTAGTCATACCTATATCAAAGTCTGTCGTATGTAATGGCCACCTGTCTATGATGATCACTGCAGCCCAGTGACAAAGGTGGCCACTTTAGGCAGGTTCTACCGTATCACATAGAGATAGAGAGCACCAAATATATTTTGTATGTAGCAGGGGCGGATAGAAAGACTTTTTTCTTGTAGGGGAGGGACTCCCATTGTAGGGGAGAAACTTCCATTGTATTGATATAGTATTTTGCAAGAGAAAAATGCGAAGTTTCGTGAAATCCGTCATTCAGTTTACTATATGCGGTGGAACCTGGTAAAGCGACCACCTGAATGAAGTGGGCACTTTTTTTTATAAGAGAGAACTGTTATAGACTTAGTTATGCTTATACCAAAGCGTGTCGTGTATAGTGGCCACCTGTCTATGGCAATAATTGCAGTCCAGTCCCAAAGGTGGTCACTTTAGGCAGGTTCTACTGCCCAATTGTTTTGTAATGATCTTGGGCGACATTTTAACGGCGCAAAGACAGCAAAGGTCACGTTGCGACAAGACCCGTACATTTCCGAGAAATCCGATTGTCGCCGGTGGGGTCCAATCCGGAACTTTATAAAATAGCTTTAAAAAATAAAATAAATAAATAAATAAATAAATAAATAAATAAATAAATAAATAAATAAATAAATAAAATAGCTTTGGAAGCTATCTAGAAGGGAATCTAACCCGGAACTACGGAAGAACAGAAAAACGGCGCGCACACCATCGGGAGTCGAACCAGGTTTAATAGAGCGCCAGACAAATACTTCACCACCAATAGCGTGGCAATTCAAAAGTAAGGGGGGTTCAAGTGGCTATGGGGGGATATAAGCACCTTTAAAGATTTTTGTGAAGCAGCCTATGAGAAAATGTGCTTCGCTATCCAATGGGGGTGGGGCGCCTTGAGCCCCCCCCCTTTCATACACCACTAGTTACAATTAGGACAAAGCAAAGTAATTGACCTACATTTTTCTAGGGAATTCAAACCTCTTACGGTCCAGGGAACCAAACTCCGTGAGCAGTTAGTCAATACCACCCTCCACAAGACCGTAGCCAAGATTTAATTTCGGGGGGGGGGGTTCCAAAATTTTTACAGTATGCATCGATGTAATCACAGCATTGGCGCAGACGGCATAAAAATATTGGGAGGGGCAACATGCCAGTAGAAGGCATTTTGTTTGAAATTGAAGGGAGATATGGAACCCTAACACCAACATTGGGAGGACGGGCCTCTCTGTCCCCCCGCTAACGGCGCCGTGGTCACCGCATACCTGGGCCGTAGTCAGAGTCCCATTACAAAAATTCGGTTTCGGGGGCTGGTTCTGAATCGCCCACTGAATACCCCCTCCCTCAACATCGTTGAGATTTTATCAAGAATAACTTAATTTGTTACAAGTTAAAGCGTCAACTTTTAAAGTGACACGGTAGAGAACCAAAGATGTATTTAAAATCAGCGTAGAGTTTTCAAGAGATTGGGGATGGGGCAGCATGTATTTTATGTACGTTTATACATTACATGTAAAATCCGCAATTGCAAGATTATTGGGGGCAGGAAGTTTGTTTGTTTGGCTTTTTATGTACAAAGGCATCCTGGGCTATACTACGCCAAGGGGAAGCCAGGAAGTGCAATTTATGTACGTTTATACACTACAGTATATGTAAAATCGCAATTTATTTCAGATTTTCTTTTGTGGGTGGGGGGGCTCGGGTCCCACGGGCCCATACAATTCTACGCCTATTATTTAAATTATTATTAAATATGCAGATCCGGTTGAATAAAATCGACGTCTGCCACAATTATTTTTACGCCAGAACGATATGAAAAAAAAAAAGTCAGTTGGCGTCATGGCATTTTTTCGGAAGGGAGCCGACCGTAACAAACGAAACAATGGAGGCCCGACATCAGATCATTAAAATGCTATCAAAAATAATAAGTCAACAGACTTCAACAGGAAACCTTGAGTATAAGTTACATGTAATTTGCATGCGGTTCTTTATTGTCTCACAGCCGTTAGAACCAGCATGCTGCCATAGACTCCTTATCGTTGCAAAATAGATTTTTCACTTTAAATGTTGCTTAAATTGTTGTTTTATCGCGTGCAACCTTACGTAGACTTAGTGGCAGAAAGAGTCGCCTATTCAGCGGAAACTCACAAGCGGAATGAATAATAATAATGCAGCCGAGACAATAAATCTCAGACAATTGTCGCTTGTCTCAAAACGGAATTCATTAAATCACAAGAGCATATCGCCAGTCAGAGAGTAATATCGCCAAATGGGAACTATGCGATTATTCTTTGTGTGTGTGTTCTTTACGGCTTAAGGTCTGCTAGGGTAATGCTGAGCCTGGATCTATATTTTGCGAGGAACCTGGACCTCTTTCTGCTGGGGCAGTGAGGGCCAATTAAAATTGTTCGAGAGTCACCAAATGACAAAGGTTACAATAAGAGACCGTGGCCTATGCAGAAAATTCATAAGGGGTTACAGAGCCAAGGGGGGGACACAGGCTTTCGGGGAAGGGGGGAGTCAAGGACAGAATTTGCCATGGTCTTGGAATAACACCCTTCATTTTTCATGAAAGTTGGAATTTTTTACAGTGAAAAAATATATTTTGGGGGGGTCATGACCCCTGTGACTACCCCTACGTCCGCCCTTGGCTAAAACTATATATATTTCCATGTACAAACGAAATTACACCGCAATGTGGGGGGTTATGACCCCATGGCCCTCCCCCTGCTTACGACGATGATCAGAGAGAGATATATTCTTTTAGAATTGTTTCCCAGAATTAAATATTATATAGATATTATCCATTTATTTTAAATTTAAATTAAAAATAAATGGATAATATCTATACAAATTAATTATCAATTGATTATAACCGTATTTGGGCGTCAATGTGTTGCACCTTAATTTATAATGTGTAATAACGCAATTTGTCTTTTTTAAACGATTTGACATGATATTTAATGAATTCAATTGAATAAACGAAGAGTAATAGGTGGACCATGCTAAGTGAACTGGCAGGCCGGAGGGACGTATTCTGGAATGAGCCAGTTGGCCGTCACTGACCTAGGGAACCAAACCTCGCACTACGGAACTGGTGAGCCCTGGGTTCCCTGCTAGGATCAAACCTGGATCATACCCGTGGTACCCAAACGAGTTACTTCTAGGCTACTGCAAGTCCAATCAGAACCGACGACGGGGAAGGCAGCAGGGGCTTCAAACCGTGGGCCCGGATGTAAAATTAGAGGCACGTTCTGGTACGGACCTATGCTGTGGGGGGGCCCAGCCCAGTGAAGGGGACATGGGACCCCCCCCGAGTACATATAGAATATTTCATGGAAGTCCGAGGTAGTTAGAAACCCTGATGACTGGTATAGAATAGCCCCCAAGAGATAAATAACGTTTATTTTGGGGTCTCTCTTCTTGCTTCCGTATAAGAGGGTTCGTGAGAAATTGCATCGACACAAAGACCTTCCACCTCGCAGAGGTTCGAGTGGGCGAAGCAAATAAAACATTTCTTGTAATCCTCCTGTAGACATCTAGGCAGTCCGTTCACTTTGATGAGTAGGTTTATCACATTAAAGTGTTCGCAAAAGAAAGTTGAAATTTTATTTAACTTCTAAATTTGATAATATATTTATGAGGCGTTGTGGCAAAGCTGCTAAAAAACTATACTCATTGAAGAGATTAATAGTCTATCTGAGTGCCGCAGCAATGTGCTGCTGAATCTCTATTCTCACACATAATATATTAATTTTGAAGGACAAATTACCTAAATTAGGATATAGAGCCATATACTAAAAGTGCTTATATTTATACGCAACACACCGTAAATTATAACAATTATTCAACGTACACAAATACAGCTTACGCGTACAATTCGAATACAGTAACAGGTTTTAATATCATGAGTCATTACTCGATATGTTTGTGATTTTGTAGTTACGAGGTCCTTTTGTTAATTTAGTTTTATGTGCAAAGAATCGTCCAAGAGTGTATTATTTTGATTTAGTTACATGAAAGTAAGCTTCCCTGATCTTACGTGTATACAGGGTGTCCAAAAAATGACTGGCCTTTTTTGAAAAAAGAAGAGGAAGCGATAGAGATACACCGTTTAATGCACTGTGCCGGATAAAACTGAAAATTTTCTGTTTTCCCAAGCACAAGGCAGCAAACGGTATGAATCTCTATCGCTTCCCATTTTTTTAAATAGGCCAGACATTTTTGGGACACCTTGTACATTTTTTTTGAAAGGACAACGATTAGATAATTTCAATAAAAAAAAATGAATAATTGAATGAGTCGTTCGTTTAAAAATAACGGTGATGAAAAAACATTTTTTTCGCCAGAAGTCGCATTATTGACTTGATTAAAATACATCAGCGTCCCGTTAATATGAACTAATTGGAACTGTTCTGATTAACAGAAATCTTAACTGTAGAATTTGCTGTAAACTATAATTGTCTGCTGTGTGTGTGTCAGAGTAATAGACAACAGAAAATTTAATTAGTTGGCAATACACGCTGCGCTTTTCGTTTATACAAGTCGAACACTACGCAGATTAAATTAAGAAACAATTTTTATCAACATTCTTTAGGCTTAGTAATATGAACGCCGATGTTATGTCACAGTTAGATGGTGAAACGTTCGTAAAGAAAGGAATGTTTTTTCGTTCAGTTGGGACCGATTCCACGACCTAGCGCAATCCGGGCGAGAACTCTACCATCTGAGCTACAAACAACGAACATTCAATCCCCTACGAATGTATTTAAAGACTATTTTCAACTCGGATTGAGGAAGACCGTGCTCTACCGAATGCGAAAAGCATTTCTTTTCTTTACGAACGTTTCACCATCTAACCACGCCATAACATCGGCGTTAATATTACTATGCCTGGAAAATGTTGATGAAAATTGTTGCTTTACACACTGTGCTGTTTACATCTTGTGAATCGGCTGCCGTTGAAAGAAAAACAAAAGTTCGGATTAATCAGATTTTTGGATTATCGGGGTTCAGGTTAACGAGTCTCGACTGTATTTAACTGTATCTCGACTGTATTTTAAAACAGTCGTCAAATCAGTGGTGGATTTCTAAGTAGGAAATGCATATGACTAGTGGGCAGCTAAGAACCCAAATATAAATTATTAGTTATCATGTAAAAGTTTTAATTAAAATATTTCATATATAATTTATATAAAAGTTTTAATTAAAATATTACTATATATAATTTATATAAAAGTTTTAATTAAAGTATTAGTTTGAGTAAGTATATAATCGTCTTCACAGGCAAAAAATGAGACAGGTGTGATTTTTATTCCCCAAAGATATTTCTTCTTTTGTGACAGTAAAAGGGCATAGCTGTAGACCTATAATTCGTTCGCGGAAAGTTGACCGATGGTACCTTTAGAATTCACGGGAGCTGACGTCACAAACGGGCTAGTTCATTACAGCAGAGAGGAGGACGTAATTCCAGAACTGGTTTGTTGCGAACGTTTGTCTGCGCCAACAACCAGTTCTGAAATGACGTCCTCCCTTCTTCCATAATGGACTAGCCCGTTTGTGACGTCAGCTCCCGTGAATTCTAATGGTACCATCGGTCAACTTTCCGCGAACGAACTATAGTGTTTAGGGGAGGCACTTTCCTAAACCGGTCACTGTATCCGACAATGTACAGTAAAACTCCTCATTAGTGGGCACTCGCCGGACAGATAAACGTGTCCTTAAAAGAGGGGTGACCGTAAAAGGTGATGATATTATCACGAAGGAGTTCTCGCTAGGAAATTTTTAAATTTTTACATGCCTGTAAAAGCTGGGTGACCGTATTTGAGAGGTATTTCCTTTAATTAAGAGAACTCTTACTGTATTATGAATCAAAGGACATTGTGTTTCAATGCAAAAGTACTCCTGCACTACGTAGCCAATTATAAAAACGAAGAAAGTACTTTATTTTTTTAAACATGTCAAGCTTAAAATACTGTCATACTATATGGTCACATATTACTAAAAAAGCATATGATACAATCTTAACATTTAATAATTTCAAAACTGTTAACAGACCTCAAAAGGTGGATCATGTCTATTTCGATAAAGCAAGAATATTAGATCCAGATGTAATAATGCAACGAAATTACAATCCCTCTAAAGATTTTCGCATAACAAATCACCAAAATTTTGAAATAAACGAATGGAGCTGAAGAAATATACAAGTACTTTACACATGCATTCAAAATTTTAAATTATCGCGTAATTTAAAAATTTCAAGGAATTTATATTAAATATTTGACATCAATGAAATAAAAATGCTGAAAAAAATTCTTACAGCATCAAACCTTTCTGTAATCGGAGCAAAAGTTTCTGTGATTGAAGATATCGGTATCAAAGTTTAAGCTGCAGTCGCATTTTTTTGTAAAATGCGACTCGAAAATGTGAAGAAAAAATTATTGCCCATCGCGAAAACGCGAAAGACATTTTTAACCACAGTTTATTCTCTGAAAACAGGATTCATCGATTCCAGAATATCTGTTTTGCACTTTAGCGATCTTTTCTTGTTTCTTTTTGTTTCCTGTTCAAAATTCTTAACAGCACCTTTTAAGTAAGCATCGTTGATATAAATAAGCTCGTTGGTACGATTTTTCTAGCAACAAAAGCAACTAATATTTTTTAGCATTTTGCTACAACTTTTTTTCCCATTTTAACATTTTTGTGACAGCATGTTTTGAGCCAGCTTAAACCCTGATCGGTATCAGTCTGAAAAAATACAATAGTTTCCCCCTCCTCCGCACGGGTGCCGTTAGCGAGGGGGACCCGTCTCCCCCAATGTTGGCATTTGGGTTCCATATCCCCCTTAAATTTGAAACAAAATGCCTTTTAAAGGTATATTGTCCCCCCCCCCCCAATATTTTTATGCCGTCGACGCCAATGCTCCTCATTATGAATTCCGATGAAAGAGACGAAAACTCCGCAAGGATCCAAAACCAGGACAAAGTAAGAAATGTACTGAACTGTATCCTGACGCAGTATAGCCCAGATGCTCTTGCGCCATAAAAAAGCCAAACAAACAAACAAACTATATCCTATCGCGTGTTAGTGCTAATAGTGCTTCAAATTCGTTTGTTTGTTTGTTTGGATGTTTTATGGCGCAAGAGCATCTGAGCTATACTGCGCCGCTTCAAATTCGTAAGAAACCATTTGCTAGAAAAGACAGCGCGCGGAGGCAAACTTGGAAGCGCGTTGACGGTCCAGAATTCGAGGGTTTTGCCACACCTATAAATATTTCGAGCTCCCCCTCCACAATTGCTGAGCTGAAAGACTTTGAAACCCGTTTACCTTGAACTAACAGACCAAGAAATACCTTTAACTTCTCAACAAGCAGCGTGGGTATAAAAAGGCCTCAGTCCGTTTGTATGGTGGCTATTGGCTTGAGAATAGTGTCACAGAGTTTATTTTTGTCATGCGCCCTGCCGTTTACTGCAACTACAGCTCCAAGCTTGGCGGCGCTGGGTTCGAATAGCATTATAGTACTTTATTTGAAACCTTGGCTTAATTCCTGGTATATATACAGTTCTGCTACATGAAGTACTTAAAAACTCATAGTAACTGGATGACAGCGCCACAATTTTCCACAGTTCTTGAAAACTTCCCTATCTTGTTTACAGGCATATGTACACTTTCTCCCAGTTTGTTTCTTTTAAGAAAACGTTGAACCACATAACGGTACGAGCAGGTCACAAAACATCACCAAAGCTTTATAAATTTTTCGTTTTTTTGTATTTAACTAAATCTTGAAACAAAAAAAAAGTAACCTTTTCTATATTTTCAAGCTAAACTTTTCCGGTAGAAATAACGCTATTTAAGCTATATAACAAGTCATGTTATTGCAATTGAGTCATTTTTCGATATTTTATTTTTAATAAAACAAATCCATTCTATATTTCCTTTTCTTTTCCATTCTTTCCCTTTATTTATTTTTTATTCCATGACATCGCACTGGACCCTACTATAACAATAATATATATAATAACAAAAAATAATATATATAACTATAATTACTATTACTCAAAAGGCGAAAGGTTGTCAGTTTCGTTTATTATCAAGAATGTATAAATTGAAAGGACAATGAAATAATATATACACAGAGGCGTACGC
>QLNU02015270.1:27796065-27808663 GCA_006491805.2 Dysdera silvatica
TAAAAGGAAGCCCCATATCAGTCATATATTGTTTAACTTCTGGAACGAAGCAATCGTTGAACCATGTTATAAAAACAGCTGTTGTGACCCATGCTTTTTTATTGGCCATGAAATGGACTGGAAGCTCAGCTACATTTTTGCCCTTTAGCGCACGTGGGTGCAATGATCTATTTATCATAAGGGGTTTTAACATTCTCGCTCCAGATGCATTACTACAAAGTAAGAATGTTACTCTATCCTTTGCAGCTTTAAAACCACTTGCAGTTTTCTCGGACTTGGCGATGAACGTTCGACTAGGCATCTTTTCCCAAAACAACCCAGTTTCGTTATCATTAATTACTTGATCCGGGCAATATCCACCATCTTCAATAATTTTTGCTAACACTTTAGAATAATTTTTAGCGGTTGTTTCATCAGCGGATGCAGCTTCGCCCTTTATCTTCAGATTGTGAAGTGCGTGTCGTTGTAAAAACCCGACTAACCAGCCATTGCTTGCAGAAAATGTTGGGCTTCCAATGTGAGACGATGAACAAGACGGTTCTAAATCCCTCAGCTGATTATAAAATCGTATAGCTTTCTCTTTAATTAATTCTCCGTCAGTGGGGATTCGTTTTTGAGTTAATTCTTGAATCCACAATATGAGCGCCTTTTCCGTTTTCTCTATCAAAATGTTTCTTGAATACGATGCTCGTTTAGCGCTTTCGTTTGTGGCACAATTACTAGATTTATTTATTTCACCTGCACGTTTTTGTATGCCTCTTATAGTGGATTCACCTAATCCAAATTCTCTACCAAGAGCTGTGGATCCTTCACCTTCTGCTATTCGTTTTAAAATCGTAGTCTTAGTTTCTAAGGAAATTACCTTCTTCTTCGCTTTGTTTTTGCCCTTATTCATTTTCAGGAATTATGTCTAAAAATAAAATAAAAATCCTAAAAATTTGTATCTAAATAGAAAAAATAATAAATTTACCTTCAATTTACGCTTTGAAATGAATCTTATCTTAATGGTCCAGGAATGTGAAAGCACTTTGAAGGACGTCAATTAATATTAGATTTAAAAATTAAAACACACGTAATATTCTTTTTTATTAAATCACTTTATTTAGCGGACTTGTCACTTGCTCAGATCAGAGACGAATAAAAAAAAGCAACTCTTTGCTCCCTTCAAGTAAACTTCTTCTACCTACTCGTTCAAACAAACAAAACAAAGCATGAGACTAGTTGCCAACTATCTCATTAGCAAAAAACCAACTCAGCGACCTAACGAGACACGCAATCCGTTTCAGGAAAACCCGAACTACCACGATGCAGATGTCCTTCAATGTTTATTTGCGACCAATGCATTTTTGCTTTGCTACGCAAGAATTCCATCGCAATATGCTATTATACATTTCATTTATTTACATGGAAATTCTTGTGCGTTCAACAATTAAATTATGCGATTATAGAATTCAATACATATGTAATGTGATGAAATACATATCAAAAATCGAAAAAACTAAATGGCCGATCAAACCTACTAATTTTTTTTATTGATAACTTCGTCAATTATGTTTCAATTTGATTGAAATTTTCATATACCGCACAAAAACAGGTTTGAGTGTAGTTTTATAGAAAAATCCCTAAAAGAGGGAAACTCCCGTATTAAAGAAATGTATAGACCGATTTTTTTAAAACTTGATATTTAGATAACCCTTAGTATTACTAATAAAGTGAAGGCACTTTCGTCGTGGGCTACACCTCTTCTTTGATACACGTATGGCCAAAAATAATATGACCACTCCAGATTTTTGCCCAGCTTGTGCACTCGTAAAAGATTCAGCCCAAATCGGTTAGCAGCATTTATAGCCCAGATAAAGAGTAACCAACCGCCATGAAGTTGATGCGATTATCTATTGTAGCTTTTGAATTATCCAAGATCACAACCAACAAATATTTTAGACCTCATCTTCAAAACTAAAGGGGTCAGGGGCCTGAATTTGACGTCGATATACTTCAAATCATCCCCCTCACATATACTAAAATATCAGGGAAAATTTTTTAGCGGACCATTTCTTATGGAAGTTGTATCTCTTTTAGAATTTTTTTTCTGTTTTCTAAATTTTTTTCTTATCTATTTTTTTTCTTCAATTTTTATACTTTTCTACACTCATTATTTTTCTAAATTTTTTGTTTTTTATTTTTTCGTCTTTGTGTTTCCTCTTTTTCACTTTTATTTCTCTGAGCTTTTTTTAAAACTAGGAGAAATCATATATGTAGAACAATATTATATTTAGCCACCGTTTAGGAAACTCAAGTTTGAATTCACACGATGATAACCATCCTTTCAGTTTGTCTGCCGATCTGTTGTCTGGGGTTTGTTTGTCCAGTTGATTAGTTCGGAGTCAACGAAGAAATATAAGTCCTGGGGCAGGTAGCCGCACGACCTTTGTCTGCATCTCCTGAGGATGTATGATCTTTGCGTTTCTTACGTCGAGAAATATGAATAATCCTCAGAGTCCCGGAACTTCGGGAGGTAGCAATGTAACAGTGGCAACACATACGATCGCAAAATTCGTTTCTTGGGTATTTTCCGACAATAATGTTAGAAGCCCATCTCAATTAATACTGGTAAGGAATGGGGTGATAGATAGATAAACTAAGGAATTTTCACCCGATGCTGCTAAATAACATACTTGTTCGGAAAAGGTATCATATTTGGGACAACGATGCGGTGTGCATATCATTCTTGACTTTATATGACGAATATATTAGCGATAAAATAGCGAAATACAGCAATTTTTAGCTCTAAAATAGAGATATATAGTGCAATTATTAGCAAACACATTTTTTTTTAATTTATACATGCTCCAAGAATAACGTTAGTTGTCTGTCACGATGATTATCGGCAATGAATGTGGTGAAGGATATGATAAAATCAATGGTTTATGACGAAATCTCTTATTCACACGTCTTCTTTAATGAAAAGGTACAGTATTTGCTAGTGCGGTGTAATAAAATTCCACACTATCCATACCAATCGCGGCTCCTCATGATATGAATAACACACATAAATTTTGTTCTGCGATGCTTTATACTGTTAAGAAATACAAGTATTTTACTGGAAATCCTGAAAATGACGATATTTTTCACATTTTTTTGTTAAAAAAAAACTTTGTTTTGGACTTGATGATCAATAAAGCTAGGTAATAGGTATTCGAGGTGTAAAATGTGTGTCGTTAAACGTGTCTAGTCTGTGCGCATGAGCAGAGACGAAGGAAAGTTTTTTCCTATGTTAGAGATAAAAGTCAAATTGCATTTTCTGAAACAGATATTAAAGAAGAGATTGATACTGCCTTCACGTAACAATAACTATCACTTCGAAAGAATATCAAAAGAGTGTTTGGATTTTTTTTGATTAAGTAATTACTAGTCAAATTATGGAATTTTACTTTCTACATAAGTTTACTCACTCATTCACTTCTTTCAAAAGAGAGCGGGACTTTAATTATGCTATTCTTAAAATAACAACCATGAATGTTTGATATGGATAATAATTTTTAATATAGAAAATAACGACCATGAGTGCTTTCAATGGACGGCACTAGCAGCTATTCAACCTATGGGAAGGCAGCTATATCGCATTATGCTAAATATTTGAAAATCGAGACTAAATTAGGTGTTAGGTATATTGATTCTTCCTCCATAAAATTGTTTTATGCAAGGAAATTGCAGAAAAAATAAGCTTTGGTTGGTGGATATGAATATGAAAACTTTCTCATGCTTACATCAAAATATGCAGGTTTGTTTTTTATTCATCGATTTTGTTACACATATCCGGAAAATGCGTCTTCATATTTTTGCTTCTACCTCATTAGGAACTTCAATATATTTTTAACTTCCTTGACTAGGTATGAACATTGAAAAGCTTTTCGCGAAATTTGAAGACTTGTTTATAATAGTATAAAATACAATAACTTTTTGCAAGTAACCGATACATATGTCAGATTTCTATAACTGAAGAGGCATTTTGCAAAAGAAATAATCGACATAGTGGAAAAAATAAAGGTAGATGGTGAGAAAATATATAAAGAACAAATAGTGGAACGCGTTTAAAAACTAGTGGAGTAAATTGTTAAACTTAACCGTAGAGCAAACATTTAACCTTAGTTGAGAAGTAGTTGTATAAACACATATTAAATACTGTTTTCTAAACTCTTCAGCATTTAAGGTAGTCATAAATGAGAGGAAGAATACGGAAAACACGGGGTTAAAAACTATTTATAGATCTCGCAACTCAAATTTTGAAGTGAAAATTAGAAAACTTCTGCGAATTTTCGGGAATTTCAGCATTACATTTCCCGTTTATTGTATAGGGAAAAATATAAAGACATTAATGATATGGGGTGTAAGCATGCGAATAGGTGAAGTAAACTTCCGACAGCAGAAAAAATGGGAATGAACAGATAATTATTTGTTTTGATGTGGTGCTTCTAAGTGATGTATTTCTAGAATTTCACCCTTTAACTTTAAAAAATTGTAAAATTCTCCTTTACCATCGATATGTTACACGAGCTTCGTTGGGAGGTGTACCTCGAAATGTCTTGATCTCTATGTCGAGCTACTCATTTCTACAGCTTTACCCATATTTTGATGAATTTTGATGATAATTCTTCGTTCTCTTACCGTGATTGTCATGTGTAAATAGTTAAAATAAGGAAAAATGTATATAAAGTGTAAAAAATAACTGATAATATTGTACATTTAATTTGTGTCCATGCCTAGAATGGGTTGAGATCCGTGCTATCATATATCGAGAATATTCTGAAGCTACTTGTACTTTTATGAGGACGTCAGTCTTGAAAATTTTCTGTCGCATTTTGTATGTCAACAAATGTAAAAATTTTCATATAGAAAGGTGGGGATGAAAGTGTCAGACGATACGAGTTTATTCAAGAACCAGTTTGCGACCCCTTTGCTGGGAAAATAACTTGGATACGGATGTTTCCAAGAGAGGCACATGAATGACCGGAAAAAGGCAGAAACATGTTCACATTTGTTGAAATGATTTTTAACACAGGCTTTGTAGGCCATCTGTACGTTGAGAGACTCGCATCATTTTCGAATAAAATACGTGGTAAATGCTATATGTATGTGCAATTCATGACCGTCATGGATCCAGGCGAAGACGATCAGCTAAGTACAGATCGAAATGTTAGAGAATATTCTAAATATAGAGAATTATAAAAGCGACAAAAAAAGATAGTAAGTCAACTTAAGAACTAAATATAACGATTTCCATAAGCAATACCATGGGCATTTTTTTCGATTTGAAATAGTAAAATAAAAAACTCTCCTATTTAAATGAGTATTAAGCATTTATTGTACCTGCGTACGTGTGGGATGTTGTAGTGAATATCTTACGAACAGGAGTACTTTTCTTTGAAAACAAAAATATTAGTGACAACTAATTAAAAAATCTTCTGTCTTCTTAAAATTATTAAAATTTAGACACCTTCGATATAAAAAATTTCTTAAAGTAATGTTTGAATAAGGAAACTAAGAAAAGATTCTTAATTTTTATAAGGAAAAAAGTAAAATAACCTGAACCCACAGCGCACTATTTCGAACGACTAGCACCGGCGAAAGGCTTGTTTAAATGAAACAAGTAAGAAAATAGAATGTATCTTACCTTGGTAGGATTGGTGTCAAACACATTGAAATTCGAGCAATCTCAAGTTCAGGGTGAAAGACTTGCAAAGTATGGCTTCAAATCGTTAAAAAAAATGAAAATCCTTAAATCTCATATAAAATCGTAAAACATGTTTTACCTCGCGTAGAAGGTGGTAGCTTTGTAAATAGTCTACGGCCTATTTCATGTTAGAACAGGGATGCATCGAATAAGCTAACGGAAATGTTTAGAAGAAAACTCGAAAAAAAATTACAAAAGTTAAAAAAAGAAAAATTATATAACAAAAAAGGGTTTTAGAAAACGAATAAAAAAACTTTGGAAACGAAAAAGGGGAAAAAAAGGGAAAAACACAAAACTTAGAAAAATATAAAGTGAAAAAAAAGTTTAGAAAAAAGGAGAAGAAAAAAGTGGAAGAAAATACGTGCCAATAAATAAAGTTAACGAAAAAAGCTATTTTTTCCATTAAAATCGAAAAAAGTTCCAAAACTTATCACCAGGATAGCTAGGATCGCTGAGGAACGGAACACGTGACCATCAGATGCACACATATAGCATCCCCTACGACGTCTAAGAGAAATAAAAATTTACAAAAAGTACAAAAATTTGTCGCTAGGGGAAGTTAGGATCGCCCAGAAGGGGAACACCTGACCCTCATATACATACATACAAGGATCAAGAGGAATGCCTCTCGAAACAATAGAAATCGAAAAAAGTTCCAAAATCCGCCGCTAGATTACCCCACGTGAACGTTTAGCTGCTCTTGCCTTATAATTAACATTGTGGGAAATTTGAGCTAGAAAAGAACGAGAAGTTGGTTCCGAATCTCAACAACAAGGAGTGGTATACTGTTCATTACCGGAACTTAAAGTTATACTTATCTTCGGGGATGAAGCTGCGGTGTGTTCACAGGTAATTAGTATAAGAAAGCTATGTAATCTACCCGTTATAGGGAATATTGTAGAGAACTCCGGACGATTGCAAACCTATAATTTAATAGATCAACCGACCTGCTCTCTGGTATAGGGTATTATTCGATTATCCGGCATTGGAGAGACGTTGGCGATGCAGAGAATCCTCCCTTTATGAAACAACACACATTTATTTACAAGTATGGTACATATTAAAGGGGGAAAATATCATAGAGGCCAAACATTGCCTTTCTATCCGCTTTCAAATTCGACAAAAATGAACCACGGCTACGGTTAAAAGCAAAACTCTTTCTTTTTCCCAGTTTTCCTTATGTTAGCTCATGGCAATAGAGAGTTGGGCGAATTAATGTTAATTGAAACCAGCTAAGTTTGAATATCGACTTTAGGCGATTTTCTTTCACTTGTTTGTTGTATCATCATTTGCTAGGTGCATCAGTATATACCGCTAGCGGAATAGAAGAGGGGATATATATCGGAGGTTTTATAGCGCTTTTTATTTTTTTGAAGAGCTGAGCTGGAAGCACAAGGTAGAAGCCAATAAGATGAATGGGATGGAGGAGGGGAGATTGGCGATTAAAAAAACTAAAATTCCTTGTTTTCTCGCCCAGTAAAAACAGTGAAGTATTTGGAAGTCGTATTAATTGGACGTTCCCGAGGACGCTGGCAAATAGGTGTAAAAGGATTTCAACCCGGATGCAGACAATGAAGCTTTTTTCATGTGCGTGGTTTTTCTTCCTTCGAAGCACGTTGTTCCTAATCGTTCAAGTGTTCCACGAACATCATAATTTTCGAAACTATCTCCCTATGTTTGCGAAAGCACCTAGACCGTAGAGTAGTACCTGTCGGTCCTCCAATAAATGCCATTGAAAAAACATAGCACCGTTGCTCTTTAAGCTGTGAATGAATGAATGAAACAGGCTCTAGAGTCAATATTTGCTCTGCGGGAAAGGGGGTAATAAGGGGAGATCCGACATCCGAAAAGTATGGTGTTTGCGAAGAGAAGGCTTGGCGGGATTTTTCGAGATTTTGGTGAACCGTTTGGGTTAATGTGATGTTAACTATGAGATGGCTGCTATTTTGAACTTTGGAAAAATAAAAAATGTAATTTCTATAATCGTATGTCCTTTTTCAGGACCTCAGTCGGCTTAGGCTTTAAAATATCTGTTACTAATTTAATAAACGCAAAATATATTACATATTTGTGTCAACGTTATAACGTGTAACGCGTAATATTTGATTTTAGCTCGTGCGTTTTGGGTGGGTGTCCTTGTCTCTCGTCAGGAATGGATTAAAACGAATTCAAAACGTCAACGTGGACTTTTCAAAATTAATGGTGGGGGGCATGCGCACATTATGTACATTTATACATTGCAATATATTTTAAATTATTGGAGAGACGGGCCTCACAGGCCGGTATAACTCTATGTTCATGACTTCAACCACTGGCGTCCGCAGGGGGTATGAATGAGAGTTGTAACCCCCCCCACTGAAATGAAATTTTGAATATTTAACATCGGAATACGTGAGTTGTAGCTTTGTAACCCTCCATTGAGCGTGTAACCCCCACACTTATGAACTTTCTGCTTACGCCTATGACTTCAACTAAACATGGGTTTTAAATTTAGTGCTACTTGTCTTCTTTTTTTTTTTTAGTGCAGCGCCACCTGTTGGTAGAAAATATTGGAAGGACACGAATAGCGAATAAAGGATAAGGAGAGAACTGAGGCTGCATTTCACTAATTAGTGGGCATGGAGTTTAAGATCTTCCAAACATTGACGTACGCAGGGGGGTGTTGATGGGGATTGCTTAACTACATTGCTATGAAATTTTGTATATTTAGTATAGGTATATATATATATGAAACTGTATCTCTGTAACCACCCCGTTGAGCCTGTAACCCCCATTGGGCCTATAGCCTGCCAAACCTGCGTTTCTGATGTATATGCATATAAAATATATGGGGATTTTTTGGCCTCTATAACCATTCAATTGATCTTATAACCGCATATGGAACTTTTGCATATACTATACTTCAGGCAATACTAAAGGAGGACAAAGATTATGGTCATTAACAAGGTTCTTTGATTTCTGAATGTAGAAAACAGAAAGTCAATTCCATAGAAAGGTGATCTGGGTCGAAAAATACTACACGGTTCCAAGAAACTTAAAATTATAATAATAATTTAGCCAAGACCGTAGCCAGGATTTAATTTCGGGGGTCAGGGGTGTTACATCACATATCAATACAATCACAGCATGCAAGGCCGTAGCCAAGTCCCATTAAAAATTTAGTTTCAGGGATACCGGTCCCTAGGATCCCCCCGTATGGATACAGCCATGATTTTAGTGCTACTCCGATTTTACGTTTCCCTGGACGTTGCTTAGATTTCCATTCGTCTCAAAAACCGCATTACTAGAAAGAAAGACTTCTATCAAATTTCAGGCGGCGAGGGAAACCATCCATAGCAGTATTCGGCGGCTTAATAGTTACAGCATTGAGGCAGCAACCCAAAGACTGTTGGTTCAAATCGCGTCGACTGCATGGTCTATTTATTTTTTTCATCAACACTTATAGCTCAAAACATGGGTTCTAGTTTAACCTTAAAATCGTAGAACATTAAAAATTAATTTCGGTAAGTCTGCTTTGAAAGCAAATGCGTGTAGCAAGCAGTGACGTAGCAGAAGTAGCAGTGACGTAGCAAAGGGGAATCCCGAGCACCCTTCCATCGGATATCAAAGCAAGTTTCCCTCTTCAATGCTCAATCATTTAATACTACTTCAGCCCCCTTTTTTTCGAATTGCTACGCCCCGTTGAGAAGTGGAATGTTGTATTCACTATTGCAATGAATTCTCCCATTATCGACGGAAAACGTCGTTAATCAGAAAATACGTTACTTTAATGTGGTAAATACAGCATTACCAAAATTCACAAAATACAGTGGCAACCACTTTCCCACCTCTTGCCGAGCCACTTTTATGGTAGCTAAATAATCCGTAACGACCCCCTTTATAGTAACCAAATAATCTGCGATCCCTTCCTGTTCGTCGCCCTCCACATGTGTATAATAAAGCATTTTAGTAGGTAAAACACATTATATATATATATATATAAATCTCTTTAAATGTTCGAAGAAGCAGTTTAACAGCTCTAACACTATAAGAGCTAGTAGCACATCTAACAGTGCGAAAACCAATTGGATCTTTATGAAATTTAACAGTAAGCGTCATGTATGGGAAGTTGATTGGAGATTGGATGGCTTTGAGATTCTCAAAAGCACCCTGTATGTGTTTGAAGACAGGAGTAGAGTTTGTACCCAGATTTCTGTATTGCTCTGTATTATCAAGAAATTTCTGTATGTTTGAAGCATAGAACCTCTTGCATATGATGGTAAATGTCGAAAAATATTTATCTATGTTCAATAACATAAAGCGTTTATAAAAATCCTTCAAATCTCTTTTGTATTCTGCAACGCTCTTGAAATTTTTATGTGTTCTATCCCATTTTTTATACCAGACAGCGTGTAAGAAAATTTCACAAATGCATTTATTGCTTCAAATGTCAAATGATTTGATTGGTATTGTATGTCTAGTAGACACATTGTAAATAAAACCATCAATTTCTCTGATGATATTCTTCTTGTGTGTTTGTGGGTTTTTTTTCTTCATATATTTTTGTAATCTAAGCTTTGTTCCTTTTTTACAAAAGTTTTTTTTTTAAATCACTATTACTGAGGAAATTTATATCACCTGTAATGGCACGTTGATGGTTATTCTCAACAAATTCAGTGTATCTTTCCCATATGCATGGTGTATTAAAAGCCTCATTAGTTTTTTAGAAATAGAGTTATATTTGAAAAATTGTCGATCAATAGTAACATTGTCTTTATCTCTCATTTCAATCTTAGTGTTTTTTATGGGGGAAAATTTTTTAGGGTTATTGAGAGATTTTTCAAATTAATATTGTTAAATTTAACATTGCAGAAAACTAAAAACACAATAAATTTTCTTTTTTTTTTTTTTTTTTGAAGAATTCATAGCCTTGGCCACAATATATGGATTCCAATTTGATTTAGAAATTTTACGATTTAAATAATCAATCAAAAGGTAATATGTAAACAGATCAATATCTGGCTTATCATCAAATAGCAAATGATATAATTTTTTACAAGTGGGTTTGTTAAGTGTAAAAATAAATTTTTTAGGACTTAGAAAATTGAAGGTACATTTAAAATCAGAACAAATCTGAATAATTGTACTATTTAATTTTTTTGTAAACAACTGCTGTGATTTCTTGAATAAAGTTGCATGCCTTTTCGTAGTGAAAACTGTTGTTTTGTCAAAATATTTTAAAATGTTTCTATGTTTGAAAACAATTTTTTCGTAGATTTCCTCTCTTCCAAAACACCGGGAGTTGAGAGCAAAATGAAACTGCGAATTTAAAATCTGAATGTAATAACTCTGCAAACACAATCTTTTTCTCAAGTCTTTAGCTAGGTTCAATATAGAAATTTGAACATTTTTAAAATCATGAATATAGAAATGGTGTAATTCATATTGGTTTTCAGATATCTCACCTACTCTTTTGACCAGAGATCTGTGATTATTAATTCTCAAATTTAGTTTATTAGAAGTCTGTTCAACATATCTCAATCCACAGATCTTACATGTTATTGGATAACGTTGAAAGCTTTACAAAAGTTAGTAGCATATTTATCTATCATTTGATGCAATTGTTCATCATTAGCAAGAGGACAGAAACCACATCTCTTGTCTTCGCGTTTATTAAATTTCAAATGACTAGACAATTTAAATTTTTTTTGAAAACATCTTAATAATTTTAAAATGTTTAGTTATCTGACACAAAACAGCGTCACCTATTTTACCAAAGCTAAACATATAGCCATGGGGATAACATGCTGACGGTGTGGCCTCACTCCTAATAAGACAACCACACCGGGCTATGATAGAAGGCAAATCACCCTCTCTAAATGTAAAATTTGTAATATGCATAGATTCAGAGTGTTATTATATAAAATATTAGACGTACAAATCGAATAGCATAACAAACATGAAATATATATAACGAATAGCAAGATAACCAAGAAACATGTATGCAAAGAATTATGTGCAAATCCTCTTCAGGCAGATGGGGCTGCTCATCTACCGCTTCCTGTGTGTATATGTCGCCCATGTTATTATGTATTTACCCCCTGTATGTAAATGTGAGTGTCAGAAAAGTACAAAAAAGATTTAATTCAAGTAATATTAAAACAGTTAATTATAATAATTGCAATGTCAGCTCAGCAATGACAAGACAATAATAAGTATATGTAGGTTTGAAAACAATTAAAAAATATTTTACAATATGTACTCAGAACAAATTATACAATAGTAATAACATTGTTTTTGAATAGTTTTATCATTAAATATACAAATATCACACCAACATAATAAATTTGTAGTACCAGGTATTTAAATCCCATATCAATACCATTAACCAAAGCCCAATATGTACCCATTTTAAATGATGTAAATGGAATAGTTATAAAACACAGCATTTTTAACATTCCATTTAATATATAAATGAAGAATCAATAAATTTAGACAGATCATAGTTGGTCTGAATAAGAAAGAAGAATTGGATCTGCAATGTACAAATCTTGATTGGCGTTATGAGCCAATAATCATGGGTTAAAGAGTGTTCTAAGGATACAACACTCCTTATTCAATGTAAACATTGTACAGGAAGACGTGTTAGAAACCATTCATGTGGCAGAGATTAAACAAATATATATATATATATATATATATATATCATCATCATCATATTCAACCATTATCTATCCACTGCTGGATGAAGGTCTCTCCAAATGCTTTCCACACAAGTCTATCCTGGGCCATTCGTTTCCACGTCACCCCAACCTCTTTTCTTATTTCATCCACCCATCTAGTTTGAGGACGTTTTCTAGGTCTTCGGTGGTCTCTTGGAATCCAGTT
>QLNU02015270.1:27808763-27840147 GCA_006491805.2 Dysdera silvatica
TACTTTTTGTAAATTTTTATTTCTCTTAGCCGTTGTAGGGGGATGCTATATATTCATCTGATGGTCATGTGTTCCGTTCCTCAGCTATCCTAGCTCTCCTGGTGGTGAGTTTTGGAGTTTTTTTAATAGTAAGAATAGAGCTTTTGGTTAACTTTATTTATTGGCACGTATTTTCTTCCACTTTTTTCTTCTCCTTTTTTCTAAACTTTTTTTCACTTTATATTTTTCTAAGTTTTGTATTATTCACTTTTTTTTACTTTTTTATTTTTTTAAGTTTTGTGTTTTTCATTTTTTTTCTGAACTTTTTTTCACTTTTTTGTTTCCAAAGTTTTTTTATTCGTTTTCTAAAACCCTTTTTTGTTATATAATTTTTCTTTTTTTAACTTTTGTGTTTTTTCTTTTAACTTTTGTAATTTTTTTCGAGTTTTCTCCTAAATCTTTCCGTTGGTTCATTCGATGCTTTCCTGTTCTAACATGAAATAGGTCGTGGACTATTTACAAAGCTACCACCTTTTACGCGAGGTAAAACATGTCTTACGATTTTATATGAGATTTAAGGATTTTCATTTTTTTTAACGATTTGAAGCCATACTTTGCAAGTCTCTCACCCTGAACTCGAGATTGCTCGAATTTCAATTTGGTTGACACCAATCCTACCGAGGTAAGATGCATTTTATTTTCTTACTTGTTTCATTTAAACAAGCGTTTCAGCGGTGCTAGTCGTTCGAAATGGTGCGCTGTGGATTCAGGTTATTTTACTTTTTCATTATAAAAATTAAGAATCTTTTCTTATTTTCCTTATTCAAACATTACTTTAAGAAATTTTTTATGTCGAAAATGTTTAAATTTTTAATAATTTTAAGAAGACAGAAGATTTTTTAATTAGTTGTCACCAGTATTCTCGCTTCCAAAGAAAATATTACCCCTCTGACTAAGGTATTTACTACAACATCCCTCACGTACGCAGGTACAATAAATGCTTCGTACTCATTTAAATAGGAGAGTTTTTTATTTTACTATTTCAAGTCGAAAAAAATCCCCACGGTATTGCTTATGGAAATCGCTATATTTAGTTCTTAAGTTGATTTACTATCTTTTTACCGCTTTTATACTTCTCTATATTTAAAATATTCTCTACCATTTTGATCTACACTTAGTTTATTGTTTTCGCCTGGATCCATGACGGTCATAAATTGCAGATACATATAGCATTGACTACGCATTTTGTTTGAAAAAGCTGTGATTCTCTCAACGTAGAGATAGCCTGTAAAACCTGAGGTTAAAAATCATTTCAACAAATGTGAACATGTTTCTGCCTTTTTCCGGTCATTCATGTGCCTCTCTTGGAAAAGTCCGTACCCAAGTTATTTTCGCAGCAAAGGGGTCGCAAACCGGTTCTTGAATAAACTCATATCGTTTGACACTTTCATCCCCACCTTTCTATACGAAAAATTTTACATTTGTTGACATACAAGATGCGACAGAAAATTTTCAAGATCGACGTCCTCATAAAAGTATAAATAGTTTTAGAATATTATCGATATATGATAGCACAGATCTCAACCCATTCCAGACATGGACACAAATTAAATGTCCAATATTATCAGTTATTTTTTACATTTTATATGCATTTTTCTTTATTTTAACTGCATGACACTTACGGTAAGAGATCGAGGAATTATCATCAAAATACGAGTAAAGCAGTAGAAATGAATAATGAATATTGTATTTTATACTATTATAAAGAAGTCTTCAAAACCAAAATTCAAATTTCGCGAAAAACTTTTCATTGTTCATACCTGCCAAGGAGGTTAAAAATATATTGAAGTTCCTAATAAGGTAGAAACAAAAAATATGAAGACGCATTTTCCAGATATGTATAACAAAATCGATGAATAAAAAACAAACCTGCATATTTTGATGTAAGCATGAGAAAGTTTTCATATTCATATCCACCAACCAAAGCTTATTTTTTCTGCAATTTCCTTGCATAAAACAATTTTATGGAGGAAGAATCAATATACCTAACATCTAATTTAGTCTCGATTTTCAAATATTTAGCATAATGCGATATAGCTGCCTTCCCATAGGTTGAATAGCTGTTAGTGCCATCCATCGAAAACATTCATGGGCTTTATTTTTTATATTAAAAATTATTATCCATGTCAAACATTCATTGTTGTTATTTTAAGAATAGCATAATTAAAGTCCCGCTCTTTTTTGAAAGTGGTGAATGAGTGAGTAAACTTATGTAGAGAGTAAAGTTCCCATGATTTGACTACTAATTACTTAATCATAATAAAAATCCAAGCACTCTTTTCTCTTTTGATATTCTTTCTTTCTTTCTTTCTTTCTTTCTTTCTTTCTTTCTTCCTTCCTTCCTTCCTTCCTTCTTTCTTTCTTTCTTTCTTTCTTTCTTTCTTTCTTTCTTTCTTTCTTTCTTTCTTTCTTTCCTTTTTTCTTTCTTTCTCTCTCTTCCTTCCTTCCTTTCTTCCTTTCCTTCTTTCTCTCTCTCTCTCTTTCCTTCTTTCCTTCTTTCTTTCTTTCTTTCTTTTCGTCCTTCCCTCTTTCTTTCTTTCTTTCTTTCCTTCCTTCCTTCCTTCCTTCTTTCTTTCTTTCTTTTTTTTAACAGAGCTTAATCAGAAATTGGAGATTTCATATTCTTTAAAATCAAACGTAAGTATTACCCCACTCCTTGCCTTTATGAAGTAAGTAATACCACTTTATATAAGTATTCAAATAAATGGATACATAATTTAAAAACAGAAATAGGACGGTGTAATTTAATAATATAGATAAAGTGTTATAAAAATAGTGGATTATATTATTATTCTTACAATTTAGTACGATATCATTACGATTTATTATGATATTATTACAATTTATTACGATATTATTAGGATTTATTATTATATTATTACAATTTATTATGATATCATTACGATTTATTATAATATTATTACGATATTATCACAATTTATTACGATTAAAGAAAATTATACTTTACACCTAACAATTTAAAGAAGTTCGCTAGCGTGGGCAAACAATTCAAATGACCAAATTTTGTTGCGGGTTCGTCGTTCACTTACGTGCGACCGTCTCGGCTGTATCGAATCATTTGTGATTAATTTCCAATCGCTTTCATGGAAATTGTGCTGACCTTAGGCAATAATGTCCTAATTTGTAATGTATGGATCAGGGAGCACTGGTTTCAGCCAGAGAAAACTGGTTGCTGAAATTTTAATTCACTGGTGTTCTTGAAATGAAATTTCAATAACATGGCAGCAGCTCAGTGTGTCCAGAATATTCCATTTATTTCGAGGTATTGCGTCCTATCGGGACCATCTTATCTAGCATTTGCCAGGGTTTGGAACTTCAAATGAACTGGAGTTGGAATTGCGGGCAATTTAAACACCCAACCAAGGCAAGCTTACTTTAACATCTAGTCTGAAATGGCTAAATCAAATTTTTAAAAATCACATGAGACTGATTTTAAACAACTAGTGTCTAACACAAAAGTACTATTTCTTTGATGCATTGTATCTTCTTTTTTAAGAGGGGAAATTGCATTATTTTTCAATAATAAATGAACTAGTTGGCGTTCCTAATGCATAAAGATGCAATAATCTAATTTCTACCGAAATTTCTTTTATTTCGAGAGTAAAAAAAAGAGCAGAGAGAGATAATAGTAAAGTTCCGGGTCACATCTGTAACAAAAGGCTATTTCTAAGAAAACCCAAAAGTCTAATGTTGTAACCCCGCTTTGGATTCTCTTTCCATATTTGACTATGAGGAGGAGGAAGAGAAGGTCTATTGTATTCGGGTTTAGAAGGAGTTCGTGGAGCATAGAAAGCGATAAACACAATTCTATACAGAGCTTTTTATTCATGAAATGAGTGATGATGCGCTGTTAGTATCCTATACGTACGTTAAAGAGAGGAGTAGTATCTGAGGGACGTTCTCCCAACTCTAATGCAATAATGAAGAAAACGCAGGAAAGTAAGTTGAATAAATTGACGAGGTCGAGGCATTTTGTGAAATCGACGACAGATGAAAAGGATCAGCATATTTATGCATGTAAGTAACAATTTTTTAGAATTGATGGTTCATCGCTGCTAAAATTCCAGCAACTGAAGATTAATTGTCCACGTAGATGCAGACAAGTATGTCTGCTCCTTCTTGGACAATGAAATCATGTTTGGATTGAACAATATTTATACTAAGCGTAGCACTACATGAAATACATTAAATACAGCAAAACTTCGATTATCCGTCAGACACTGGACCAGAGCCTTGACGGATAATTGAAAAGACGGTTAAGCGGAAACGGGGAAATTTACAGTACAATATAGTACATTTTTATTAAAATTATACAATTAAAAAAAAATACGTTGTGAAATTTGCTGAAGGCACAAACGAAGTTTATTTGAATCAAGAGAACTTGCATTTAATGAAATACGAATATAAAACATTACATACCGGTGTGTAAAATTATTGTTGTTGGTTGAAAAACGCAATTGTTATTATTGTTTAAGCACACTGCGTACTTTTTTGGCTGCCATGTTCCGTACTCTTCGAAGAAGTAATTGCTGAGTTACATCTTCTTCAGTCTGTTGATCAAACCAGTCATCGCACTTGTAAAGCATACATTCTGCTTCAGCATGGGCAGAGGCGGCTTGGCACGCAGGGTCAGATTATGGCAAGGGCTCGTGGGGTCCTTCTGCGTCAGTGGGCCCCCAAATGCAAGTTGAGCCTGGGCCCCCAATATTCACAGTCGGCCCCTGATGGCACGGATTGCTTTTTGGCGCCCCCCTCCTCCGGCGAAAACAGAGATTTTCACAGATGCACAATGAGTCATATAATATATAAAAGTGGATAAAAGTCTCTGCAAGAATTTCTCTAAAGTTGTCTCTAAACCTTTGCTTTTTTAAACAGATTTTCTACTGTTGGATTAATTAAAAAAATTTAAACTTGACTTCAGTTTGGCGCCCTCGTCTAAACGGAGACCCGGGAGGCCACTCGTCCCTTAAGCCGCCCTGGGTGATGGTTTTTGTAAGTTCTTCAGCCTCCTATGCACTTCCATCATTTTCTTTAGGATCGTCGGGGTTCAACATTTGCTGGATGAATTCGTCGTCACTTACGACTTCAAAACCTGCTTCAAGTTTGTCAGTGTTCATGTATTCAACAACATCGTCAATTTCAATGTTTTCTCCTGCGGGTAGAGCCTCACAAGTGTGTAAAATTGTCTCATTGTCGATGTTAACGGTGCGACGCTAACTTGAACTTCACGGTGACGGTTAAACGAGAAAGATAATGAATTGGGAGACGGTAATCGAGGTTCCACTGTATTAGTATTGGCGTTGTAGAGCGTAGTTGTGGGATGTTGGGTGCAGCTTACTGATTCACTTTAGACGGACTATCCAAACATCAAGTATCACCCTTCTTCGACATTGTGAGGAAAGGCACAATTAAACTCCACTCACAACTTTCTGACCCCTCTTTTTTCTTCAAATTTGCTCTCCATTTCACTGTTTTCCATATTGTTCACCAATGTGTAATGCTGTCTCCAGAGAGAGAACAGTAGCACAAAATGGCAACGTTTTTCTTCAAAGAAGTAAGGACCAATGACGAAAGATGAGGTGAAGCCACACCACACTGTCACTTTTGGAGCATGCAACGGAATTTGTTGATGAACGTGGGGATTTGTGTCAGACCAAATACGGCAGTTACATGTGTTTACAGCGCCATTCAAGTGGAAATGGGCCTCATCACTCCACAGTATCTGCCAAGGCCATTCATCATCCACTGTCATCCGAGCAATGAACATCAAAGCAAATGTTTTCCGCACGTCATTATCACCAGAAAGCAATTGCTGAGTGTGGGCTATCTTATATGGATAAAACTTCAGGACATTTCTCATAACTCTCCACACTGTCGTATATGGCATGTCCAATTCCCATGATATCGCACGTGCACTACTGCTACCATGTGCACTTGCTGCTCCTTGCTCCACTGCTGCAGTTGCAACTTCTTCAATTTGCTGCATTTGTGGTGGTTTGCGGCCTCGTCCTGATTTAATGGCGAATGTTCTGTTCTCTTCAAAATACAAGACCATTTTTCGAAGATTTGTAATTGTGAGAGTGCCTCTGCGTAAACCTTTTACCTGCCGAAATGCTTTAAATGCAGCAGAAGCATTGTTATTTCGTTGATAAAAGAGCTTAACAAGTAACGCGCGATCTGGTAAAGTAAGTTTCATGACGGAGTCCTCGTATGGTGGAAAAATGCTTCACGACTCCTTATATAGGCAGAGGATGTTGCGCATGTTAAGTAATATGTAAATTGCCTGCTCTGCAGCGCCATTTCCTCCCCTAGCGGCCGAAATATGAACTAAATTGTTTCTTTTAGAAACCGAAACCGCATACTTAGGGGAGCATGTGTTAATTTGGATCACCCGGTATTTAAATAATTTACGTAATTTGTAATTCTGTTCCGTGAAAAAACGCTATCCGGTGCCTGTTTTTAGAACATGGAAATTCAAAAGAAATTAAATAGGGTAATTTAGCAAACATTTTTAAATTTAAATCGTACATCGATGGGTTGGCTCGGGCTCAAATAAAAAAGTATTTCGGGCTCCGTCGGACTCAAATCGCACATCTTTGGGCTCGGACCTCGAAAAATGAGACCGAACTCATTTCTAGTGGGCGACAAACCAAGTCTAGGCATATACTTACGGGCCTTCAATTCTATTTTTAGCCCCGGTCATTTTATTAGTTCTCGCTCTCTCTTACATATACAGAGCTCGATCATGCCTTTGTGGGGCCCCAGGATAGACTCATATTTGGGGCCCTTGTCCTCACGAAACTTTGGATAGGCCCTCAGTAGCGAGCTGAACCCATTTCGGAAGGACACTGCAGAATTGGTGCTATCGTGAGTTGGATAGTTAAATACAGTGTTACCTCTTGTAAGGGATGCAAATAAGGGACGATTCCTCTGGTCCGTAGTATACGCACATATCAACGCATGTACCTCCGAAGAAGAGACACCTCTATTTAAGGGACAAAATTTCTTGTTTCATAGGTGTCCCCTATTGGGAGGTAACACTATAATAACAAATTCGCAATGCTACTGCTCGGCAGTTTTTTTGTTTTTTTACCTTTTAGGGACAGATTTAGTAAAAGTAAAAAATTTATATATAAAAATGAAACAACATTTTGGCTTTTTTTGAGGGCCCCTGAAATTGCGCGGCCCAAAGCCCGGGCTTTGGACGCCTTTGCGGTGAGCAGGCCCTGTACATATAACAAAAATTCTATAACTTTCACACAATATTTCCTCACATCTTACCTATCTTCCCACGATGAGCATCTTGTTTCATGGAAACAGTGGAAGAAATGGATTTCGCTATGGAAATATACAAGGCCCGATATAACTTGCGGAGAAATGTATTCGCTAGGCAGGTAGGGTACTCATTACAGTAAAAGGAAAACCTCGTAGAAAAATAAGATTTTCTATTCACTAACTGCAAAAATATGGTCGCCACCGAGCGACCAAATTCGCCAAGCCTCGGAAATATGTAATAGGTCTCCACTGTTTTTAATTGACAAGAAAGGGTTGTTGGCCTCGTACGTGGCTCAGGCACATCGCTGTTTGTAAAGAAACACGTTCAAGTTATTTACTTCCTTAACAGTTCATTGGTCGTTCAAATCAAATTATCGATGATTTGCTTCCATCGATCCTTGTAAACGGGTACGGTTAGAATTTCTCCACCTCTGTCATCATTCAAAAACCGCAGGTTAAATTAATTTAATGCGTTGACAGCTGCCACAGCTACGAAAAAGTCGTCATGGAAAGAAGTGGTCTTCATCAATTTGGATCCGGAACTCCACGACGCAGAGCTGACAAAGGAATGTGTCAGAGAACGCGGTCTCGTTCACGAGCCAGATTGAAAAATTCCATGGATTTCCCCTACCTTTCAAAAAGCTCATTTGTAACTGAAGGATCGTACAAAGGTCAATAACGACGGCCTATTTTTCTGTCTGTCACTGGGCCCTTGGACGAAAAGCAACTACCTTTCCTTATAGTTGCCATTATCACTGTTCGCTTGTGTGGCTGAAATACCACTATTTACTTAAAAATACCGCTATTTTGACCAGTCAGCGATTCTTTTGGATATTTGCCGCGTGTCAAAAAAGCGTGACATGGGTGGCGATCCGAAAAGTCTACACCCATAGCACTGGGGTACGGGGAGGAGGTTGATGGGGCAAAATTGAAATTTGTATATCTACACAGATGAATAAACGGAGTTGTAGCCCTGAACCCCTCTTACGAACTTTCTGCGTATGCTATGCAAAGGAAAACAGTAAAAAATACCGATTAATGTGAAAGTGGTAAGGGAGTAAGATATGAGTACAGAGCCGTAGCCAGGATTGGGCAAGAGGGGCTGAGCCTCCCCCCCCTCTGGAAATATAGTCATCTCCCTCTCTGGAAAATATTTTAGTAAAATTTTATTTTAAATTTTACGTTTTGCATGAAATGTTACATGACAAGTGAAATTTTTCTTTGATGTTAAAAATGTACCCAAAATAGCTGTTTACGGTAAAGCTTGTGTACATAACGTTTTTTACAGAAGTTTGTTTTCATCTACTTTACAAAAAAAAAGGGGATAAGGGAAATTATTGAGAGGTGTACTAAAATTTATGTTTTCAATGCAAAATTTATATTACGAAATTCATTCATTAATGTTAAATATATTAGTCTGCTTAGATATTAAGTATTATTAAATATATTAATTTTTTAATACATAAATTTTAATATATCAATTAACCGGCCACGCTTCCAGCCACGACGGGACTGAAACCTTGTCAATTTCCCTAACAATTCCAGGTTCTCCAGCTGATCTGTTACAGTAAACTTTCTTTTAACCTGCTAAGGTTCCTGCCATAACAGGATTGAAAATCTGACCAGTTGAGTAGTTGGCGGATTAATTCGAAAATTGTACTGCTCATAAGAAAAATGTGGTATAATTCAGCTTTAATAAAGAAAAACTATAAATTAAATTAAATTAAGGCAGAATTTTGCCTTCACTTGACAAAGGGAGCAGTTGGCTCCCGAAACGTCGTGTTTTTAAACCTTACGCCAGTGTCGAAATAACTGTTTGTTATGGAATCTCCTGGTGAAACTCTGTATTGTTTCGTTACAAAAAAGAACGTACAGTAGAAAACTATTGTAACACTTAAAAAAAAAATGGATAACATTTTGAACGTAGATACGTCGTTAAATATTAGATGAATACACAATGGAAAGTTCCTTATTTAAAATAATCAATGATTTTCATTTGTTTTTTTAAACACTACCTTTTTGATGTTTCAGCAGAGTGAATAAGGAAAAGGGGGTACCCTGGAAGCAATTCCTAAAGAAGTAAAACCGTGCCTCTCTTTACGAAATCACGTTTAATCAGAGCTATAGACAGAATGGGGCCCAGAGGACTAAACCCCCAAAAAATATAAACAACCTCCTATAAAATATTTTTGGTTTTATTCTTTCTCGAAATGAATTATTGTAGAATTTTGTTTTACATTATGCTTTTTGTTTGTAATTTTTAAGTCTTTGCACACGACATTTGAATTTGTTTCTTGACCTTCAAAATGCGTTCAAAACAGATTTTAACGACAGATATTGTGCACGTCATGCTTTTAACAAAGTTTTAAAGTATACAGTAAGGTGAAGGGCAATTATAAATTTTAGTAATTCTACACACAAGTTTGAAATGCAATATTTATGTTAACAGATTTATTAATTAATATTAAATAGATTAATTTGATTTCATTGCTAAAAATGATTTGTTTACGTAAGCCATTTTGAATGTTGATTATATATTCCATATGTATTGTTGTACGTCTTTTAATTAAGTTTTATTGAAGATTACAGTACTAAGAATTAACTACCTTCACTGGAACGTTCTAAGATTAAGTTGGAAATATTTTGCATAATATATGTATTAAAAATAATAATAAAATACTTAAAACATTAATGAATTCTAGGCTTCACCCCCCCTTAAACCTTCGAAGGCTCCCTGAAAAGAGTTTCAAGCTACGGCCCTGCTTTCAACATCCCAAGACAGTTTATCTTCTGATAGCAAAATTATCATGTTTTATACTCTCTAAGTTTTAATTATCAACTACGATTATAATTCGATGTAAACAACTTTAGATCAAAGGTAAGACCTACACAAAACCAACAGAACTTCACCTGAAGTTATAACCATAATTAAAGTTATTTAAATTTAAGAACCTTATATTTGTTAAGTATAAAAGAAGAAAATATATACTAACTTAGTTATTATGATTACAGTCAATTTAAAGATGTTTTAAGGTATATTTGTTTGCATCTCTCTTTGCAAGCGTCGCAACATCGCGAAATTTGGTGATCACCCCTCCCCCAACTACAAAAATTTCGACAAACCGTTTGACCTCTACATTGGTTGATTTTCGACCTCAGTATTTCGAGAAAACGATCCGACAAAAAAGTTGCTGTGGGGCTTGATCCCTACCATTGATAACAGCGAAACGACCGATCATAGAGCAGGGACAAGAGGAGGAGAATCTCAGCTCACGTAGAAAGAAGGTAATACTTGGAAGGAGAATTCTATTCCTCGACTTGACTGTGGCACGAGTACCTTTTATATGCACTTTATATGCACTACGTTGAAATTAAAATTACTAATTTAAAACTTCGTAAGTGTTCTAAATGTATCAGATAAAAAGGAAGAAATAAATTTGTAAAAGCGATGGAAAGTAGAGATTTTAAGGTAATTATTTTCTTTCTATCTGTCCGTCCGTCCATCTATCTATCTATCTATCTATCTATCTATCTATCTATCTATCTATCTATCTATCTATCTATCTATCTATCTATCTATCTATCTATCTATCTATCTATCTATCTATCTATCTATCTATCTATCTATCTATCTATCTATCTATCTATCTATCTATCTATCTATCTATCTATCTATCTATCTATCTATCTATCTATCTGTCTGTCTGTCTGTCTGTCGGCCTGGCCTGCATATTCACAATATTTAGGTTCGTCAATAATGAACCTCGAATATTTGTAAATAAACAAGATTAAAGTATCTATTGAACTTATATAATATCAAACCTCCACCAAAATCCCTCAGCAGGGCGCCAAAATTGCAGGGTTATAGGCCCGGGCCTACTTATCCCACATGTAAATCCGGTGCTGCTTAAGAAGTGGGTATCAATCAAATACGCCATTTTTCTTTAGAATAAAATCTCTTGAAAAATAACCCCCCACAACATTGCCTAAAAAAGGTCAGTCGAGCATTTTGTAATTGTCCGTGTTAGCAAAAGTACATTTAAGTAGTGTATTTTAACGCTTTGTCACTACATCATTTATTGAATCGTTCGACAGATGGCTTCGAAACGTTAGACTCAAGTGTGAATGTATCGTGCAAAGGCGCAATCTTTGACATGTGTGACAAGTGCCATTTGTCAAAGGCCCTTTTTAAATGGCGAGTGAAGAGGTTTACTGCAAAATGAGGGAGCGAAATAGAGAGAGGAAAGGAGAGGAGAGATTTTGCAGCTCTAGACATGAGAGAGAGAGGCGTTCTGTATTAACTATCTTGATATAATATTAAACGCAAGGGTTGCGAGAGCCAACGCGGGCCGCAGCCTCACTTCGACCCGCCCTATGAATCTTCCCTGGATCGGGGCCCCCACAGTACATACCCCACTAGACCTCATCCGGGCCCCAGGGCTGCAGCCCCCCTCCTGTCGGTTCTGATTGAACGTACATTGGACAAGAAAGGTAATTAATATGGGACCTTTGAATATTGACGACGAAAAACATTTATTTGTCAGAAGCAATAAGGCAAATAAAATATAGAAGGCTAGAACATGCACCCAAGAGAAACCGAACCATGTTTGTAAACAAGCGTTAGGTTGGAACATCGAATCAAAGAGGGGTGGATGAAGAAACACAGGGGAAAAAACTGTGGATGACGAAATTAAAGAGGGCAATGCATGAAGGGAGAGATCAGGGTTTTGACAGAAAATCTGACGTAAATAGGGATTTTTTTTTATGAAGGATTTACGAAGTCCTAGGGCTTTAAGGAGAGAAAAAAGTTCCTCGTATACTTTGCAAACCTCGGATAGTTCTTTAATTCGACGCAATTATAACTCCTTTTAGGAAATAATAAATAATAAATTAAAATTTGAGAAATAATGAATTGGAAGTATTATTTTATAAGCAAAAAACGCTTCATAGAGTTTTCCCGTAACAAGAAAAAGGGGTTTTTGCTTTTATTATTGCTTAAGTCCATCTTAATTTTGAGGAGAGGGGCCGTCTTCTACTATCAGGGCTTTCCCTAGGGCCTAAGATACCAATTAAATTTATAATAGATTTAATTCTGAAAGATGTAGGCAGTTCCAATCAAGGAGACTTTTGAGAATTTATTTATTTATTTATTTATTTATTATTATTATATAGGATTCAAATGCAAAAGTGATCCTGATTCTTGAGAGGTCCACACTTTCAGGAGGCCATTTTAAAACGATATATTATAATTTATTTTATAGTTATAACTTTTTTCTAGAAAAAAATAATATATCAACCTAATTAAATACAGCAGAACCTGTCTAAAGTGGCCAGTTGACCACCTTTGGGACTGGACTGCAATGGTCACCATAGACAAATGGTCACTATATACGACAGACTTTGATATAGGCATGATTGAATCCCTGTCAGTTCTCTTTTTATAAAAAGTGGACATTTTGTTCCGGTCGTTATTTTATCAGATTCCACTGTACATAATATATTTTGCTTTGCTGGTGGTATATGTTTCATCAAACAATTTAATTATCAGTTGTGATAAAAAATATATATATATCTATTTTGAAAAATGGCATCGAAAGTTGCACCAAAAAAGGAAAATCTTGACAGCAAAAGGAGTGTGAATCAATGGATACGAGATACATTTCTTTTAAAGGGAGACCCCCCAGAGACCCTGGACTCCGCATAATCAAGTTATTTTTGTAAAGTGGTGGAACGTAATTATGGAGAGGCAACGCCATAGCTTGGCCCCCTGCTGATGATGCGGTACCTTCCGTCGATGGAAAGCGCAGGAGACAAAAACACATATCTACCATTATACTTGCCCGGTTGAATTATGATTTTATCGGAGTAATCGCCAGATTTTTTTTATTATTAGTCTTTTTTTAAGCCTTTTTTTCAACAAAAGAAGTGTGGCGATGATGAAGTCAGAATGAGTTTTGACATGATACTCATTTCTCATGGCTTATTTTGAAGAGAAACTTACATTTCTGCCAGTTTCTCATTGTCCACTTTCTTTCAATGCGATCGGCATGCTAACTTTTGACATGGCCAATGCACAACACAGGGTAATTTTAGACCGGAGTGCAAGTTTCTGAGTATCTATTTTAAATGCATTTAGATGACTCGCTATAAAGTTCGCCAATTCGAAATAATTAAAATTTTGTAACTTTTTCTTCAATTGGTAACATTTAATTAGTCAACATTTAATTTCACGCCATAAGAAATGATGTACCTAGAGTTTATTCCAAATACTTTGCACTACATCGTGCAGTGGGAATCTACTGGGACAACTTTGATGGGGAAGTGGCTTTGACTATTGATGCTATTGGTGCAATGTTCTGAAACCAAGGTAGTCTTGAGTGACTCGCCAACAGTCGTCACTGCACTCACATCCCAGTGTTGCAATAACTCTACATGAGTGAGTGCTGTCCGGAATTCATAAGCTTAGCAATTGACAGTGGCAAATCAATTACACTTCAGTGAATCCCAAGCCGTTGCACAGGGCCGTGCTTAGCAGGGTGCGAGCTGGGCGGCCGCCCAGGGCCGCTAAAAAAATGCAGTACAAGCATCAAGAAATAAGTTTTTAGCGGCCTTTATATACCTTCCCAGAGTATTTCATCAATTGACCTTTTGTGTGTGACGTTATATTTCCCATGACGTTGATGAAACTTCTAAATGGTGGTTAAAATAAATGAGCACGTAGTCAAATGTGCGTTAGCATCAGAAGACTATGAACGTTATTGTATTTATGGTAGCCTTATAGCCACTAAAGAAACTCCCAGTTTCCGACAAAAAAGAACTTATTGCAAAGTTCTGAGAAGTAGAAATTTATAATTACATTGTACTGGTTTTTCTTTGTGTTTATAATGCGGCAATAGACCTAAAATAACCTTTCAAATTATCCACAAAATAGAAGTTAAGCAAGAAATGCCAAGTGATTGATATATCCCCAGCTAACTTTGTTTTGAAATGCCCATTTTCAATTTAACTTCATTATCTTCTTGTTACCTTTGGAGTTTAAACCCGTGAAGAACTTTATTTTGTAATGCTAAACCCCGGCCAGTTTCTTTTTATCGTTGCGTTACGTTAAAACCTTTTTCAGGGCTGTTGAAATTTGTTTCGTACAGGGTCGCTAACGTCGTAAGCACGATCCTGCATTGGAATGCGTTTGGTAATGATAAAGCAGACCAACTTGCTAAGCTGGGATCATCTCTGCAACAACCTAACCCTCCAGTTGAAATACAATCCGTTAAAAGAACTATCAAATCTAGTTTAAAACGACAAAGACGATTATATTACTCTGATGAAATTATTGGGAAAAGTCAGGACAGTCTACTGAAGTACACGGTACCAAAAGAGATCCCAAGGAAGGTCGGAGTAGCTTACTTCAGACTTGCGACTGGACATGACAACCTACAACAGCATCTCCATCATATTAACCTGACTAATTCGCCTACATGCCCCTTGTGTGAACTTGACCTAATGATAGGGGACCACCTTTTTACATGCCCAAGACTACAAAGTGTCAGGAATGGTAATTTTGTGGAAAATCTTTACCGTGTCCTTTTCAACCTGTCAAACCGATATTAGGCCCATGGGACATTAATGTATGAAAGGCTAGAAAATGACGTTGGGAAAAAAATTTCATTGGTAACGGTTTGCAATCAAAATTTGAAAAACACCTGTTTGAGACGATATCCTTCATAGACGACAAAGAATTAAAGGCCAATATATCTAGCGCCAGATTAAGGTTTTATGAGTCCTAGGCAGAGCTGTGGCCAAGATGGGGCTATAGGGGATGATCCCCCCCCCCGGAAAATATTTTACTCAAAAATCAAATATTGTAGAATTTTATTTTAAATTTTTTGTTTTGTACGAAATTGTACATGACAATGGAAATTGTTCTTTGACGTTAAAAATGTATTCAAAATAGCTTTCTACCGTAGATCTTGTGTACATAATGTTTTTTACATACGTTTGAGTCTTCATATACTTTATAATAAGGATTGGGGAAATTATAGAGAGGTATACTAAAATTTATTTCTTAATGCAAAATTTATTTTAAGAAATTTATTTATTAATTTTAAATATATTAGTCTACTTATATATTTAGTGTTATTAAATATATTAATAAAATATATCAAAACATTTACGAATTTTAAGCCTCTTCTGTAGCTTTCTGAGCCTCCCTGTAACTTGAGAGTCCCCCTCTGTAACAAGCATCTAGCTACGGGCCTGCGCACTAGCGGAGGGATACAATGCCCCCCCCTCACAGAATGTTGCTCTTGCAATATTCGGTCAATAAACCATGACCTTTTCCATGCAATTCATCGTTTGAATAAGCAGGTTTATCAGTAATAGAAGTTTCTGGGACAATTGTAAATAAACAGGTTCATAATAACGCTCTTAATTAAATAATGCCAGGCCTCTGCAGAGCTCCAAAATCGTTGGCTCTTTGGGCCAGGCCTGCTTGATTTATACGCAAATCCGGCGCTACCAATACCCACATGAAGTGCACAGTGCCATTTTGTAGTCTCAGTTTAAAGCTCTCTTCTTGCTCCGGGTTTACCTGGTCTGTACCTAAATCCAACACAGTACAGAACGTATCCTCCTTATGATGAATAATAATTGTACAGAAAGTATAGGAAAACGTGTACTGTCGATTGATTGAAACAAGAATAATTATTGTACACCCCCCCTAAGATAGTTCATGGTTTCACAAAGACTTTCACGGCGCATTTTGGATTGCAAATACTTTTTAAGTTCAGAATTATGTGACAAAATTATTAAACAAGTTTGAACACTTAAAACTTTGAATTTTTACATTTGAACTTTATCATTAATTATTAGGGCACCACGGGCCCATTTAACTCTATGCTTATGGTCGTAGCCTTTGACAAACTGTCGCTGTACCTTCGGTAAACTGAATTCATGGTTTGGAACTAGTGTGATATCTGCTGACCACAGGACGGAATGTCATCTTACAATATCCGCCTGCCTCTGACCTGCATTGAGTCTGCCTATAGCTCTGAAGCACAGTTCCACAGGTGAAGAATATAGTGACATCATTTTAACAAATTGGCCTGCACAAAAATTATCGAACCACTGTTAATCATTTGGTTTTTAGCTTCTGCGCAGCATGGTCTTAATGGGAAGGGTGGCCGCCGAAGAGCAGCACTGTGATCCCAGATTCAGCTTCTATGGATTCGCATAAATCCATGTCAGCGCCAATCAGATACATTCTATACATCGATGCTGTATCTATGCCAATGCCCATAACATTAGAGGTAAATAGATGCAAAAATAATAAAAAATTTTATGGTGAAGTTATTTTATAAGACGTTATAATAACAACGTTGCTTTTAGCTATTTCGACAGCGCTAAACGGTCAGAGCCATGACGGCTTCTGTTTATGTCCGTGCTGTTGATCGGTGTTGCCATCACGTCGGTTGGAAACTTGATTGGGCGGAGGAGTAAAGCGTATTTGTGGAGACTTCTTCAGCCGTGAGACACAAAAGGTTTTTCCAAGTGGGTGAGATAGAGTTACTAAGGAGTTGATCATTAACTGCAACGTTGATGTTTGCTAGAATGTGAAATGCCTCAAAGAAACTGAGATCAAGTGTTGAGTTGACTTTTTTAATAATATGTGCATTAGAGAATAAGAACTTGTGTCCGAATTCCCATGAGTGTTTTGCCAGAGCCGATTTATGAAATTCTTGCTTTCTGACATAAGCCCATAACGTAGTCAAATTTCGTGCATTTTGAACTTCACTTAGCCAAATTACCGCCATCTTTCAATTTGTTGCTTAATTTATGGAAACTAATATAAGGTCTTGTTCTAATTGCAGATTAAAAAGAACAAAAGCACTTCACCTAATAAAGAATGATTGTGAAAAGCATACATAATTTGGCAGGATTTTCTTTTAATCCCAGTTGGTATTTTTCAACCAATTTACTTAAAACGCAACCTTTTCGAATATCTTGGTGTGGAGAATAGGGGAAATCTACTTCAAGTCAAAAGAGCAATCTTTCCTTAATCTGTCTTACTCTTTCTTCTTTTAATTCCTAAAAGGACGTAGAGCCTTCACAAAAGACCCCTATATGCCGGGTCCTTTTATCTCGCCCCATATTGTCCTTTCTCTAATTTTATCTTCAACAGTTATCCACGTGTTTTGGGTCGACCTCTCTTTTTTTTTCTTTCTTGGGGATACCAATCTTGATCCTGTATGAAAACATTGTTCGCTTTTATTAACTTGTAGCTCAACATAATTTATTAATAGTCGTGTAGCTCGTCATATTTTATTAATAGTCGTATAGCTCGACAGTTTATTAATAGTCGTGTCGCTTGACATATTTTATTAATAATCGTGTAGCTCGACATAGTTTATTAATAGTCGTGTAGCTCGATATATTTTTATTGACACTCACATACTATAGTTCAAAACAGAAAATACACAAAATTGGATCCTAATACGCAGCTGAAAAAATGCCCATATATGTCATTTGCCTTGCCCCAGTTCTCCCTTCATCCTAGCTACAGGCTTGAAAATATGTTTTTTTTTTTTAAAAAAACAAAAAACAAAAAATATATATTATTTTTACATATATAGTAAATACCTTACTTGATTACGAAAATTTAATTTGCCATAGATTTTGTTTCGCAATAAAGTTAAAACTGAGATTTAAGCATGTTAATTACAAGGCTATATGACTACAAGCACAACCGGAAGTACGCGGATAAATATACTAATATAAAAAGGTTTTCATGTTCAATGATGACATACTATTAATTATCAAGAGTTTGTAAGTCCACTTTGTCATGAAGAGAATAAGACTGATTAGTGTCTTACTTTTAAAAAACGTTTACAAGGAAGTTTTCCAGAGGATTAGGTATCTACCATATATAAATGCCTTTAAGTTTTTCCTCGGTAATTCTTTAATCTTGCGACGCCAAGTATTTCCATGAACAGCAGCATTACGAATAACTGCTTCTTTCGTGACAACACGAGCGCCATTAACGAGGGGGGGGACCCGTCCCCTCCCTAAATATCTGTTCAGGCTCGTAGCTAGATGCCATTGCAGGGGGCTCAGAATGCTACGGGGGAGGGAGGCAACAATCCGTTAATGTTTTGATGTATTTTATTAATATATTTAATAACATAAATATCTAAGTAGGCTAATATATTTAACATCAATGAATAAATTTCTTAACTTAAATTTTGCATTAAAAACTTACAGAGGTATGCTTAAATTTTTAATTCCCATATCTTTACATGAAGACTCAAAACTCTGTAAAATACATGATGTATAGTCCGTTCGCGGAAAATTGACCAGTGGTATCGTTAGAATTCACGGGAGCTGACGTCACAAACGGGTTGGTTCATTGCTGTAAAGGGAAGGGCGACATTTAATAACCGGTTTTTCGCTCACATTTGTCTGCGAACGGATACACAGGATCTACAGTAGAAACCTATTTTGAATACATTTTTAACGTTAAGAACAATTTCCATTTTCATGTACAATTTTATGCGAAACAAAAAATTTGAAATAAAATTCTAAGATACTTTATTTTGAAAAACTATTTTCTTGGAGGTTGCAGGGGGGGGAGGTGACCATGTTTCCAGGGGCGTGTCTCAGTCCCCTCTAGCCACAGAATGGCTACGGCTTTTTACCTATTTAGGGGTTTCCTTCTAAATAATATTTATAGCGGACACTTGGTAAGAAAAGAGATCAGTGAGATATAAAGTCAGAGGACCACGGAGTTAGAACTACACAGTACTTTGAACAGGGGACTTTTAATTATAACCATCTTCTACAGAAGGTCATTCACACATTATGGAAACGAATTTAAATATCCATTGTAATATGAAAATTAATACTCATGTAGGTGGGGCCCTATCATACGTTTTCTGGCTATATAAGCTGTGGTATTTAACGCGGTATTATAATTTACCAGCAAAAATTCTCTCAAAAATAAATTGTTGGTTAGAAGGTTATACGACCGCTCTTCCCGAAATGAAATACTCCTATTCTGCAATTGGGAAACGATGGAAGAGCAAAGGAAATACCATTTTGTTTGTTTGTTTGTTTGGCTTTTTTATGGCGCAAGAGCGCCATAAATACCATTCCGACAAGGGTGTTTACATTATTCTTCATCAACTTGACATCATTCGAAAAGTGAAAGCTATGGTTACCATTAAAAATCATCCAATGCAAAAAGCCATCGCCATGAGGTTAGGAATATGCCCCGCAACCGCAAAGAAAATCATTGCTCATGATTTGAACCTTAAAGCTGTACACAAACCGGAGGTTCACAAGCTTCTGCCTCGCCATATTCAGGAGAGGGAGACCAACTGCAAAAAATGACAAGAGAACTTCTTGTCTGGCGAAAAATGGAAGGAAGTTGTGACCCAAGATGAGCTCTGGAGTTATCTAAGTGATTATGGTAAAAAAAAAAAATAGCGATTTGTTACCGTCGTTATGATGGGACAGACCTACAAATGTGGTTTCGCGAATGCAAAAGAAGTTTCCCTAAAGGATTTATGGTGGTTACTGGATTTAGTTATGATGGTAAACTAAAGTCGTATCTAAGATTAAAACCAATTCCCAATATTATCAAAGAGATGTTCTGGAGCCGATTTTATAGAAAGATATCCCTAGTCTCTATGGAAACGGCTCCCAAGATGTTGTCTTTCATCAAGACAAAGCTTCTAGCCATACTTCGAAATCGACCAAGGATTTCATGGTGAAATTGTAAAATGACACCGAAATAACACCCATTCCTTTTAGCCATATCCCTGCCAAGTCAACCGATGCAGAGCCGATGGATTTCTGTGCGTTCAGTCTCTTTAAAAAATTCACTTGGGAGAAGACGGCCAGGAACATTACAGGGTTTGTGGCAAACAGTGCAAAAGGAGTGGAAGAAACTTGATATGACTGTACTTCAAAACAGCTTGTTATCATGGAAATACCGTTGCAGGGCAGTATTTAAGAACCATGGCCTTCAAATAGGACATTCCAGGAAAAACAAATTTGGATTATTGACACAGAAATAACAGTTTAAATTCGTTTCCATAATGTGTGAATGACCTTCTGTATATTATAGCGAAGAAATTGGAGGTTGTTTACTATGGGATAAAGACAGTAATTCCTTACGTCGGAAACTGTGTCAAAATCTTTCCTATGTTAGTTTTTCATTTATTGAATAAAAATTGAAAGCAGAAAAAGAAAGTGGCATGTTACACGAATCATCGCTCTATTAATTTCTCCGTGCGGGGGGGGATCAGATAAATTTTCATTATAAGAGGGACACTAATTAAGTCTGAATGCTACATCGTAAACTTCAAGAATGCGCGCTTATTGAAAAACGCAAGTGCGGGGAGGAAGGAGGAGGCATTAATAATTGAAACAACCCAAGAAAAGGCGGCTGCGGTGACGTCATGATATGGAGCGTCTCCTGCCGAGCGCTAGATGAACTACCGGATGACGTAATGAGATGACGGTTGCTGGCGCCCCCCTGTGGTGGCCCGCGGAAGCAGCAGGAGATCCACGATGCAAAATTACTGCACAATGAACGGTGTTTACTAGATTTGGCTATTTTACTATCGTCGACAAGATACAAATGTAGCCGTTATGTAAATTTGTCGTGTAACCTTCTCTCCTATGATTAAAATGATACTGTCGAGCTGATCCACGCAGTGGCGTTCGAAAGAGGGGTTCAGGGGCTCAAGCCCACTATTGCATATCAAAACACATTGTTTTCTCTAAGGCCGCATTACATAATCTTCTTTAAAGCCATTTGAGCCCCCACATGCCTTTTGAATTACTACACTATTGGATCTAAGTTTCAATTAGTTTTCGCAATTTTTATTTGTTGCGACTATGTATCACACATGTTTCTTTCAAAAATACAATAGCAACTAGTTGCAAAGCACAGAATTAAAAATGCACTATTGAATCTTTATAACTCATTACGCGAATGATGTTTTGCTTACAAGTTTTGGTTTGTATGCAGACACCTTGGAGAAAATAGCATACGAACCCTCTCAGGAAAGGGGAGAGGAACTGGGTTTCCTCATACAGCGAAATCTTCGAATAGCGGACACGTTGGGACTTGAAAATCTGTCCGCTGTTTGGAGGTATCTACTATTTGAGAAGGATAGAGCATAGTAAGCATTCGAACTGGGAATTAGAAAAGCGTCCGCTATTCGGGAAAATTCGTTATGGAGGTATAACATAACATACTGTATTACTATTTCTTAAAATATCTTTCTGTTTGCAGATGGTAAATGTTTAGCGCATTAAAGACTTCGAACAGGGGAGATATACATGTCGGTTATTCAGAGTACATGTAGCCAGTATTAAAGCCATAAGCGTAGAGTTTTATAAGGGCCCATGAGGGTCCGAACCCTGTCCAATAATTTGAAATAAACTGCAATTTTACATACTGTCTGTTCACGAAAAGAAATCCGATGGAGCCGTTAAAAATAATGGGAGGTGACGTCCCACACCGGCTATCCACTTACATCAGAGTAGGACTCCAATCTCAGAACTTGTTTTTGGCCGTCGCCAAAAAAACGAGTGTAGAACTTGGAGTCCTACATCGTTGCTAAGCGTCTAGACCTCCGGATATTTTTAATTGTACAATCGGACTAATTTTCGTGAACAAACAGAATCACTCTAGAGTTTGCAAAATTAGTTGCAAGCACATATTTTGTACATTTATACATTACAATATATGTAAAATTGCAATTTATTTCAAATTATTGGGGGGCTCGGACCCCCCGGGCCCATGTAACTCTACGCCTATGGTAGACAGTATACTGTAACGTATAAATATACGTAATGTGGGTTTACGCCAGTGGCGTACCGATAACCCCTGCATGGCGGGGAGAGGGCAAGAAAAAGGAGGCCCCTTTCGTCTTCGTTTATTTTTCATAAAATTTATTTATAATGTTTCCTCTCTCTTAAAGAGAGAATTATTTTAAATGTAATAAAAACACAACAATTAAAACAATCGTTTTAAGAAAAGTAAATTATCATCCGAGACCAAGCTATACCTATTAATATGGTTTATTATTCTTTATGTTGCTTTTATTTAACGATTGTGACTTTTTAATTAACAATTTCCCAAGTAAATATGCTGTTAATTAGATAGTCGTTCAATAGATATTTCGATCATAAATCCATCGATTTAAAGGAGCCACAGTAAGACCTCCATAACGAACACTCGCGAACAGAGATCATCTGTGTTTAGGGCATAGGCGTGCGCAGAAAGTTCGTAAGGGGGAAGGGCACAATGGGGTGGGGTTTACAGAGCTACAACTCACATATTACAACGAGGGCGAATCAGAAAGTCTTTGCTCCTATTTTTTATTAGCCAAAATAAGGTACATACAGGTAATTACAAATATACGTACTATTCTACGTACCTTACACTATTTTTCCACATAGTCCCCACACCGGTTCAGACATTTGTCCCATCGCAGCACTAAATTTGAGATGCCCCTGTGGTAGAATTCGTCCGGCTGACTGTGGAACCACCGTCGGACTGCTGTCTTGGCTTCATCGTTGCACGTGAATCGCTGTCCTGCCAGGAACTTCTTCAGCGGACCGAAAACGTGGAAATCACTAGGGGCGAGGTCCGGACTGTATGCAATCAGAACCGCCGACAAGCTCCGGTCATTTCACTGGGAGAGTCTGGACCACCCACCATACAGTCCGGACCTCGCCCCTAGTGATTTCCCCTTCTTCCCTGGGTGCTGTTGGCTCGAACAACGATCCGGCAGCAAGACGTCGAAAGGCGATGGGGAACAATCTGTTCGTGGAACTATAATGAAGATAATAGGCACTAAATAATACCTGTACCGGGTAATAAAAAATAGAGGCAGGGACTTTCTGATTCGCCTTCATATGTTAAATATATAAAATTTCATTGCAATGTTGGTTACAACCCCATCAACATCCCCTGAGTTCACCAATGGTTTAGGGGACAGTTTCCCAATATCCCAACACTCTCGAATGGCGGACACTTCCAATTAGCGGACAAATTCCTAAGTCCCTAGGTGTTCTCTGTTCAGAGGTTATACTATGTATCTGCGCTCCTATTCGTCAAACGCAGATTTAAAGAAGGAAAAAAAATATACATTGTCGTAGGGTTTTACATGGGCCCGTGGGGCCCGAGCCCTCAAATAACCTGGCAAAAAATTGCGATTTTATGCGTAATGTAATTGCGTAATCTATAAATGTACATAAAATGTGCTCAGGCCCCCCCAATAGTTTTGAGAACTCTACGTCCTATAAGCGCCAGCAGAATGATTTAAAATGGCGACGAATGTTGGCGACTTTTCTTCGAGAGTTTCTGGCAACCCAATATCGGAGGTGTTCTCTGAGCGTCATGTAATCGATCACAGACATCGTTACGAATAGAGCGACATTTGTCATTTTCTTAAGAAATTGAATATATATCGAGGCGACGTACCGGTAAATTATTTGCCAAAATCCACGGATCTGCTTTTGAGTTCGTTGTTTATTTATTATCTTTCGTTTGGGCCACATAGGAAATGGAGTACTGCCGCGCACACACTTTTCTTAAAAAAAAAAAGTATATTTCATTTATTTCCACTTCCTCTATCTTATCAATTCGCATGCATTACGATTGATGAAAGCCGTACTTTCAGAATGAAATAGACAAGCAATAACTTTGCACCAGAAGCACGGGCGCCGTTAGTGGAAGGGGGCGGACCGGCCCCGCGGCCCCTGATCGCAATACAAACCAAACAAAGAAACCTAAACTAACAAAAGAATGAAAAGCAAAATTGGGAAGAGAGAATTTAAATAAAAATATACAATTGGAAAAACAAATTTTTTTAATAAACTTTATGATCGTTGACAATAATGACACTCCATATGACTACAGCAAAAAAATATCTATTATGGCGGCAGAAATATAATTCAGTGTGATATCTCACTTTGTAATCACGGGAAAATGTTGCAGTACGTCAATAGAACTGAGGTGGACGAGGCTCGCGTAAGGAAATGGAAGGAGAGCAGAAGTGAAGTTTGTAACAAGGCCCTCTTTTCAGTAGAGAGATAATAGTCGTGTAACAGTATCTGTGGTCAAACAGGATCGATAAGATAAAACGTTGGAATATTCGCAGTCAAAATCCCGTGTTAGAGGTAACAGAGCAAAGGGGATATAGTAGGCTATGGGATATTCACTCAGGCAGTTTGCTACACCCCTTAATAACCCCCCTAAATTTCTTGACATACATCCCTAAAACTCAAAGTTCATATACCCACTAAATATTCAAATTACAAGAAAGAAAAAAAAATATTGCGCAAATTATTTTTCTATAGATTTTTGCATGTGTAAATTGTAATAATCTTTTATACGTAGCAGTTTTTCAAAGACAAATACGGATAATGTGAATTTGACACTCCTCTGAACAAATATCCTGGCAAATACCCTGGAACAGATTAACCCAAGGATTAAATTTTGAGTTAAAATGTTTATAGACTGAGATTGGAACCCACAAAGAAAGAGGAAAGGAGGTAGACCAAGCAACATGTGAAGGAGCACTGTAGAAGATGAAATTAATAAAGAGGACAAAGCATGGGGAAAGACCAAGAGACTTGGCGAAAACCGATGCAAATTGTCACCTTTTATGAAGGCCCTACGTCTCTCCAGGAACCAAGGAAACGAAGAGGAGGGAGACATTATCCACACTGTTGTCGATGTATAAGATCATGTTGTTGACGTACAAGATCGTGTTGTTGATGTACAAGTTCATGTTGTCGACGTACAAGATCGTCTTGTTGATGTGCAAGATCATGTTGTTGACGTACAAGATCGTGTTGTTGATGTACAAGATCATGTTGTTGATGCACAAGATCGTGTTGTTGACGTACAAGATCGTGTTGTTGACGTACAAGATAGCGTTGTTAATGCACAAGGATCAATACTCCAGACCAAAGTAAGTTCCAAGGTGCCAGAGACTCGAAAAGAGTTAGAAGTTTGGAAGAAGTATTCCAATATTTAGAAAACCATTAGAACAGAGGAAAATAAGATTGAAACAGAGGGGGCCAGATGTGGGGCCGCTCTTTGTTTGATACCCACATATAACTTATAAGTATATAAAAAATATTATCTTTCCACTAAGTGCAGGCCACCTTAAGGACAAAAAGGCCTTTAAGGCTCTGTGCCTGATTTAGCCATATCGGTCAAATTGGCTTAAGGCCGATCTTGGGTACAGAGATTAAAGCAAAAATAAGAGTATGAAGTAAGTACTATTCTGCATTCCGGAAAGTGTTAAGTCACTGGCGCACGCAGGGGGTGTTCGTTGACGGCACTTGTACCCCCCATTGTGATGGAATTTTATATTATATGGAGTTGAAGCTCTATAATGTCACATTACAAGCCTGTAACACTCACTTATGAACTTCCTTTGTACGCCTATGTGCTAAGTTCCCCAAAAATGTATCATGAAAACTAAAATTTATCATCCATAAATAATAAGACCTGCAGTTGTACACGAAGTGGAAATATGGCCATTGACTACTACAGATAAAGAATTGTTGAGAGTATGAGAAAAATGTTTCTCGGAAAATATATAGAGCAGTTAATAAAAATGGCGAGTGGACAATTACAAATATATACAGGGTGGTCCTAAACTATATGTCAAAAATGTAAAGGCAGGTAGAGGGGACCTAAATAAGCAGATTTCGTATAGGAATGTGTGTGCGGTAATGACACATTAAAGCGCTAGCTTGTAAAGCAGTATGAATCACAGGAAACTGAAAAGACAAGTAAAGACAAAAGAAAACAAAAATTTATTAATAGTTTACAAGAGGTGCTCGAAAGAGCGGCCACCAACAGCGATACAAGATTCACAGCGACGGCGCATGGATCGGCGTACATTAGAAAAGACGTCAGGCATGTCGATCACATGTCCAGCAGCAACAGAGAAGCGGGCAACAAGATCTTCTTCAGATGTGACGGGACTCTCGTACACCAGGCTTTTAATATGACCCCAGAAGAAAAAATCCAAGCAGGTTAAATCTTAAATCAAGCAGTTTAAAACACTTTGATGGCTCACACCCAACGCACGTCCTACAGCTCTCGAGCTTGTCGAAGGATTATCCTCGACTGTGTTCAGTATTCTTTCTTCCACTGCAGGAGTTCTGCGATATCTTCCAAAGCCAGTTCCACGCCTGGAAGCATAAAATGATCCACTCATGCGTAACTCCCGATGCAGACGCTCGAATGTTCGACGATCCGGCTGATTCCTATCCGGGAATCGCTCCCTGTACATCCTTTGAGCAGCTAATCCATTTCCTTGTGCAGCCCCATACATGAAATGCATGTCGGCCAGCTCCGCATTGGTGAAACGATGCATGCTGCTCGAGATCCGTGCGGGAAATGATGAATCCAGCTAGCGAAGCGCTTTTATACGCCGCAGTCATCAGCGCTCTCTACCGGCTCAAGGCGACATTACCGCACACACAATCCTATACGAAATCTGCTTATTTAGGTCCCCTCTACCTGCCTTTACATTTTTGACATATAGTTTAGGACCACCCTGTATATATATATATAATGGACGATCCCTTGCTTCTGAAGCAAAACTTCAGGAATTGGAAGAAGAACTTGACAAGATCAAATGGGACATTGTAGGACTCAGTGAAGTTAGAAGAAAAGGTGAAGAGTTGGTGGAACTTAAAAGTGGACATTTGTTTTATTATAGAGGAACGGAAACTGGAAGAACAAGTGGTGTTGGCTTCTTAATCAACAAAAGAATTAAAGACTACCTTCTTGAAGTCGAAAGCACGTCAGATCGAGCAGCGAGGCTCGTTGTTCAACTAACCCAGCGATACCAACTTCAAATAGTACAGGTATATGCACCAACATCAAGCCATACCGACGAAGAGGTTGAAGAATTTTATGAAGAAATCAAACAGTTACACACCAAAGGGAAACAACATATCAAGCTCATCATGGGGGATTTCAATGCAAGAATTGGACAACAGGAACAAGGAGAGACATCGGTTGGTAAATACGGATATGGGGAAAGGAATGAACGTGGCGATCAACTCATCGAATTTGCAGAAGCTGAAAATCTTAGCATCATGAATTCATTTTTTAAGAAGAAACCGCAAAGAAAATGGACATGGAAACACCCAAATGGGGGAACTAGTGAAATTGACTATATCCTGGCAAACAAGAAATCAATTATTGAAGATTGCAGTGTACTGAACAGATTTAATACTGGAAGTGATCATCGAATGGTGAGATGTAAAGTGCACTTAAATACTAAATTAGAACGACAGAAGCTCATTAGGAAACAAGTAAGTAAGAGGGTGGATTTAAAGAAATTAAAAGAAAATACCGAGGCATTCAAGTTGGAATTAAAAAATCGCTTTTCTGCACTGGAAGGACTTATTGATGAAAGTGATATCTCAGAAGCAAATGAAAACATTGTTAAGACAATAGTTGAAACTGCTGGGGAAATTGGTGGTGTAACCTGTAAAAAGCACAATAGCAAATTATCTGAGAAGACGAAACAGCTCATGAAAAGGCGAAGAGATATGAAGGTGGACAATCAAAATACCAGTTCCAGGATTGAGTACATAGAACTTTGTAAAACTCTGCGCAAAAGCATGAAAGAAGACATAAGAAAATTCAACTGTGAGCTAGTAAGGAAAGCCATTGAAAATAACAAGAGCCTTAGGGTTGTTAAAGGAAGTTTATCTGTTGGGAAGAAACACATCATTGCATTAAAAGGAGAGGATGGCACCGTAACAAGAAATAGGGAAGAAATACTTAGAAGAGTTGAAGAATTCTACAAAAATCTATACGAAAGTAACAGTGGATTAAACGAAGACATTGAAATAGTCGAAGGAACAGCTCCTAAAATCTTAAAAGAAGAAGTTTCATTTGCAATAAAAAGTATGAAGAAAGGAAGAGCCCCTGGTGATGATGGTATTACATTAGATATCCTAAAAGAAGCTGGAGAATATGTAGAAGACATACTTGCAAAATTCTTTACCAAATGTCTTAACAGCGGTAACATACCAAACCAATGGGATTCTGCAACAGTAATTCTTTTGCATAAAAAAGGTGATAAAGAGGATTTGAAAAATTACCGACCAATTAGCTTGTTACCTGCTATTTATAAAATCTTCACAAAAGTGCTAACACATCGCCTGCAGAAAAAATTAGATGCAGCTCAACCAAGAGAACAAGCTGGATTTCGAAGTGGATTCAGTACAGTGGACCATATTCAAGTATTAAGAGAATTAATTGAAAGAACACATGAATATGAACTTCCATTGTGTGTGGCATTTATTGACTATGAGAAGGCCTTTGACTCTATTAAAACATCAGCAGTCATCAACTCTTTAAGATCAACAGACATTGAGGATGTGTACATTGACATGGTGAAACGTGTGTATAAAAATGCAAGTGCAAAATTTCGGTTACATAAAGATACCAAAACTATCAAACTTGGCAAAGGGGTGAGGCAGGGAGATACCATTTCTCCAAAACTTTTTACTTCAGCTTTACAGATGATTTTTCAGCAGATAAATTGGAATAACAAGGGAATAAAAATAAATGGTGAATATTTAAATCATTTGCGGTTTGCTGATGACATTGTTATTTTTTCAACGAACCCATTAGAACTCCAAGACATGGTACAGGAGCTCTCAACTAGAAGTAAAGAAGTTGGACTCAAGATGAACCTACAAAAAACTAAGATCATGTTCAATAATTTCGTAGAGGAAACAAAAATACAAGTTGACAACATTGAGCTAGAAATTGCTGATTCATATATTTACCTTGGCCAGCTGATTTCAATGGATGGCAACATTATGAAAGAACTCAACAGACGTATTAAACTTGGCTGGAGTGCATTTGGAAGAAACAGTTTTATCCTGAAGGGGAAATTGCCTTTGTGTCTAAAAAGAAAGGTCTTCAACCAGTGTGTATTGCCAGTCCTCTCTTATGGATCAGAGACATGGAGTCTAACAGTTGGAGCAATACGAAAGTTACAGACAACGCAAAGGAGCATGGAGAGGTGCATGCTTGGAATAACTAGGAGAGATCGAAAAAGAAACACTTGGGTGAGAGAGCAAACTAGAGTAGAGGACATCATTGTTAAAGTAAAAGGGCTGAAATGGCGATGGGCTGGGCATATTGCAAGAAGAACTGATCAACGATGGACAACAGAAATTCTGAACTGGATTCCAAGAGACCACCGAAGACCTAGAAAACGTCCTCAAACTAGATGGGTGGATGAAATAAGAAAACAGGTTGGGGTGACGTGGAAGCGAATTGCTCAGGATAGACTTGTGTGGAAAGCATTTGGAGAGACCTTCATCCAGCAGTGGATAGATAATGGTTGAATATGATGATGATGATATATATATATATATATATACACTATTTGTATCAAGACTTATAGTTTGCGATGGATGGAAATGGAGACGCCTTAGTAAAAGATAACTATATTTCTACGTGGCGGATGAAACATTTAAATAGAGCAGACCGTAGCGAAAAAAAAAATACAGAAATAGGCTACAAACGAAGAAAGTACAATACATAAACGTTAATTAACATGACTATGATTTAACGTGATAGTTAATGCTTGAAATGCAATATTCCACTGCTGCTTTGAACACTATCAAAACACTGCAATATAAACAAGAGTATAGAATAATCTGTAACAATAGGAATCTGCAACAGTAGGAGAAAACTACACATATGACGACGTGCTTGTAAACTCAGCATTTTTTTTTGTTTTTTTGTTCAGTTGCGTTTAGTTTAATTTATGCACAATTGAAATGTCTTTGTTCTGTTAATTGCATCTCAGTCATTGTAAATAACTCTCAAAATATTAAATTATATGGCTATTATATGATATTACAAATAAATTTCCAGAATAATATAAATAAAAATAATAATACAAAATAATAAAATTCCAGAATAATAACAAATAAAGATATTAATGCAAATAAATTTCCAGAATGTTATCGCGATTAATAACGTTCTGGAAATTCATTGACAGATTTATTTACAACATGTGCTGTTTGGTTTTAAATGGCTACTTTTCAGAGCATCATTTTGATTTTGAAAGAAAATATGTAATTGAGAACGTACAAAAGAATAAATCAGTTCTCGATAACAATTTGGAGAGATGTGAAGAGATTAAGTGTTGTATATTTCACTAATTCGCCTTTCTAAAGACATACATATATGGAATATGCAAGTGGTCCAACCGCTTTATATATGTTATTTCACCATTATATCTCATTTATTTATATATAAATTATATAACATACATTTTGTACAGGGTTCCAAGGAAAGTCTAAATGCGGCCAATAATTCTTGAACTAAGACAGATATTGAAACTAAAGTTAATTATAGTAAAATGACTATGTACTATTAGATGACATGAACAGCAGCGTCCATGGTAAGAAATGAAGTTAAAATTTTGTTCGAAAGATAAAAGATAGTATATTTTCAATTAGAAAGTTGTAGAGCATCCCAGTTAGTAAGAAAGATATACCGCTCCCATATAGTATGCACATGCAAGGCCACAAAGCGGAGGTGTTTTCACAGTTTCTGATGCATCGCTTTCAGTTAATGCTTTCTGACATTTTCAAGTTGAGTTGAAGATCATGGTTTCTTTCCTTTAAGAACAACTCAACTCTAAAGCGCTAGAAACATAGAAAGATATGCATTGAAACTTCCGGAACATCTCATTTTGTGGCAGTACGTACATATTGCATATAAGTCGTATATAATTTCTTACTGGTGAAGGATGCTCTACAACTTCCTAATTGAAAATATTTCTCTATCTTTATTATTTTTCGAGAAAAAAATTTTTAACTTCATCAATTCGCCACCAGGGGCGCTGCTGTTCATCTCATCTGATAGTACATAGTCATTTTACTATACTAACACCTAGTTTTCTTTGCAATATCTCTTTTTGGTTCAAAAAGTTATTGGCCCATTCGGAGTTTCATAGTA
>QLNU02015270.1:27846600-27862913 GCA_006491805.2 Dysdera silvatica
CCGTCACGTTCATTTTAGCTCGAGTCCCCTGTCTTGCCCTTTGCCCAGTTTGCTTAGAAAGAAGAGAGGAGGAGGATAAGCAATAAAGGACAAGCTCCAATTTACAGATTCCGTAATATGAGCCATATAGCTAACTAAATGCACTACATAAATAACTAAATTACATACAATAAAAAAAATCCTAATCAGAATTATAAATAAAATGTTCATTTCAACATGAAGATAAAAAACGTTGAATGTCTATCACCCACTCCTGTCCCTTGGTGTCCGATGATCGATTAATCGCGAGGTTCATATTCTATATTTCTTTCAAAAGCAACTCTTTGCTCTGTGTCATCATTGCCAATTGAACCGGACAATGGATGGTTTTCTGAAAAACAGACGAACAAGGGGAGAAACAGCGAAACAGTATTTGTCACATGTTGACCAACTCACATGATAGTTTCCATCTGTTATAGCAAAAAACCGTGTGTAATTTAGCCTTGAGCTCCAAGTTTTGAGTTAATAATTAGTTACATAATGTAAGCCTAATTTGGTAAAGGTAATTTAATATAATTCTTAGCGGGCGATAAATCGCCCTGACAAAAACATTGAAAGGTCACTCCACAAAATTATATATAAAAAGGTAGCAAGCATTTGAATAACATTTTCAAGACAACACGAGCAAGCAAAAGGTATTTTGTAAGGGTAAACTAATATTCAACATTACATAAAAGCCATGAGATTTTTAAGCAAGCCCACATATATGCTGTCAATAAAATAACTTATAAGGGAAAGCAGGGCTACAATTTTTGCATATTATACAGTTAAGTATTATTTCATGTTAATATTCTATGTTCATGTATGTCTATATGGAGTCATAGTCATGTAATCCCTCAAAGCAAACTTTTTGCATACATTAGTGATATACTATATGGCCAAAAGTATCAAGACACCCCTCCAAAGAAGTGAATCTGCCTGTTCACATGGTGTGATACGTCATCAAACAATATAAAAGTGCTGGTAGAGGATTGCTAGCTCCCATTAGATAGAAAATGAGTATGTCAGTATAGTTCAGTGACTTCAACCATGGCATGATCACTAGATACTACCATTGTAAAAAATCAGTATGTGAAATATCGACGTCGCTACAGGTGCCGAAATTTGGAATAACAAATCTTGTTTCATGATCTGGTAGTTCGAGCAATGAAATGGGATTGGGCGATTGCTCCATATCCGACAACATTGTGCCAACTGTCAAGTTTGGTGGTAGAGGAATAATGCTGAAGGTGTTTTTCTTGGTTCAACATAGATTTCTGAGTTTCTCGGGCTGGAAAAATGAACTCTAAACTGTGTTCTTGATATTCCAAATGACGCTGCACTCCCAACTCTCTGACAACAATTCGGAAAAATCCCCTTTCTAGTCCAACAAGGTAACAGTTCTGTTCATACATCGAAGATTGTGTGGCCATGGTTTGATGACATGGGTGTTTAAAAACTGGACTGGCATTCACTGATCTTGGATCTCAACCCTATTAAATGTCTCTGGGACGAATTAGAATGCCAATTACGTGCCCAGGCAAATCATCCATCTTCTCTGGCTGGGCTCACTACAACTCTCATGGAAGCCTGGACGGTAATTCCAGCAACCATCTTTTAAAACCTGGTGGAAAGTCTTCCCAGACTTGTGCAGACTGTGAGTGATACAAAAGGTAGACCAACATCCTATTAATATGTGCCACAGAAATCCCCGATCCTACAACAAGGGGTGTTCGGATAATTTTGGTCACATAATGTATTATACAGGGTGGTCTGGAACTTTATTGACAAAACGAGAGGGGTGATATTACACGTCAAGATAAACAATATTTGCAATGGAACTTAGGGCCGCATCCCAGTCATAAACACAAGTAGTCTGGAAAATGTCCGGCATTCAAAAGAATGTAAAACTAGTGCATGAGAAGCACAAGATGTGACGTCCTAATCATCTATGCATTTCATCTGATCTGATTTGCATCCAGGAGCGGAGTGAGCCACTGGCTCGGCGCATTCTCATGTGCGATAGGATTCGCACCCTCCTATAATGCACGGTGGGCACCCTTTGAGAATACCAGTCCGCCCCTGTGCTTTCAATGCACCAGCTGTAGACACCTTTGATGCTGGACGTTTTCTGTACTCTCTTCTGGTACTATGAATGGGGTGAGGCCTTATCGGGGGTTTATCCAGGATTCATAAACTGGGGGTGTACAAAATGTTTAGGGGGTGTGGATTGGAGATAATCGATTATTTACGTTTTTGTTTTTTGGATAACTTTTGGCGGCTATAGGCTATACTACATGTGTGTCCCCTGTGCGATTTGTCGTCAAGACGTGGCAACCCTGCCGCGGCAACCTCCTTTCCGGATTACGTCATCATGCGCTCGCTTCCCGGCCGCCATGTTTTTTTAAGGAGTAATTACCTGTTATACTGAGTTTACTACCTATTATACTCTTTTCAGATTTTTTTAACCAAAAAAAAATACTTCTGTCTTTAAGCTTCTGAGCTTTTATGGCTTTTAGAATCATTTCCTCCACTTCCTCTTTGTGACACCGTCTCCACATATACTCTGCGTAGTATGAGTCAAACAGCTTTTCAGTGCCGACATTGCGATGCTCCACGTTCCCCCCATACCTCCCCCTTCTTCCTCCTCCCCATATCTTCTGCGAAGTATGAGTCCAACAGCTAATAAATGCTGATTTGTCAAGTATGAATACAACAGCTTTTCATTACCAACATCGCGATAATCCACATTCCCCTCCTCTCCCCTTTTTCCCTCCATATCTCTAACCTTTTCTCCCTATACATCCTCAAACCTTTTCCTCCTATACCCCCTTTCCATCCTAAATATACTATCAATTTCAATCTGTTACAAAAGTAAAAACATTTAAACAATCGCTCATCCTATCCCTACAACTCACAAACCACCACCGTCACAAACCGACGATACGACACTATAGCTACCATGCGTACATTTTTAACGCTTCACAAAACTTTCCCTCCCTTTTAAGAGTATAGCATTAGTTTTGGAGACGAGTTGGCGACAAAACAGGGGATTCACCTGCAGTACTACCACCACCCTTTTGGCTGATTTTAGGGGAGGTTTTTTTTGCGGTGGGGTGTTCAGGTGTTAGTAGACACACTGAAAGGGGGAGGGGGTGTTTAGATTTCATTAAGGGGGTGTATCAAAAAATATGGAGGGGGTCTTGGGGTTGTGTATAAATCCCTGGGCCCTAGGTTCCACTGAAAATATTATTTGTTTTGATGTGTACTATAACCCCTCACATTTTGTCGGTAGAGTTCAGGAACACCCTGTCTATACTATATAAACGTGTTTCGTGGGTGTACGATAAAATTGGCCGGTTCACAAACAGAATATCAAAACATTATGTTCCGAATAAACTGAACTTTAATTACATACGTACGATAATATGGATTCCGAGATTAACGTAAGCTTGTACAATCGTGAAGAACATACGCGTGCAAAGGCGTCGACGTTACGAGGAAGTCTCTCTCTAATCACTTACTTTGCCGCGAACTTAGCGTCAGTTTTGGTACCGGATTGGAAAAGTTTTGGTTCTGGTTAGCAGGTGTTGCCATCCCTAGACGGAAAGTGTGCCACTACAACTATATTGTAGTTTTTTGTAATCAAAACGTAATGTGGCGTCATGACCCACACCAATTCCCCCCGCGTACGTCACTGGTGCTTTAAAAATTTAAAACTTAATACGAATAAATAAATACATTACTCTGCAAAAAGTTTCAGGATTTTGAATCACTCCAAAGCGCCGGGCTTCAGAGGACCGTTTTGAATCATAAACAAATCGAACTCTTTCCGCTTTTTAATAGCGTGTGCAGTCTTAGAGGACTTAACCTGTTGGTAAAATTTATGAAAAGTAGATTTTAAAACCTTTAAGGATAGGAATCGCTTTTTCTAGTGTTAATATTCAGAGTAATTGACATTCTATTGTAATATGTATTCTTGAGGTGGTATCAGGCGCAATGGAGCAATACAACTTTACGACTACACCACTAAACCATATACATCAACTTCAACCCAGGGATCTTCCTCCTGGGAATTCAGAGCCAAACATGTGATCATCTTTCCCAATCAGCCCTTGAACAATCTGCAACGACAACAACATAGTACATTCTTTCGTTGATTTCAAATAAAAATGTTTGAAAGAAAAGATTAAAGTATTTTTGAAATTGTAACCAATTGTAAAATTGTTTTCGTGTATAATCTGACGCCCTACCTACCTCCAATTTTAATTTTAATACCGAAATTTAAAGGGCCGAGACAGAAATCGATGATGTGTCTATCGTTAATTTACAATCAACTGTTATGTTTTTTGATGACTTGATGTTTTTATAAAACATTGACCCCTCTTGCACGCACTTTAAGACAATTTAAAAATTAAAAAAATTACTTAAAAAGCAAACAAAACAGAAACTGTCAGTTCACCAATTGTTGCGAACATCCGATCAGTTACCGAACACTGATTTGAGTTTAGTTTCCACTGCAGAAATTGGTACTTATTTATTTACTCCATATAGACACAGTAAAACCATTCTAATCACACTCCCGAATAGCGGACACTTCTTTTTAACGGGCACATTTTCAGTGCCAGAATGCTTGTTTTTTCCAAACCCTCCCAAATAGCGGACGGATACGCAAACCGCGAGGTGTCCGCTATTCAGAGGTTTTACTGTGCATCCTTAAACCTTTGTTTTAAAAACTTATTTTATCGTATGATTTTTAAAAATTTTATTTATTGTCTGAACTTCACGTTTCTAGAAGTACGATTTGCATTTTTTTGTTGCTGTGTTTCGTGAAAAATGCCTACTTAAAAAAAAAAGTATAAGTAGCTTTACTTAAGTTCATACGTGTAAATAGTAATTTTGGTATATTAAAAGTTTAAGTAGACGCAGGACTAGTACTGGGAAGGAGAATGAGATCAGAAAAACGTAAGCCTATAGATACGTGTTATTATACAGTTTTTAGTTGCTGTATGCAGGTTTTTTTATTCGTATCTGACTAGGTTTGAGAAATTTGTACATTTAGGTAAGTATATTCACTTATGTACTTCTTTATTGACTTCATGATGTTTAGGTAACGACATTCCTATTTTATGCCAATGGAGTTCTGCCTTTCGATAAACAACAGTGAAAATAATGAGTAAAAAAGTTGGAAAATGAGCTAGAATCGCTCTTGGTTTGACATGGAAGGGTTTCAAGTTTTAGTGTCTGCCCAATTTAAGGTACCCCTTAGCCAATGGAAGATGATGAATCAGTAAGTCATCAGGGGTAGTGACCTCCGCCCTTGGGCAGAGTCGCTACATGAACTAGTTACAAATGCCAAGGAGACATCTAAGCATGTCGCCACAAGCCGATCTTCTGAAATTCTAGTGCAATCTCGGCGAAAACCAGGTGACAAACTGTGCATTTGTGCCAAGCTATTAACTATCTGGGCAAAACCTCAGCTATTGGGTTCTGTAATACAATGCGTTTGCTTAGCGTGCCAATAACCCAAGTTTGGCTCCTAATGGCACAGGTATAGACCATGTCAGTTCTAGGCTGGGGCCAGGTGGGCCATGGCTCCCCAAATATTACTGGATGTTATTAGGTATATTGCCTATGTGAATGGGTGTCGCTGGTGTTGCCCATGTGCATGGGCAGCAATTTATGCTCCCAATTTTTTGTCTAGAACCTCTAGTGGGTGTAGAATTATATGGACGTAACCCCTCCTCTCAGTTATTTGCAATTTGATACATACTGTAATATGAAAATGTATAATATGTGTGCTCTCCACCCAATGACTTCAAAAACTCCATTGATCTCCACTGGTGCCACAAGAGAACACCTACTGGTGAACTGCTCATTGCGCACCATTAGCTCCTTTAACCGTAAGAGGTTCAGATTCTTTGGAAAATTGTAGCTGTCAGCACCGCATGACCTTTACGGTTCTTGCACCACAAAACGCACAAACAAAAGTTCAGCTGTCATTAGGAAAAAAAAATTAGAATGGGAGAGGAGACCTAATCTTGTGAATATCACGGTTTTATCTAAGGAAAAACAAAAAGTTCATATTTTTTAAACTTTTCTTTGTAATAAGAATTGCATTTTTCATTTTTTTTTAAATGTTATTCCCATTTAGGAATGCTTGATTTTATGAATTTTCTGTAGTCATCATAGTAGTTCATAAAAATGCGAGTCTACTATATATTATGCATTATCATACCTATGCTCTCTCTGGCTCATAAGTAAATGGGATTTTGACATTTTAGCTTAACCCTCAAAGGGCAATAGACTAGTAAACATATTTTGTATGCATGGTATCAATGTATAGCTGCTATTTCTAAAACTTATTTTCACCTATTGCTTAACTTTTTCATTTGTTGCCACCATGATATAATGCCTACAGACATGTCATCACAGCAGCAGTATCATACAAACGTAAAATGCCTAGAGAATTTTAATATCCTGCTGATAGTGCGAAGTGATTATATTTGCAATGTTTTATGTTCATGTTTGTGTATTTTAAATTTGGCCTTTTACACTTTTTTCTACACGCAGGTTGGTGGAAGTAAAATGATTATGTTGTCCTGTTCGCGGAAGAAATAGAAAACTACCAGTACTCGTATATTTTTAAAAAAATTCATGCAATGGAAAGTCAGAACAGACCAGAGCATGATGTTATTTTTCAAAACATCCATTTCATTGTAAAGTATGGTGGCAAAAAGAGGTTAAAGAAGGTTCTGAAGCGGTTGTCGGTTGAAGCTATGGAACAAAAGGATGATGTCGGACTAAGTGCTTTACTGCACAGTGCTGTGTCTGGTAGTTTGGAGTGCATGTCAGTGTTACTAAAAGCGGGAGCTTGCATTAACAGCACTGACAATCTGGGGCGTACAGCCCTTCAGCTTGCTATCAATAACAGTTCATATGATTGTGTTAAGTTATTGTTGTCCAAAGGTGCTCGTTGGTCTCAGAAAGATCAAGAGGGTGCGACTGCTTTGCATTATGCAGCCTCGGTTCGTCCTATTAAGTACCTATTAGCTGTTTTAAATAAAGTGAAATCAGGGGAAATTGATGTTCAAGATGGTAACAAACAAACGGCCTTGCACTGGGCTGCTACGTATGGTTTCCCGGAACATCTTCGTCTGTTAATAAAGAAAGGTGCAAATGTATGCATTCCGGATAAGGACAGAAAATCACCGTTGCATTGGGCTGCACATAGTTCTAGCTCTGATTGTTCAGAGTGCCTCAAAATAATAATTGAAAAGTTTCCAGATACTATTAATTGGCAAGATACTGAAGGTCGTTCTGCACTTCATCTGGCTGTCTTGAGCGGATCAATGCGTTCTGTTGATTTTCTGACATCCATAAAAGATTGCGATATGGAGTTGCTCGATAACCAATTTTCTACTGCGATGCATTATGCTGCGAGAGAAGGTGCCACAGACAAACTGGCTTTGCTGTTGGGTAAAGGAGCTGCATATCAAACTGCCGGTATCAGTGGTGCAACGGCTATGCATTATGCCGCTTGTGGCAATAAAGTTGATGCCATAAAATTGTTTTTGTCATGTGCATATGTGGAAGATGTTCCAGATAAATATGGACGTAATGCTTTGATGTGGGCAGCCGCTACAGAAGCCAATGAGATCATTCAGGCAATGAGTGACCATGTTGATTTTTCTTACAAAGATAGATCTGGATTTACTGCTCTTCATATTGCTGCTTATAAGGCCTTGTCACGACTGTCGAACTGCTGTTGACTTTAGGGGCCCCTGTCGATGTTACCGATAAAAATGGTTCGACTCCATTATTAATTGCTTCTGACATAGGTAATGTAGCAGTTATCAAGGTTTTGCTGGATCATAGTGCATCCCTGTTGACCACAGATTTAAACAAAAGAAACTGTTTGCATCGAGCAACAAGAGCATGTATTGCATATATGGTTGAATTTCTGTTATACTTGAAACCAGAGTTAGATGTTGAAGATGGCTTGGGAAAAGTGCCATTGCATTATGCTTCTGAAAATGGCTCCGTCAATTGTGTGTCTGTGCTTGTAGAATCATGTTCAAATCCTAATATTACGGATGATCAGGGGAAAACAGCACTACACTATGCTGCATTAAATAACCACTATGATGTCGTTAGGATTTTACTCCGACATGGTGCTTTTATCAATCCTATGGCAATATGTATGAAGACTGGGGTTACTCCAACAGATTGTGCTATTCGTTGTGGGAATCATGTCTTGATCCAGTATCTTCAAAATGCTGGTGGGTTGACTTTCTCTGAAATAAGAATAATAGCTGCAAAAAGAATTCAAACTTGGTTTCGGAAAATACTTTTCGAAAGGCGAAAAAGTTCAAATAATGCAGTTTGGTGTGAGTATCACCTCGTCTACCATACTGTTTATGGAAAAACGGAAGATATTACAAAGTGCAGAAAAATCATGTACAAAGAAAGTGGCAATTTAAAAAACTTTTATAATTCTGATCCTTGTGTATATTATCAGTCAAGTTCAAAATCATGCGTTTCAAAACATTTGAGGTCAAATATTCTTGACAAATGTAATTATTTAGATGAAATTAAAGTAAACAGTGATTTTCAAAAATCAGTACACATGCGCATGAGTGACAAATATCTGACAGAAGAACGAGTTGTCATTTTACAAAATTCTTGGGAAAAGTTTTTATTGGAAAGGGAGATGGATTCTGTGCAACAAAAAATAAATGCAGCATTTCCGACAATTGCACATCGTAAAGCTGCAGAACAGAAATGGTTGAGAGAATTAGAAAAATTCCTCGATTCCTTATAATTTTTCTTCTTTTAATTCATCGCCTCGTTGTGATTGAATTTGCTGTGTTTAGTTTTATGAGAATGTGCCAATTAAGAGTTTATTATAAGAGCTGTGTTCATTTTTGTTCAGTATGGTTCTGTAATTTAAAATTTCAACTTCTATGTGTATTTCAGAACTACTTTAAAATTTTGTTTATAGCTATTTCCATGAAAATGAAACATTAAAGTATATTCATTTGATCATTGTACCCTTAAAAAAATGTATTAATAAACATGTACTGCTGCAGAGCTATGCAAAACATATTCTTGAAGTGTTTCATTAAAAAAGTAACAAAACAAACAAACAAAGGGGTTAGGGCTATGGTCTTCGAGTCCACTTAGCTATGTTTGATTCCATGTAAGATTGGTTATTTTAATCTGTCAGTTCTATTTTAAAAGATTTATTATGTAGCCTGAAAAGCAAAATGTCTTATTGTGCCGTATCCACTCGACGAATGTTGGAAAATATATTGATCTTTTCTTTCTGCACAAACAATTGCAACATTAGTCTTTCCAAGCTTCTTTTATTCCAAATGCATATATACACAACAAAATCCTCTGAATCCCAATCGATTTAAAACAATTGCGTTGAATATATTTTACGCTATCTCTGAGTATCCCTTGCTAACTTGTACTCATCCTGATGTTCATTTCACGTATACATCATTGATTAATTAGACACGGTGAACTTGATATGTCATATACACTGGCATACCTAAAGTTGGATGCTGCGAGCCATATGAACCCTAAAATTTTGTACAGAATTAAAAATAGTAGTGTATGACACTATTTTGCCCCCCAAAAAATTTAATGCTAGATAAAATAATTCGCGCTACGTGTACATGCCCCCTTTTCACCCTCTTTTAGGTATGTATTCACTCGCTATGTTTTAAACAGGTAGGCCTATATATATACTTCCTTCGATGCTTCATTTTCTCTTTCATTTAAGTTCATGATTAGCAACTGTATGTACAAAATCAAGAATAGGTTATATACAGTATGTGTTATAATTATAAACATGTATTAAATATTTAATATAACAAAGCATTTATAAAACCGTTTAACCACAGTACTGTATAATATACAGTACTATAGTCATTGGTGTATGCAGGGGGGGTGTTAATTGGAGTTGTAACTCCCTCCCCTCATTGCAATGAAATTTTGTATATTTAATCAGGGGCGGCTTAAGGGCCAGGTGACCCTGGTCCCGTTTGGATGAGGGTGCCAAACTAAAGTCAAGTTTAAAATTTTTTCATTGACTGAATAGTACAACTCCTGAACAAAAGTATGGAATACTTGTATTTTTGATTTAATTTTACAAAAGAGGGCTTGTTTTAACCCCATTTTGATTGGCTGTTGCAATAGAATGAAATGTATTATAGGCATATTAATATATAAATTAGATATAAATATTCAATTAGATATAAATATCATATTAATTAGATATAAATTCAAGCATATTTCATTTTCAAAAGTTCATTTAATCAAAAGTTGCATCAAAATTCCAGAAGCTGTGCAGGGACAAAAGTATGGAATACATTAAATCTTGGATCAAAAGTGTGGAATAATGGCATTCAGTACTCCTTAGGCTCTCCTTTTGCTTTAATTATGTCCATAATTCTTTTTGTTCATGATGAAACAAATCTTTTCTCATTCACAGTAATCAATTTCCCTCCAGCTTTCTTGACCAGCAGCTTTTAATTCATCAATGGTCGTTGGTTTCTTCTTGCTTACGTTTTTTTTAGTGTGAGCCAAATATTTCCTGTTGGATTGATGTTGGGACTATTGGTAGGCCAGTTTAAACATGTAATACCCTTTCTGCATAGTGAGCTTTGATGATTTTGGCCATGTGAGATGATGCGTTATCATTTTGGTGTATGTAGTCATCATCATCACCAAAGTGTTCTTCTGTAGTTTTCGTCACAAAATGGTTCAAAATATCCAAATATATATGTATAAGCATTTACACTTCCTTTTAGGAAAGCCATCTCACCTGTAAGCAGTCTGCGGTAAGTTGTCCACCAGTCTCGTTAGAATTCAAGGGTGCTGAAGTAGTAGACGGGTTGTTTCAAACCAATTAGGAAAGACGTCCTTACCTCTACTGCAATGAAACAACCCGTCTGTTACTTCAGCTGCCTTGAATTCTAATGGGACTGGTGGACAACTTTCTGCGAACGGACTATACATCTTTCGCTGTTATTAAGCCCCAAATTAATGATGTCTTTTGGAAATTTTGATGATCCTCAAAGACAGTTTTGATGAAATCTTTCATTGTTTTGCCTGTAAACGTGTACAGGTATGGAGATGATTCCGTATGGAAATAACTGTGTCCACAGTTATCTCCATACCCGAGACAAATCCTCAACTCATCTGTGAACATGATTCCAATCACTTATGGACTAATTCTTGTTTTTTCGCCCATGTAAAGCGAACCCTCTTCTGCTTGTCTGTTGTATATATATATATGGTTTCACTTGATCTTCACGAAATTTGTAACGTTTTTCTTTTAGTTTCCTCCAGACAGTCATATCAGAAACATCCGCCACTGTATTCTTTCAATCTGAATTAATCTCTCTTGATGAAGAAAATCTGTTTTTTGACAATCTTTATCAAATTTCTATCATCTCACTCTGTCGTTTTTATTGGCCGTCAGCTTCTTTCTTAGTTTTTGATACCTCCAGTCGCTTTAAATCTTGCTATAATCTTAGAAACATTTCCTTAGAAACGATTAAGGCTAATAGAAGTTTTTTTGTGCATTTCTCCCTTATTAAACTTATCAATAATCTGAGTTATTGTAGCTTTCGTCAATTCTCTCGTAGGTGTCGTTGTAATGGAAGTATCATGACGCTGGTCTTGATTTACGTATACGTAAACATGTCATGACGATGAATGGCATCACCACATAATTTGAAGGGTAAAATCGTGATAAAGTGGTTAGTTTTGTAGTTTTCTTCTTTTATTCCATACTTTTGACCAAAAATTTAATGCATTCCGTAGTCTTGTACCTTCACAGCTTCAGTAATTTTAATGTAACTTTTGATTAAATAAACATTGTGAAAGTAAATTTATCTTAATTTGTATCTAATTAATCCATGCCTATAGTGCAGTTTGTTTGATTGCAAATAGCCAATCAAAACGGGGTTAAACAGGCCCTCTTTTATAAAAGTAAATAAAAAATACATGTATTCCATACTCTTGTCCAGAGGTTGTAGAAAATCTCTCTTAACAAAAGACAAGTTTAGAGAAATATCTAGAGGCATCTTTAGAGAAATGTTTAGACATATTTAGAGAAAATTTTAAAGAAATTCTTACAAACTTTTGGCCACTTTTATAGGGTATATTGCATGGGTGCCCTGAAGGGGGGGTAAGGGATGCACTTGCATCCCCTTAGCTTATGAAAAAGGGGGGCGGGCGAATCCACAAGAAACTATAGTCTAACAACATTATTTAATAGGAATTTTTTCTGGATGCACCCCCCCCCATGCATGTAATTCTGGGGTGACGCCTATGGTATATGGCTCACTGTGCATCTGTGAAAATCTCCTGTTTTCGCCGGAGAGGGCACCAAAAAGCAATCCTTGCCAGGCCGCCCGGGTTCAAATCAACCTGGAGCCACCCCTGTATTTAACATAGGAATACGTGAGTTGTAACCCCCCATTGAGCTTATAACCACCCCCTTATAAACTTTCTGCGTAAGCCTATGACTATAGTTATAATTAAAAAAGACATTGTGTGGATATCGTTTATAATAATCAACTGCATATAACAATGGGATCACTACAAAAAGTTTGCTCTCACATTTTATATCTTAAACACATAACAATTCTGTATGCCATATATGGTGCCAGTACCTTTTATAATGCCATATTTTTTCCAAATAAAATAGTATTAGATATAGCAACTTGAGAGTTCATCGAAATCAAGTGATTCCCACTTTCTGAACTCCATTTGTGTTTCAGTTCAGAAAGTTTTAGTTTTGTACATATTTCTCGTGATTTTAAACATGCTTAAAAAGTTGAATCAACATCTATGATACTCGTGCAATTTTGTGTATTTGGCTCATTGAAGGTACGTTATAGATCGTGTGGTAATGTAGTGGTGGTGCATTCCTCTAATGTGTTGCTTCTACCCCTACAAAATTGACCCCCTGTTTAAAAAAAATTAATAAAATTCGTACCAATAAACTACTTACTGTAGTTTTGGGGTTTACTGTCCCACAGTAGAGATGACATGATTACGTATCATGGCATTAATTGAGAGGTTTGACTCGGGAGCATTGTAGAATAAGTGCTGGGTTTCTACTCACCATGGTCTGGGCTTTGGCATCCTAGGCAGCTGAGATTTGGTTTCTTCAGTGAAAACTGTAGGTTCCACTGCAGCGTGACTTTCCTTGTTTCCGCATCACAAAACACACATACATACAAAAAGGTTCAGTGTTTAAATTATGAAAAGCTTTTTCACGATTTTTGCTATTTCATCCTTTTCCATCATACTGAAAAGATTTCATCCACTTCCTTATCATGATTGATTTTAAAGTTGAAGCTTTGTATAGAGTCATATTTTATTTATTTATGACAAGGAGTATAAATGAAAAACCCCATTAGGGGTGTTTTCCCGCTTGCTCATGGTAGTAACAATGGGGGCTCGTTTCATCTCAACAATGTTTCTAAATTGTATATGGTAAGGTTGTGTATTGGCAATTTATTTGATTATCAAAGGGCTCTGGACATTTTGTTGACATTTCACAGAAAACAGAGAACAAATAATTATTTTAACACAACACCTTCGCAGTTTTTTAGTCTGTACTGTTTACAAGACTCCAGTTTTGATCCTGTACATTTTTAGAACATTAAAACAGTGAAGGGTATACTCGTATTTGCTACTATTGCAGAGTATTCATGTTTAGCAAATTTCTGGCAATAACAGATTATTATTGTTTGAATATAGACTAGAATAAACATGGGTGGCCTAGGGTAAGGCGAGTCAGGTGACTGCCCAAGGCTTCGCGCCATTAATAGTAATAACATGTTCGGATTAATATAGTTATTTATGAATTTCCAAATAACTGCAGTGGATGAGAAAAAAGTAGTTACAATAAATATTACTGATTCCTTTATTAAGACGTATGTTTAAGCTTATTTGGTTTGTCATAGTAAGTAAGTAAGTAATACTTTATTCCTTATTATTATGTACATCAGGAGACCATACAAACGATTTGCTTGGGAAATGGAAAGAGAGCAGTAACGATGCTAGTAACGGGGCTCTCTTTCCGGTAGAAAAAGCAAGGGATTTCTCGTATTTTGCAAGAAACAAAGATATTGATTCGCGCGTACAAATCCGCATTGTTATTAAGAGGTTTACATTCACTGGCCATCGATCCCATCCTAAATTACCTATTGCGCTATAGAGATATAAAAAGTACGCAAGGGGTATGAAGTATTTGCGAAAAACTTTAGGTCAGAATCAGCTTTATCGAACGATAATAACGTGATCTGAGTAGCAATTTAGTTATTTATGAAGTTATTAGATTACTAAAGTAAGCCGGAAATACTTTATCACAGTATTCGAATTAAATATTAGTATATTCTATTATGGAGGCATTTGAGTCAGTGATTGAATGTAGCCAATATGCAAGTGCATATTTCATTTTCTTTTATTAATTTGCAATATGTAGCCAATATTCAAGTACATATTTCATTTTCTTTTATTAATTTGCAATATGTAGCCAATATTCAAGTACATATTTCATTTTCTTTTATTAATTTACTTCTCTCCCTCACCTCCTTGTCCTCCCGTCTCAACCTAAAACATTTGGAAAAGCTTTCAACAGTTGGACTGACTTACAATGAGCACACATTGTACGTGTTTCCAGTGCCCTGCGGTGGCGCAGTGTGGTAACGCGTTCTCCTATTGCGCGGCTAATCCGGGTTCGACTCCCAGCAGTGCAAAAAGAACGCTTACTCAGAGATCTCATAAAGATCGCACTGCTCACTGTAGTCCGGGGTTTGGTTCCCCAGGCCTTAAGAGGTTCGGATTCCTCGGAAAACAGTAGGTCCCGGCGCAGCATGACCACTGTAGTCTTTGAGCCGTAAAACCAAAAAACAAACAAACGTGTTTCCTGATATGGCAAGAAGAATACAGATTTTGTTTGGGATAACGATTAAGTACAATTCAATCATTTTTAACGAATGAGATTTTTGCAGATCGGATATAGCAAGCATATTTTTTTTTTTTGGTCCCAAGCTTCTCATTATATACGAGTCCTCTTGCATAGGGCCTTGCGAATTACATCCTGCCTTGGGCCTCATAAACTCGGGGGGTCGCCTCTGAGAATAAACATGTTCTAGAGTTCAGGACTTAATAAATTCCACATTTGGCACTAAACGAATGCTCACCGACTAACTGCTCACTGTCATCTGAGGATTCAGTCTTTAAAAGTTCGGAAAACAGTACTTCCAAGTGTAGCAGGAGACTTGCTGCACTTGTGCTATAAAGCTCACAAACATTTTGGCACAACAACAAAAATTGGAGTTCTCTCTGCTGTGGAAAACCTAGAATTACCAAGGAATCTGAAATCATCTGTAAAAGTCAGGCAAAAAGAATATTTGGTCAAACCTGAAAAGCAAGAATTTTTTACTCCATCGTGAGTGGGAACCTTGAAAAATGCTATATAATTTCAAATTTGCATGAGGTAAGACAGTGTTTCTGAACTTTCCTTTGCTTCTGCATTTGTTTCACTATATATCAGGATGTCATTCTCTCCCCACCACCTTTGATTCTTTTATACAGCAACATCATATAGGCCAATCACAAATGGAGGGTTAAAGAAGGGGATCCCATTTACACAATAACTTTGCACCGAGTTAATTTACGCCCAATGTGTTTTAACTTTAAAACACAAAAGTTAATTTACACTTACAGGAGAAAAAAATTCTATTTCATTTTTGGTAAAGAACCCCCCTGCTTTTTGAAATCCTTTGCATGGGCCTGAACATCAGTATTGTTACATTGGAAATCAGTGTTCTTAAATTGGAATTACTTGCAGTCAAAGTCATCAGTTTTGTAAATAAGTTTAGAATAAAAAGTATAGCTATGGTTATACACACACATGCACATAGAAATAAGTATAGGATATGTCAATATAAAAATGTATTTGTATACTATAATTTAAAAAGTTAATTTAAACTAATTAGCTATTAATTTAAATAATTTAAAAAGAATAATTTGTAATTGTCAGCTGTATAGTTACTGTGACTGAAATTTTGCAGATTTTTGGAAGTAGTCATAAACGTTTTCTGTGTGTATATATATATATACACACGCACATAATGTTCATAAAAAAACACAAACAAATTAGAGCACATAATTAGAGAATGTAAAACTTAAAAAGTAATTTAAATTTTCTTGAACACTGCATAGTAAGTCTGTGATGCCATATATGTGGCACCTTG
>QLNU02015270.1:27869556-27886298 GCA_006491805.2 Dysdera silvatica
AAGATAGATTCCAAAATAATTTGATCATAAGCTTATTGAAAAAACATGCAGATTAAAAATATCTTAAATATGTCAAAGCTATTTAAAAATTTCTATTTTTTTCCTATAACGTCACTTTAATCAGATCCCTTGTTCAGTGAAAGATACCAAGACGTAAAAAAAAAAAAAATTTTCCCCCAGTAGTTCATCTTTTGTTACTTTTGCCTTGAAAGGCACATACGCAAATCCCCTTGCACGTCTGTAGTGTACCCCTGAAAAAAAAAACCTTTGAAACTGTGGTGAACAGCACCAGTGTTTCAAAATCCATGGTGTCAAATGTAGTAGACAATAATGTTCAGATGTCTTCATGTTGCAGTTTTGAAAATTATATATGCATATAATTATTATTATTTTAAATGAGTAAAAATTTTCAGATGTTGTTTTAACGAATAAAGTGGCTGATAGTTTACGACTGGCTTTTGACCATGAGGTAAGTTATTTAAAACTCTTTAAATTTCCTTAAAATACACTGGAGTCTCACCAACTTGACCATTGGGCAAATCAACATTCTGGATATTATTAAATGAACGCTTTTTTTTCATATTAGCCGATGATGTGGCAACAGTAGATGTTATTAATAGCATCTTTTCTTACAAGTAAAATAACAACATTTTGGATAACTTGACTTTTCATAAGGTTTTGTTTGTCAATACATTTTTACCATTTTAGTTTTAATTTATTCTCATTGTAAAATTGTATATATGGTCGCACCTTGTTTGGTGCAAAAATGACCCTTTCTGTCCTTGCGCCTTAAAAATAACATCATCCGTCCAATCATTTGGATTGGCATAATGCATTTATAGTATTATGGAGAAAAACCTCATTAACTCAACGTTGCGAAAGAGATTTTCATTTCCCCTTCGAAAACTTTTTAACCCTACGATTTCTAAGAACTCGGTGCCATAATCAGAACAGAGAGGTTTCACTCAAATATTACTTACTCACTGGTCTGGTTAGGTGTCATTAAAATCCTTCGACATCAAGATAAAGTGATTGACTTTAATTTAGAATGTGAAGACTCAAAATTTGTATACTATCGATCAGTGGTAATGATGCTTTTGCTACTGCAGAAATATAAGTAAAGAGAAGAAATTTTGAGCTTAGTAAAGCCCACTGATTGTGCATCCACTCCTGATGAAAAAGGAAGCCCGGAAGACGAATTTGGCATTACAACCCAGAAAACAACTGTACAATTCGTCAATTTCTCTGAGTTCTAAGGGTACAAAGAAGCTTTCAAACACTTATGAAGTGTTGAAAATAGTTTATATTTCATTTAAAAAACCATACATTTCACAAGATTGTTTTATATGTAATTATTTAAGAACAATCTTTACTGTAAACAAGTTCGAACATATTTATAAATCACAATAAGTGTTGATTCGCAATGCAGTTTTAATATAAACAAAAAATTAATAAAAATGCTTTTATTAAAGTAAAAAATAAAATTAGAAAATTATATTTTCATTCTTTAGAAATTAAAATCAAATTGTTATAAGTTATTTCTTTTTTTTTTCTTTTCTAAATTTACCTGTAAAAGTTTTTTTTCTTTTTCTATCGAAAAGTTTTTTTTTCTTTTTGTTCTTTTTTCTTGACATAAATCACTTGCCCTATTACGCAATTTACCGAGCCTCCACTGTATTTGTTTCTAGTCATGGGGTTTTTATACATTTGTAGTTTAAAAATTGTTTTTGTTTTTAAAATTTGTACATTTTTGCACCTAGCTTCCTTTTGTTCACATGCTTCCCTTTTTTTGTTTCTCTATGGATCTTCATTATTTTTCTGCTTTAATTTTGCTTAATATTTTTTACTTTCTTTATGGTGGTAAAATTTGTTTTATTATTTATTGTTCTTTAGTGTGTAATTGTTTCTATTTTGTATTTTTGTTTTTCAGGCTTCAAGCGATTTAAAATTTAGTGTGGAAGGGAAACTGATATTTGTCCATAAATCAATTCTGAAAATAAGGTGCAGACTACATTTATGTTGACATTGTCTAGTTTGCTCAGTTGTGTTTTACGTTATTACATTTTTATTTTTTTTATACTTATTTATTACTTATTTATTCTTTTTATAGGTGTGATCATTTCAAATCCATGTTCCAGTCACATTGGGGGGAAGATGAGAAAGAGTAAGTTCTTGTCTGTATTTGAAATAAAATGTAGTCTTCCGTTGAATGTCTTATTTGAGGATATGTCACAGAAAACAAATGGTTATTGGCGTTATAAGCATAGCTGCAAACAAATGACCAAGAACACTTATTGAACCGTAACATGCAGTATGCAAATATTGTCTAGACAACTGCCATATGGGTACAAGTAACCTTGGTGTACAGCCCCCCCCCACCCCAAGACCTGCAGTGTCCTCTGCATGACTTGCGATTTCACCTTGTGCACCATTTCGGGATGAATTTTTTGCCTTCGTTGCCCACTATTTGGCTCTCCTCAACGTCTTGGTGTCCAATAGTTATAAGCTTTAAATAATGGAATTGCGTGGTTCCCATGGTCCTTGAAAAGTCCTTGAATTTTTTTTGCCAAGTAGGGAAACCTTAAAAAGTACTTGTAAACTGCCAAAAAAATGTGGTTGGTCCTTGAAAAGTCCTTGAATATTTTCAAATTTTGGCAAAAGAAAAAAAAAGAGGTATTTCTCCTTATTTCTTGAATAAAACTAGTAGTGCTTCGAACACGCTTCCTCCCTCCCCCCGACCCACTGAACATGGCTAATATAAGGGATGCAAAAAGGGTAGCTTTTGCTGGCAGTGTGCCAAGTTGAAAAGGAGCAACATAATTAAATGCTCTAATTTCCGTATTATGCTTATAATGTCTTGCATTTTTAATTTTTATGTACATTGCGATTGACAATGTGAGGTCTTTGAAAAACGTCATTTGGTCCTTGAAAATTCCTTAAAAGGTCCTTGAATTTCATCAGGACAAAAGAGTGGGAACCATGAACTACTGGTTCCTTAGGGTAGCATATTAGGAAACTGACAACATTCTGGTCCTCAGTTCAAAGAGTGATTACCACCTCGAAAGCTGATCATGCCCAGGGTTTCCCCAACTTCGATGGTTGGACACGATCCGGTATTTCCCGCAATAGCATTTGAGGGTAATTGGCAGAGCAAAACAACATTCGTTGCACTATTTAGAACATCCACTACTAATCATTCGGAATCAGTAACGTTGCCAGGAGTACTGTGTCTAGGAACCCTTAGCAATATCAATCAAACTCTGCAGTAGTACCACATTCACGTCGCATGGTGTTATCCCGAATGTAACTTGTAGCGGTACTTAAAAAAAAAAAAAGAAGGTTTACCTATTACCTGCTCAGTGTAGTCTGAGGTTTGCTCCCTGGGCCATAGGAGGTTTGGATTTCTCGGAAAACTAGGTACCAGTACAGCATTATCCTTACTGTCCTTGTGTCGTAAAACTCACAGATTTGAGCAATGTCTCAAGGCATTATATGCTGTTCACTGGTAAATTCTACTCTTACCTTGGATAACAGCCATTGTTGTAATAATAGCCTAAACGCCCCTGGTTTAAGGACCCGCTTGAGTCATTTTTCTGGAGAGTCAAATCGAGATTTGAGACAAAAATCATAGCGTGAACTTACAGTTATGTTATTTAAGGCATGCTCATATCCAGGGGGGATCTTTGGGACTACCCCGTGCATGGAAACTAAATTTGTAATAGAACCACAAAAATATGTATTTACTTGTAAAAAGGGGAGAGAAAACTCTCAAATCCCTTAAATAATTATCAAAATTTGGACCAATGGATCCCATTTTGTAGACCATTAATTTGAGAATACTTTAGAGAAAAAAAAATCTAGAAACTGTTTTCTTTAAAAGGAGGACATTATAAAAAATTTAGTGTTTTATAGCAAAACTACAGGTAAAAATTTTCAATGATGTGTGGAGGCAAAATTGATATTTCCTTATTTATAATATTTGTATGATGTATTTACATTTTTTCTTTATGATAAAGGTAATACGTCTTGATTTAACATCATTTTGTAAAGTTTTTTACACCCCACCCCCATCATGAAATTGCATCTGGCTATAGGCCTTGATTCAAAGGACCACTGGAATTTTGATTCTATAACTTATATATAATTATATATAAAAATAATTATATATAACTTATATATAATTATATATAAAAATAATGCGCAAGGGGATTTCAGAATTTTATCATAATTTTCGAGTTGCGCCTACAACCAAGGTTGTCATAACAGAATTTGACTATACGTGTCATGCCCACACAACTTGTAAACATTTTTGATGTTTCACAATGTTTTGCAAATATTATGAATAGACTTTTTTTCTTGTAATAAAGGTATTTTAATTTATACAAGTGTGTATATATATGTATAACCTTTAAGGCATAGTATTAAAAACTAAAGTGTTCTGTACCTATTCTTCATTGTAAACTTTCTTTGTAGCACCGTCGAAATTTCTCAATTTTCCTTTCCCGTTTATCGAGCCTTCTTGAAATATTTATACACTGATGAAGTTGATTTGCCGCCTGAGGATGCAATAGGTATGTTGCATTGTGCATTGACATAAAAATGTTATTTGTCGTAAATTAATTGGGTCAGAACATGAATATTTATCATGGGGGAATGAAAACTAAAAAATGACCAAACTAGCTAGGTGGTGCATATAAAAAACCTTTTATATCGTATCAAAAAATTAGATGAAAAGATTTGTATATGAAATGCTCTTTAAACTTTGTGGGGGGGAGGGTGAACGTTAAGTGCTATAAAATCATATTCGAACCTGGACCTTACCATGCATAGAGGTAACATATTCGTTTCTTTATTGTACCATTAACCCAATTCGTCACCATTAACCAATACCATTAACTAATACCATTAACCCAATTCGATTTCAGTGATACCATAGAGTGTCTTTTATTATGGAATTTAAACCTGATAAGTACATAAAGAAATATTTCAGACACCACTTGTTTGTGTTTCCACAAAAGTGTCGCTGCACACTCAAAGTAGAATTTCGGGTATTGTATGTTATGCCCTACTGTACTGTTTAGAAGTAGTACTATAATTCTTGTCTTTATGACTAAATTAATTGTACTGTAAAACTTTTGAAATAAACACCGAAATTGCAAACTTAGAAATAGGAATATATAATTGAATAACGTAACATGCTATAGAAATTTAGTTTCAAGAATACCTTAAAAACCTAGTATTTTAAAGAAGTCTGTTTCAGTGCACAAACTGCTTGGCTGTGTGGAATTTGGTTGCCTCGCCGATGATGCGGTTTCTACTGTATATTACTTTTGGTCGATACCATAATGTCGTAAAGTCCTTAGCCCTTTTCTGATCTCAGGCATGACTAAGTAAGAAGAGGAAAGTCCAGTCATAATTTGAAGGTCACATTAAATCTTATTTCCAGCCTATCTAGAAATTACAGCTAAACTAAACCAATCTTATTGCTGTATTCCTCATTACTGTGGTATGATGGGTAATTCGAAGAATGTCCGAGTTTAGAATTTGTGTGTGTGTGATCGACTGGTCATATCCAGTTGCTGGATAAAGTGAGGGAGGTGCCTTTTCTTTTACCACGTGAGCCTCAAGAGTTTTCTCTGCTTCATCAAGAACAACTTGCAGTCTGAAAAAATAATCATCTTACAGCAGGACATCATGGGCCACCTGCGTGCCAAGTTCCCAGTACTGAAGTATCCTTCCACGCCATTGACTTTCGCTGCCCTAGAATTGTATAGACTAGTTTCCACCTTCATCGTCTGAGCTGCATCTTCACAAACGTCTTCCTCTTCAGAATGAGGAAGTATCTTACATCACTGTGCCATCAGTGCTCTGAAGGGCAAGAGAAAATTCTGGAACACCTTCTGCTGTCATGTAAAGCATACTAGCAACTTAAAACCATTTTTTTCGAGTCCTGTAGCCTTCTCTGTCTTCTCTCACCTCCTGAAATGTCGGACCTTCTCTCTCTCTCTCTCTTTTCATAAGAACTCTCACATTCACCAGCAGCTCCTTACCACATTGCATCAGTTCTTATCCTGCTTGGACCACTTCGTTTAATTTTCTTACCCTTTGGCGTCTCCAACTTCATTTGCAAATCACTGTTCCAGGAATACATTTGAATTTCCTAACAAAAATCTGCACAACAACGTGGCTTTTTTTTTTTTTATTTCTGCAAGCATATGGTGAATAAGCCTTTACCATGTTCGACATTTTAGTAACTGTAAAAATGAATACAATAATTTCTGCCACCCACGTATAGATTATAGCTCAAACTAGAGCTTTATTCGTTTTGGAGAAAAAGAGACGCTTTCCCCATCCTGGATTCGAACCAGGGTCCCTCCGTATCCCTGCGGAGGGTGATAACATCTTACGTGTAAAAATGAATTGAATTTTTGCCTCATGTCGTATAATATGGTGTATTTTCCAGCATAAAAAACCCTCACCTTTTCATTTGACATACCACCTAATGCACGGGAAATATGCTAGTATTTTTTTAGTTTAAAAAATAATGATGTAATTCAAGTCGTTTTAATGCAGAAATCTTTGTATATTTTTTTTTAAAAATTTATTTAATAGTGTTCGTTTGTCTATTAATTCAGGGCTGCTAGATTTGGCCAATTCATACTGTGAGGTGCAGCTTAAGAGACATTGTGAGTGTATTATAAAACATGGCATCACAGTGGAAAACGTTGCCATGCTGTATGCTGCTGCAATTAAGTATGAAGCCAAGGTACAGCTTTCAATTAATTTTTTTCTTATGAATGTATGATTCTTGTCTTCTGTCATGACAATGATCATACATCTTTGAATTACTCTTTTTTGTATGACTGTGGAATCGTTGTCATAAGGGTCATTTTGCTTCAAAGGACCTACGTTGCTACTGTAGGAACGCATTTGTCTGTTGTTTACCCAGATTTACTTCCGACGGTGTCTTAGAGCATATGCTATTGTTTTCTGTTCACCTTACTCTGAGGTTTAGTTTCCTAGGAACTAGGAGCATGGATTCCTCGGAAAACTATTTAGCCCCAGCATAACATTGACCCTTGATGACCTTGCACCATAAAAGTATAACCAACCAGCCCATCATCACATAATCTTACCTACCCTTAAGCCATTAATCACAAACAAGCTCTATTCAATTTTTTTTTTAAACTTTTGTGCTGAAACGATTATATTAGTATTAAAACCATTCGCACAATGGTGCTGAACTTATGGTATTTAAAATGATTGAGAAGGCAATAAATTAACACAGTTGAAATGGGACAATAAAACGATGACAACTGCCTTAATAGCCCTATTCTATTTCTATTGGAATGGCAACTTATACCATACAACATGCGATGCCAACAAAATGTTGAAAATGGTGGTTACAGATGTAGGTACCAATGTACGGTATACAAGAAAATTAAGACTGAGTTTGAAGAAATGTCTGTGGTAGTAGAATAGTTATTGTGTATGTATATGGGGTTGGGGAGGGGTATTTGTTCAAGCCTTTGCTTGTTTATTAGTGTGGTATGTTTGTGGTAACTTGAAGTAACTTTAATTGTTAAATTAACAACCTGCAATAATTGCTTGTTATATACCATCTGATTATCACCACTATTTCCATTAGTGCCATGTCCCCATTGGGACAGTGGTTCTGACCATTGCCTTTGGTCCCGCTAGACTGTGCTTTACTCTCAAAGAACTTTTAGGTTTTATTGTGCAAAGACATCAAGGGTCATGCTGCACCAAGACCTACAGTTTCCCAAGAAATATGAACCTCTTGAAGACTAGGGAATCAACCTCCAGACTTTTAGGGGGGGGGGAAATAGGGATGTGGTGGTGGGGGATTTTTCTACGGAAAATTTTCGGAAACTGAAAATTTTCCGTTCTTGAAATTTTAGAAATTCATTTTTCTTTTTTAAAAAAAAATGTCATTACTTCTCCTTTTCTCTCTCCCTGTGTGTGTATGTATACAATTTTCAAAAGTTTAAACATAAGAAACCATATTAGATACATATTAAAAATACTGTCAGTCATTCATAATATGATCATATCCCCCCTTCCCTACTAACAACATAAAATGGAACCCTTTGTGAATATCAGCTTTTCTTTTCCCATCCTATTAAAATATATCTTACATTTTCACTAAATCACTTTAAATTTCATCGAGTATTTAAAGTTAATAAACATTTTTAGCTGATGCCCCCTCTTTTTTGTTTTTTTGCAACATCTCAGGGGCCGCATGCCCTCTTACTCCCTTGAAAGCAGGCAGATAAATATATGATATATAAGAAAAAAAGCTCATTTTTACATGCAAAACTATTTGTACAAAATATGACTAAATAGCCTACATACAAATAAAACTTAAAATGGGGAAAAAAATTAAACTATTGCAGAGAAAAAAAGATTCATTATTTTACATTATTTTTTTTATTAATAATTTTAGGAATTCATATTTTTTAGTTTTGAATTTTATTTATTTAGGGCAATATAATATTTCCTTATTCATTAAACTAACATTTTTAAAATTGTCAAAGGTAAGTTATTGGTATCATATCAACTATCAACCCTAGACTCTCTGACCGAACTGTCACATAGTAACAGATTAAAGTAACAGTTTCTAAGAAGTAACAATAACGAGTTTAACCAATATTATTATTCCAAAATTTTCTGTGGACCAGTATTTCTTTCTGAACTGCGGTAAACGTGGGGCGACGATCACAGTTTGGGTAGTGGTATAGCATATAAAATGAATGTTATGTAATAAATATTATATTACACTAAATATTTAATTCTTGAAGTGCTGCAAAATTTTCTTCTTCAAAATTTTTAGGAAAACCCACATGATGTGGGTTTTCCTGAAAATTTTAGTGATGTGGGCCACACCACTAGTTGGATATCAAACTCACTGTAACCACATGCTAGGCTTTCCCCTCCTCCCCGTATAAACGTGATTGCATGCAAATGAATCATGGTCCAGAAACTGCATTAAACCACCCGTCCTATTCCAGATAACGCATAGGAACATAAAATATGCAAACATATTCAAATAAGTGTATTTTATTTTTTGCGTCAGCCTCTTTCATGGAATGTCGAGCATTTAGTAGAAACAAAGTACTAAGAATGATTATTTTCTAGTATGTCATATAATATGTATTATATTAATGGGACATAGAAACACATAACGTTTTTATATTAACAGGAATTGGAGGAGTTTTGTTTTCGTTTTGCTTTAAATCACCTGACCGCTGTGGCCCAAACGGAAGCTTTTAACAAACTGGATGAGTTAACAGTAAAGAATTTCATTTTCAAAGCTGCACAGCATGGTGCTTTTAAATACTGACAGTGACTGTAACACAGTTTCTCGAACTACCATATTTGTCCATCTTTAAGTTTCAACTTGGTGTTAGGTATGGCGAAAACCTACTGTCGTGAATAGTTCTTTTTTGAAAGTGCCTGTATGTTTGCGTATTTATTATTATTATTATTATTTGCAGTCACAATCATTTTTATAAGTGACATGTTTCGTACAGTGGTATATTTCGTTTTTTTTATTTAACATATACAGTACATTCCTTTTTTCCCCTCTGAAATATAATATTAAAATTTTTTACTGAAGTTTTGCATCTTTTTTTTTAAAAATATCAAAATTAGCTTTAAAAGCTAATTTTGACTTACTTTGGAGCTGAATAGATATTTGTTTTTAATTGCTTGTATATTTACTAATTCTTCATTTTTTTTTTATCATATGGAAATTTTAATTTTGAAAGGTCGTATTATGTCTAGAACTGTTGATCACTTTCCATAGGCAAATTGTGAAGCTGTCGTTGTGTTCATGTAGTGTGTGTGTAATAGATAAGGGAAAAATGGTTGTTCGACTGGTCGGTTGGTATATATACTGACTATTACATGTTATATACCGCACTTTCTGATTGTAACGTATTTAATGTACATATATATTCTTTTGTACTATATCAGAAGTGAAATCCATACTGTAAATTGCAATTAACGATACTTGTAAAAATCCTTTTCACTCTTTTCTTCTTTGTTATGGTGCCTTTGAGATAAAAATTACAAAATTGGGTGCTTGTGTAAAAAATTTAGATCTATTCGACAAGTTATTGGATGACTTTGTGGAAGATATTATTTTTAAAACTTACTAGAGAAATATGACTATGGAACAGAGTCAGAACATTGATGAACTCTCGGTGTAAGACACATTATTTTATATGTCTGGCGCTAAGTTACACACGTACATTTTTAAGAAATGATGTCTATATATCTATGTTTTTATACTTTTTGGGACAAAATTTTAGTTTGTGAATAGTTATTTTCTTTTTTTAAAGAATAGGTATTAAATTTTGAAAAACAATATTAGGAAACATTTGTGAGGATCGCATGTATCATAATGACCAATAACAACAATGATTTTACGGGGAAAAAAAAGAAAAAGAAAACACATTGAGTGTGTTAGCAGATTTTATTTTGGAAGGATTTAACAAAATTCATATTTGAATCAAACGCACATTTAATTAGACAGTTCGTGTTGATTTGGTTTAGTGGCAAATTCTTTCATGCAGATACTCAATTTTCTTTGGGTTATTGTATTTTTCTATGGTAACAAGTCATTTAAGCTTGGATTTTTGTTATGCCTGCAATTAATGCATTACACAAGAACCAGAGGCGATAGACACATTGGATATGGACCTCGACAAAGTACAAGCATTCATATACTCAGGAGCTATATTAGAAAATGGAAGGAAACCATTTACTACAAAGAGTGGAAAAGAGCAAACTAGCAAAAAAGATGTAGGAAGACCAAGGCTAGTGATGGAGAAGGCCCTTGGCGAAATGGTTTGACTCCCAGTGACTTCCTTGATAGGAAACCATGGAAACGTTGGATGTCATGTCATTGACCCCAAATAGGGAAATAATGTGGAAGAAGACATTTGGTCTCCAGTAATTCTATGAAAACATCTGCAAATTCTAACATTATAGTGCTGGATTTGTATTCCTCTACATTTGTTTAATATCTAAAGATTGTGTGATGATATTAACCTTTGCTGTCCTGTTGCTGTTGTGCTGTGTTCAAATGCAAAATGTGAACAAGTCAGACTGTCTTTTCCTCTCTTCTCTTAGCAGCAAGTCTAGTCTCCTCATCACTCAATTCAATTACCGTATCTGTGAAGTGGCCGGGGTTTTTGGGGGGGGTGTAAACCTCATCCCAATGAAATTTTGTATATTTAACTTAGATGATAACATGAGTTGTAGCTCTGTAACCCCTCCCATTAAGCCTATAACCCCCCTTATGAACTTTCTGCCTACGCCACTGCTCATTCTTCATTCTCTTCTACGTAAAATTTTCCCCAACCAGGGTAAAAACTTTACAAATGGCATATCGGTACTATCAAAGTAAGACTTTTTTTATATTTGGCTAATCAACTTCAAGAAAATGTATCAGCGGAGCTGTTAGTGTAATACAGATGTAGTCGATGGTATTACATGCTGAGACGTTAGTAGCCTATAGAGGGCAACTTTAACCTGACGTGCAGGCATGTTAGTAGTGTAGTGATAGCAACTATTCCCAGCATGCCTAGCAGTAATGCTACTAGCAGTGAAAGGGTTAAAGATTGAGAAATTGTGGTGTTGAACTTTTAAATCCCCGGGCAAAATAACTTCACATTGTCTTTATGAATTTTGGATGTGAAGAGAAGAAGTGTTCTTTTTTTTTATTTTCTATGTCTTATATCTTATAAGAGTAGCAACAACCTATTGGAAATACGCAAGTGGAATTAAGTTAAGGCCATTTTCTTAGTTATATATGCTTACACAAATTTTAAATAGTAAAAGTGGTAACATTAGATCCTATATAGCATTATATGTAATGCATTATACAAACCCTTTTGGCTAAATGTGTAATGCCTAAAATGCATATTGTCCATTTGTAACTGATCGCCACGTTGATACTTTTCCAGTTAATAAATTGTAAGCAAATTACCAATATTGACGATCATGAGAACTGCCACGAGTTAGAAAATTTATTATTTATGGTTAGAGAACAGAGTCCCTCTCCCCGTCAAAGAAACATTCATAGTAACTGCATTTATTCTAAATCTTTTTAGAATATATTAATTTTCTGAAATGTAATGCTTAAATTTTCAAACAAGTCATTATCAAAATTGTCTTATGTCATAGCTGTTAGTCTATTTCATAAATTATCCTCTTGGACACAAAGTTTAGTAAATCTAGCTTGCATTTGGCAATTATTTTTATGTAACTGACATCTGAATGATTAACTTACCTGTAGTTATATTCTCAGAGTCCTTTCTCAGCCATTTATTATTATATATATATAATTTTTTTATGTTTAATTATTGAAAAGCATGTACTTAGAACCTATGATCTAGCGTGTTGAGAAAGTAAATTGTTAAAAAAAATGTAGCAAATTAATATATTAATGATACCTGGAGGATGTCATGTCAGAAGAGTGCATAAATTTAACATTTCTATGGTGCATATGCACTTCTGCTGTGGAACTCCCCAAACTCTAATAATTTTAAGATAAATGCAAAGGGACTTCGATGAGTTGAAACCAAAGGGAGCAAAAAGAGTGATGGTGCAGAACGACCCTTGCTGTCCTCATGTTATAAAAGTTGAACCAACTAATAATCTTTGAGTTATCAAAAATTAGAGTCATTGGAACACACACACACATACGCAAAACATTTTTGTTAATTCATTCTTATTGCTTTTTGGCACAGAATAACCATTGCTGTCCTTACGCCTTAAAAATACAACCAACCTTCTTAATACTTTGTCTCATTGAAGTTCAACTTATCAATGTTTTATATAAAATATGTAAATTGGTGCCATTTCTAAGCTCTGTCAGTGGCTGATTTGACTGTCAAGTTTTTGGGAACTCAATTTTTTAAAAATTGTTTTAATCTTAGAAAACTAGTTGCAAAAGCTATTCATGAATCGCTCTGCGTAGTTCAGTTTGGGTTGTGATTTTATTCAACTTTATTGTCATCATTCGGTATTGAAAAACATTTTTATTAAACAAAATATTGTATTTTAATGTAATTATGTTAATTATGTACCTTGCATGTTTTAGTTTTGAATCTCGATTTTCCGCACTGTTCATTCAAATGCAGCAATCTGTTGCATGCAAGGCTTAATGCTAGAATAAGAATATTGAACAAAATTTATTACTTGAAAGCTATAGGTCCAAGTTTACTTTGACCGCAACTATTCTTGCACTGTAAAACGGGAACTAACGTCCTCTTGATGAAAGATATTTGTATCTTTGAATACCTTCATATATTATTCATCGTGTATTTTAATCAAAAATCACTTCTCTAAGAAGTAGAGATCTCAAACGCCAGCAATCGTATTGTTGGACATATTATTAGTTAATAGATCTGTTAAATATAGAAAGAAGACTCTGAAAAAATGGCAGCTGATCTATTTATTTTGATTTTAGTTGTAGGAGTAGAAAACATATCACAGCTCGTACAATAAACATCCGTTTGATTCGTAAACAATTGTCCATTTAATCTTGCCGTTTGTGCAAATTAGCCGTCATCTGACTGACTAAATTAAAGTCAATGTCAGTAGTGTGTATATTGTACTGCAAGCGAATGTTCACCTTACATAAGCATATCTTATATTTCTTGAATGGGATGCGCATGCTCGAAACCATAGCAATTAAGGATTTTAAAAGCACAGTAAAGTCTCTATGTGTAGAAGTTAGCGTTTTAATAAAAACTTCGATATATATGGAAATGATCTTATATATATATATATATAATAGGTAAACATTCTAATTAGAATGGTAAAAGCATTGAAAAAGAGTTTGTAGAAAAACCTCGTTTGTAATTAATAGGAATTTTAACATCCAGTCTATAGATGATAATGCGCTTACAGTGCAAATAACGTGAGAAAATATTTGAGTAAAATAAGGAAGTAAGCTTCGAAAATTCTCTTCCTCGTGTACAATTTTCATATACTTCCTTATTTTACTTATATATATATTCACACACTCAGTAAACCTCTCTACAACAATATTATACGGACCGAGAAAAATTATCGTTGTAGAGGGAGTTATTGTTATAGGGAGGGTTCATTATACAGTAAAACCTCTCTACAACACTATTATACGGACCGAGAAAAATTATCGTTGTAGAGGGATTTATCATTATATCGGACATCGTTGTAGGGAGGTTTTACTGTATATAATCTGTACTGTGTACTGTGTTGCATTCAGCCATACACACACACACATTTCCTGATCAATGCATTCTTCTTTACAAATAAGTAAGCGAATTAGGGTTCACACGCAACCTGATGAATCTGGATTTATCAGGGAATTTGATATCTTCCCTAAAGGTTAAGAAAAAACCAGGGAAAAATAAGATTGTTTGATTAAAACCTGGAAAAGTCAGGGAAAACTTTCTTAACTTCTATTTTGAATAGCTAAATCTCCCACGAATGTGAAGCCGTTTTTTCCACAAAAATTTAGTTGAAAGTTCTGTGATTGGTCAGGGACTTTTTCTGGAAAAGTCGGTAAATATTGCTAAAAAGGTCAAAGAAAGACCTAGAAAACTTATGGAATTTTTCTGAAAAGGTCAGGGAAAACCTGGAAAAGTTGATAACTTTTTTCCCTCTAATGTAGGTGGGAACCCTGGTGAATAGAAATTTCATTATATATGTTACGTTCGTACAAATACTTAAAAACAAGGATTAACGAGAAAAAATTTGTTGAACATATTTTAAATTTGTCATATTTATATAATATTCGTATGCATTTTTGTGTAATGAACTTTCTAATGTCTTAATACACAACAAATTTTGATCCTGAGACATTATAAAAGTTTCCATGCTTATCAAATCCGAATAATACATGTTCAGAAACATATTCGATGAATTAAAAGCGACTTGCAGCGTTAAAGAACAAAATATTCTTAATTGTCTTAAAAAAAATTCTATATGTATTACAAAAACTGTTTTTCCATGTGGTTAATGACTGACTATGCGTGTTCACAAAAACTTTGACACATAGAGATTTTCGATGTATGAAATTCAATATATGAAAGCTGGTCTTACTGCAGATGTTTTATATCACCTTCACAAAATCACAAGTTAAAAAATGAATTGATTTAACATATCACTTTAATCTTTTGTTTTAGTTATGTGTCTTGTCTAAGAGAAAGTTGTTGGCATTTCTTGATTCTTTTGTCTATATTGTGTTAAGAGATAATTATTTATTTATGTTTTTTGGTGTGATGGCTGTGTGATATAGAGGAAAGGTTCCGATCTGAACAAAAACATATTTCTTGGGCTGGTCCCATCATATAACAATATAAAATGTATTGGTCTGATCGGAAGCGCTCGTTTTTTCATGTATTATATGTCATGCAAGTCTCCTTTTGATATTAATGATGCACTTTGTGATTATTTATTGTAAAAGTATGATAATTGTTGATGGTGGTGATGGTATTTAAATGGTGCTAGTGTTGAAACATGGCTTCATTTTTGTATATGTATTTTGGGGATATGTTGCTTCAATTGACCAATCTTGTTTGCACATTATTGGACTCATTAAGTCATGTTTACCTTTTGTACTTCAGACATAGCAAATACTTTAATAGACTTTTGTACTATATTGAAAACGTTTAATTGTATACTTGTGAGTTATTTTGCTAAATAAAGTGCTCTGGTTTGCTCGTACTCTGTCGAGCACAGTTTATCAAGGAAATATTTTTGAAAACGATGTCAAAAAAAAAAAGAAGAAGAAGAAGAAGAAGAAAAGGATAAAATGATCAGGGAATTGTGTTAATGATTTACAAAACTTTTTGGAAAGAAAAAAACATAATTGAGTTAATTTGGAAAAAGAGAATTATATTATAGCGAGTAGCATGTGCAAAAAGTTCATAAGGGGAAGGGTTACAGGGCCATGTATTCATACATGGTAAATTCTTTCTTGGTAAATTCCATCTTGGTAAGTCCATCTTGGTAAATTCTTTCATTGTAAATTCCATCTTGGTAAATTGACCACCTGAATAAAGTGACAACTTTTTATAAGAGAAAATTTGTAGGGACTTAGTCACACCTATACCAAAGCCCTTCGTCTATTGTGACCACCTGTCTGTGGTGACCATTGCAGTCCCGTCCCGAAGGTGGTCACTTTAGGCAGATTCTACTATATGTCAGGGCTTAACATATATCAGGGCTTAACATGAAATATACTTGCCTGCTTCAAGAAACGAGCCTGAAAACATAGTAGGAAAGGATACCCTATTCGTAGCTATTACGAACCGTGCGTATGTATATGTACGAAATTGTAGAGTATATATATATTTATACTTAATAAGATGTTCTGACCTCCACCAATTCTGCCACATACCTGTGACTTCCAGGAAATACCTTCATGTTAGCTTTTACACAACTGAAAAAAATGTAAGTTGACTGGCGTTTTTGGATTTTATTAAACCTTGTGGTATGCAAATCTATCGTCTTTGAGATTTCCTTTTCAGATGATGCACTCCAAGGTTTCGGGGTGTCAATCCAAAGGATGGACTTTTTATTGACTTAGGGATTTTCGTTGCCTATCTTTAGACCACCATTATGGTATAGTGCATCAATTCGCATCTTCCTTCACAGTTTTCGCTGAGCTTCTCAAGCGAGAGAAAAAAGAATGACTGTTTTTATACTCAGAGGTC
>QLNU02015270.1:27889578-27913851 GCA_006491805.2 Dysdera silvatica
CCAATTGAAGCATTTTAGGTAATTAATCTTGAACAACTATTAACCTAAACTGTACTTTGTTTTGGTATTGTCATGTTTATCATATTAAATTAAAGATAGTATTTTTTTTAATGATTGTTTTCCTGTTCGTTTTTAAATTGAGCCTGTGGTCATTGAAAGAAAACTGTATTTAAATTTAATTTTTTTTTTTATATTTAACGTAAAACACAATCATTCAATATACTTAATCCATCCCTTTAATTTTCACGGTCTTGCATTGCAGTTGTCGATAAATAAATTTAGTATTAAATGAAATTGTAATGGGGTTGTAGTGTTTTCAATTTATTAATCAAATGGTTAATCTAATCAATAAGTAAACCAATTTTAAATTTACAAATCTAATTGTCGCGAACTGATTTCTTGTGAGGTCGACGCAATTAATTTTAGTTGCAATTATTTTTATAAGGAGTTTCATTTCAAATGTTTCCAACACTCTTATATTTCCACATGGCTACATTGCAGTATTCTATTAATGGTGGTGGTTAACTTTATACCGTACATTAATATATATAATTAATATAGTGTAATTTTATATTTAATGTGTTTTCTTTACTCTGTTAAAAATGCTTTTATTATGAAAATGTGGCAGCAGCAGACGAATGGGGTTGCAGACTATTTAATTACTATAAAAAGGGGATCGCGACTTGTAAAAGGTTGGGAAACACTGTTATCGACAGTTCATTAATGATAATGCGGCTGATTGTAGGCCGCCAGTGCAGCCATTTTATAGCATTTTAATAACTTTAAAAATCCGAGTTCGGTTTCCAAAAGCAGTCGTTCCCCTCCCCACTTTTTTTAATAAGTTTTCAGACTAGTGATGGACGATTACGATTTTTTTTTTACAATCGAAAGAATCGCAATCGAATCTTATTTACAATCGAGTCAACAATTCATTCGTCCTTGAACTTAACAATCGAGATGTTCAATTGAAATCGCGAGTCAGCTGCTAAACCACACTGCGCATGCGCCTTAACACGACTGCGTTGTTGTCAATTTGGCGAGTAAATAGTTAGATCTAGCTGCATTTTCTGACATTCAGATACGAGAGTTCACAGCATTTGTGTGTGTTTACGGAATCGTTATCTAGGTTTTAAGGAGCTTACAGAATAGAACTCCGATTTAACGAACTCCAAACGAGCTGCACTTATTTTATTTAGTTTTTTATTCCCCTCCCCTATTTTGGTGTTGCAAATGCACATGAACTTATGAACTTCATTTTTGAATTCATTGTACGTATATGACTAAAAATTACTTACAACTACTGTGCTGATTTTATATGCGAATCATAAAAAATTGTGTAAATTAGGGTATACAACATCGCATCAAGTGACTGAAAATAGACCCTCTGGTATTTTAAGCTACATTTAATCTTAAAGTTGTTTATAAAAATATTTAAATTATTTTTGCCGTTATAAGAAATGCACAATATATATATAGTACACGTTATAATATTTATATTCAAAAACATGACTGATAAAAATGCAATTACAATTTTGTTTTATCATTCAAAACAAACAGTGGTCAAAGATCGTATATAAGTAAATAATGGTAGCCCAAATTTTATGTATATTTTTTTATTTACGGTAACACGACATATCGAATCAGGTTCAAAAACCATCGAAACAATCGACAAATATCTCCTGGTGCATACAAATTTCAGACAAGGGGATTTCATTTAAATTTTACAATACATACTTCTTAATATGCATATATATATATATATATATATATATATATATGAGCACCTGGGTTTAGACACAGAGGCAAATTATAAATAAAAGCGAGAATTTGCATTGAACTTCGCCGATATTGTATCTAAATAATCCTAGAACCAATAATAAATTGTGCAACTTAAAAGATTACCAAAAGTACTGAAACAAAATATCCCAACACCGTAATATTGGAATCTGCATGCCACAAATGTTTAGGCACATATGTCAGATTTATGCAAATTAACGGCGCGAAGTTCCCAAGTGATCGAAGGGGCGTTTCCCAGAGTTGTTATATAAGGCCTGAAATAATTTAGAATGCTTAGAACGATGCCGAAGTCAAAGCAATTTACGAATGACGAGATTTTGAAGATTTGGAGGCTGAAAACTAAAGGTAAATCTGTTACTCAAATTTCTGTTGCATTGAACCGTTCAAAGCGAGGCATTTATCGAGTGTTATCCCGGGGTGATCAGTATCAACCAAAATCACGATCTGGGAGGCCTCGAGTGACCAGCATTCGGGATGATAGACAAATACGAAGATTGGCTTCAAATGAAAGCCTGTCTGCAAATCAAATAAAAAACACGTTAGCAATGCGAGTGTCAAGAGAAACCATACGTAGAAGGATTGTAGAATGCAGGCATTTGAGATATGCAAAAATGCGCCGCAAGCCCTGCTTGCAATTACATCATAAACAAGCACGACTACAATGGGCAAGGCAGCACATATCATACAGTGACGAATGGCTGCAGGTGTTATTTAGTGATGAAAAAAAGTGGAACTTAGATGGTCCCGATGGCCTTTCGCACTACTGGCACGATCTTCGAAAACGCCCCTTAAGTCGGTTCAGCAGACGTCAAGGAGGAGGTTCAGTCATGGTTTGGGGAGCCTTTAGCTTCAATGGACAGACTTCTTTGGCGTTTTTGAATGGAAAACAAGATTCCAAGGCATACCAGGCAACTCTTGAAAGTCACCTATTACCTTTTGGCGAACTTTTATGTGGACGAAACTGGGTTTTCCAACAAGATAATGCGTCCATCCACACATCCAGGTCAACAAAAGAATGGATGAGCGCTAAAAATATTACAGTTCTCGATTGGCCTGCTCTTAGTCCTGACTGTAATCCCATCGAAAATGTATGGGGCATACTAACGAATGTTGTGTATGCCAATGGAAAGCAATATCCGTCCGTTTTAGAACTTAAAAAGGCTATAGAAGAAGCGTGGTTTAATTTTGAACCAGAAACCTTTCAAAATCTTGTGCTTTCAATGAACGACCGCGTATTTAATCTAATACGAAGTAATGGTGGCTACATTGATTATTAAAATTGTTCATTTCCTTATGCAAGTGCTAAAATTTATGTTTGTGCCTAAACTTTTGTGCCACATATTTTACTTATTTTAAGTTATATATTGCAGCAAGTTCGCTACTGATGTGATTTCTGTTCTCAAATTTTTAATTTGCATATTACATGTGTTCATACTTCGTAATATTAAAGTTCCTACTTCTTCAGTTTTAATAGTATTTTGTTATACTCAAATTTGTGTTGTGTCTAAACTTTTGTGCAGGCCTGTATATATATATATATATAGCGCAACGATGTTTAAAACACAGTTACAACACTTTTTTATATTAATTTTATAACAAAAATGTTCACGCATTAGGGTTCGCGGATATTTTGCGTTCCATAGTGCGATATTGGGAACTGAGAAACGTAGATTAGGGGAATGCTGTACTATGTACGATCTACTGGACTTGTACCTTTATTGCCTAGATCTCAGTGCACATGTAGCGATTTTCAAGGACTTACACTTTGTAATGTCAATTGATTTGCATTGCTTGAATGTTTTGCGATGTTTATTTATGGTAGTGAATTTTTCTATTTGGGTTTGCGCTTTAACAGCTAATTTCAAGTATGTGGTAACTAGCCTTACCACTAAAAATTCATGAGGGGGCTCTAGAGAAAATGTGTTTTGATATCCAATGGGGGGAATTGAGTCCATGAGCCTTCCCTTTTCCTACGCCATTGCATTGTAATGTAAATAAGTAAGCTGTACATGCTCGTATGTGGCTTGCATTAACTCTAGATGGATAGACGTAAATCTTTGAAGGAATAAGCGTGCTTACGATTATATATGTATCGTAAAAATTCCATTATTTCATGGGAAAATGTAGTTAAAATCAATATTTTGATTAATTTTGAACTTTTTATTATCATTTCAAAGCAAATTATTTTTAGGAAAAGTTTGAGCTTTCGTTTTACTTGCTACAAGCTTGCTTTCAGTCATTAATTAGAGGCATAGGCGCCCATATGGGGGGAGGGGGGCAGAAGAGGCTTGATCCCCTATTAACCGTTCAAAAATCGGATTTTCCTGATTCTGTCGTGCATTTACTTTCAAAAGTTTTACAAGCACATTTTAAAATAAGGTACTTTTTAGCTCATTACTAATTGTCAAGTAGTATCAATTATTTTTGTAGCATTTTAGTATCTTGTGCATAAGTTAAAACGTTCGACAGCCTTGAGAAGAGAGTAATAATTTCTCATCAACACCCCCACCCCGTCCAGAAATATACATATGGGCGCCTATGCCTGGAGGACGTTTAAATGTAAACGTAATTTTTACGAACGTCTACCCGTGTAGGGTTAATGATAAGTATACAAATCTTAGCATTCATACATAATGAGAAATCTATACATTGCTTGGAAAATTTGCTTATTTTCATTGAATTAAAGAAATGGATTCTTTAAGATAGCTTTGATTTTTATTAAAATTTTCTAGAAAATCTTTTAATCGACCTTATTGAAGAACTTGCAAGGAAACATTGACGAAATGTGTTAATTGTCTGCGTTAACTCATGGTTTCTAATTTAACAAATATCAACCTTAGTACATTGCGCTCGTTAAAGTGGTTGCAATCAAAATATGGTGCAGTCGTTAAGCAATTTTTAGTAGAATACTGTAAACATACTGAAGGTCATGGTAACTTTCATACTTTGATGTAATCATTTGTTAATGTTTACATGCGCGTCATGCAGACCATGTGTTTCATCATTGTAACATTAAATTCATTAAGAAAGTACTTATTCAAACATGTTTGTCGTCAGAGAAAAATATCGAAATGAGAGTGTGGAGATTTTGTTCAGAATACAGAAGAGATTTTGTTCAGAATACAAAAGAGATTTTGTTCAGAATATCTATTGTAACAAAGAGCAATAAATATATTTACATTGTCAGTTCTGTACTGCTTTCTGTCTACAAGCAATGATTGCGTACCATTTAATGAATGATGTACCTTTCCCCTTGTAGCCATTGCCTATAGGTCGAATCAATTTAAACGTAAGTGTTAATGAAAAAAACGATGATTATTAAGTCATCTTTCTATAGTTGCAATTAATATCTCTGAAAACTTCTGTCTTTTAACTGCAGAATGGTTTGGACGGGGAGAAGCAGGACTTTGCCTTTCTCTACTTGCCATTTCTCCTGTTCTAGGCATTTTTTCGTTCGTTTTCAGTCCATCTTTTCTGTTTTTGATTGATTTCATAGTAATCATTATTGTCAATTTATAATTAACGATTTATTGGTCAATTAATATTAACAATAGCAGTAATTACCGTAACATTAAAAACAGTGACAGTAATCATTTGTTAGCTAATACGCAAAGAAGAGTAAGTTTTGTTTCGTAATGGTGGACGACTTGTTGGTTAGACAGATTACTTTATCATCTGAAAAATGCCTTTGATTTGTCCGAACTCTTCGCTGACAGAAGTTAAATGATCTGCATCTCCATTTGTTGGTATTCTGATTGCTAGTAACGCGTTGCTGTTTTTAATTTGTTTGGCATTATGAGGATTTGGATAGGTTCTAAAATCTCCAACGACAGTCTTCCCCTGGAAAATTGACTTGACTTCAAGAAGCTTTACTCTTACTTGTTCTATTTTTTGAATGATGCTTGCTGTCTTGAAGATTCTATCGCCAAAGTAACGTTTGTAAGAATTGCCTGCATTGCGTTTTTGTATGTTCACTACCATCGGTATCGAAAGATCGTGAATCTGGGATCTTAAAATCAGGATCTTACGATGTAGATTTTTTATGGCCCATTGGTCAGTGGACATCATTACTGGTGTGATGTTTAATGGAGGTAGCTTCGAAAGTTGAAGAGACATTCGTTTGTAGCTTAGTTCCTCGTTACGTCGCTGCAAAAATCGGATTTTTTTGCTCATGTATTCCTGTCGATAGTCCATTGCCATCTGTTTCGTTTGGAATACTGCATCGATTTTAAAATTTTCACTCATTGTAATTTCAGATTGTTGGTGCATTTTTTCTAGCTCTTGTTTCTGGAATTGGAGCTGATTTATTGTCTTGTTCTTGATTTTTAGTTCCCTTTGTAAAGTGTTGATTCGTTTTCCGCAACATTCCAATTGAAATTTTAAATTATTTACTAAGTTTGTTTGGTTATTTTGGTGTTCCTGTGCGCGTGTGATAATAGTCGGCGTATTTTTTTCATGGTCGGAATCATTGATTAAATGTTCATTCAGTAATGCCGAGAATTCTCTCAATTTTTCTGCAAATATTTTGAGATTTAGTTTAAGTATGTACATTGGGCTAGGACAATGTAACTGATACCCTGTATTTCCTAGACCATGCTTCATGCACTTCACTACTTCTTCTTGAGAACTGAAAATTGTCTCTAGTGATTTTTCTATGTATTCTATAATTTTTCTCATCTTCCCGCTCGCGTTTTCTCTTAACAAAATGCTTAGTTTTTTATTCAAAAGTATGAGATTTCGCATTCTGTTATTTTCATTTGATATGTCCGAAACAGTGTCCGTACACCTGCGTACACCCATTTGTACTATTTTGTTAGAAATAGTTGCAGCAGCTCGTTCAAGTAAGGAAAGTTCAAAGCTTAGAATTCCCGATGCCGTTTCCACAAGTTTCAAGAAGGTTTTAATGGGAGCTGAAGATTTGACGTATCCGCGAATATTACAATATTCAAGTATGCGTCGGAAGTAAGATGTTACTCGTTCTATTCTCGAACAACATGAGTTTGTTTGTTCACGTGTTTGATCCATACTCAAAGCAGTTAATTGCGCTTCGAAAATACGCGTATGAAGACGAGTGTCTAAATATAAAGTCCCGAGCATAAGCAAGTTTCTTATTTCGCAGTGTTCAAGAAAGTCTTGCAGCTCATACAAAGTAATTTGTAGTGACAATACCTTGATATAGAGCTTGTTGCCGAAGGAAAAGTTGGCCCTCACCATCCCATCATTGATCGCGATATCTTCCAATTGCGGAAACTTATGCTTGATTATGGATGTCACAAGGTGAGAGTGTCCTAACAACCTTTTCACCAATACCATCATCTGAATGGCTTCGTGCTCTTCACCATAAGAAAAGAAAGTTTCCGGAAGAAATTTCGACCAATAATGCAGCTGCATATCGGCTGCATCTATTTCGATTTCCAATTTTTCTGTTTTAATAGAATTCCAGAAATTTTTCTCTTTTAATTTTTTGATTTCGAAGTTTGCATTTTGCGTTGGTGCATGTTGTGAGGTTTCTTTTAGCTTTCTATTTATCTGTTCTAGCATGTCTTTCAGGTTTTCGTTTTCGAATCTGAGCACTTGGACTTGGTTTCGAAACTTTTGCAATGTGTCGTTTTGATCTTGGATGATCTCTTGTTTGGAATTAGCTTTCTCTTGAAATTTCCGGAGTTGGAGATTACAGTTCTGCAATTCATTTTCTTGAGACTGTATTCGTTCTTGCAAATTTTTTTTCGAATTCTCTAAAGTTTCAACCTCCCTTTCTAAAGTTCTTAAAGCAGATTCATATTTTACGATCTGGTTCTCTAAAGCCTGGTTTCTATGTATGACGTCATTTAAGATTTCGTCAGAGGAATCTATGGCGTCCATAGTGTCTATTAACTCTTTTATTCTGTCTTCTCTTTCCTGGATACACTCTTCGTATTCTACCACGTGATTTTGTAACGTAGCAATGAGATTAATTTTCGCGGAGAGTTCGTCCTCCAGTTGCAGTATTTTATCATCTGCCGAGGACACTGTACTGTACAGACAAGAAGAGGCATACTTTAAACCATCATTTTGCCTTTCCAGTCTTCTAACATAGCTGCGAATGGGTTGGCGTTCGTGGCAAAGAATTTCGTTTTGTGTCTTCATGTAAGCTAAGTGGATTTCCAGTTCTGTGATTCGTGTCTTAGTCAGTTCTAGTTCTACAGAATTTCTTTCCGAACTGTCTTCAGCTAATTCCTTTTCAATGATGACGCGTTCGGTGGTTTCTTCGAGATCCATATATTCGGTTTCCATGAGTTGTTTTGACTTTTCTAGCTCTTTGCAATCAGTTTCGACCCTTTTGAGTTTGCATTTAAGGTTTTCGGCCAAGCATCTTACTTCTTCTAGATCTTTCATACTCGTTTCATGGAGTATTATTATTTTTTGTTGTTCTTGGTTCTTCATTTTTTCTTCCAAAAGTTGTTCCTGCACAATTTCGTGTTTCTTTTTTAAAGTTTCGATTTCTTCTTTCAGTTTCTCAGTGTGGAGTTCTTTTTTTATCGCTTCCAGCTTGCAGTCCATGAAATTAGCCGTTCTCATGATGTTTGAAACAGATTTATCAAATTCTTCATTTCCAACATCTGGGCTTAAATTTAAAGCTTGCTGCAAAGTCTCGTTGGAGGCTTTTCGCGTCAACTCGATGTTCGTTCGGCGAACAAATAACCCGCATTTCTTTCTGCATTTAAAATAGCTTATGCCTTGCACTGTACCGTTATGTTTTCCTTTGGGTACATCTAGAGCGATGCCGTACCATATACCTGGTGAAAATGACGTATGGCCGATATACAATATTTTGCCTTTCAACTGTCTACTAATGATTTGAATGCGATTGCCTACCTGTAATACTGTGTTTGTCATGGTAAGCACTTCTTTCGATTATTTGAGAAATGTTGTGAATCATATGAATTGTACTGGATTTATTGATTAGTCTTGTTGAATAAGACTGCATCTATTAAGATTTATTGATCAGTTCAGTTGATTGAATTGGATGACGTCTTTGCAAGCTGTTCAATGTAAAGGAGATTGTTAATAGAGGAAAGTGATTATTTGTAATGATTGTTACGTATGTATGCATTTCTTTGCCAGTTTACATTATCGTCTAACATTACTTCAGTAGTTTCTGTTTACATTGTTGTAAGTTGTCTTCAACTACATGCAACAGTATTCATTGTAAGTTGTCTTCAACTACATGCAACAGTATTCATTGTTGACGGTAAGTAGTTGATATTGTCGAGAATATATAAATGGAGATCTCTACGATAGATAAGCAAGCAATCATTGTTGATGGTAAAAGTATGAGTTTTCATTTTTATCTTTATATCTTCAATTGAACAGTTTATTCATTTTTTAATGGTGCACTTCATTTTATTGACCGATGGTTCATGCAAATAAGAAGATAGCTACCATGTTCAGGTAAAACATACCATAACGTTTATTTTTTTGTAGAGTAGTATGTTATGCACGTTTACCTAAATTTGATAATAGCTCCAGTGGAACTCTCCTTAGCGGACACTTGCCGGACATAAATTTTTGTCCATAAAAGAAGGGTTACCGTAAAAGGGAGAGTCATTCTAAAGTATCTACAATATTTCATTTCAATCATTTAAATACTTCATTTCGAAACTTATGTATTTTTGAGCATGTAAGACAAGTTTAAGACAACGAACATAAGCATTTGTTAAATGTAACAAGTAAATTTACAACAAAGCGTTAAATATTAAAATTTATTTACCTTGGAAAGAAAATTTTTCGATAGCCATTTGGTGGGTTCTACCCTCCACCTGCGAAATGTATTTTTATTTGCGGGATTAAATCCATCGTTTTTCCGTCGTTACCATGGGCGTCGTTTGGGGGACAAGGAAGTCAGTCCCCCTAGAATTGAAATATATGCAATATTTTTAATACATTAAAAGGTTAAAATGGTTATTTGTTTCGAGTTAGCATTGGCGAAAAACGACGCAATTGGTCGTTACGCATACAGGACCTATGTGTGCGTATGTGTGTGTGTGTGTGGGGGGGTGTAGTTGAGTAAACGATAATAAATTTGAACTGCGATAATTTTGTGTTGATAATTGTTATTTAATTGTTTATTAGTTTCCGAAACTAATTAAAATTGTTTATTAGTTTCGAACTAATTAAAATTGTTTATTAGTTCGAGGCTAATTAAAAATTGTTTAATGATTTCGAGCTAATTAAAAATTGTTTATTGGATTTCGAGCTAATTAAAATTGTTTGTAGTTTCGAGCTAATTAAAATTGTTTTATTAGTTCGGGCTAATTAAAAAATTGTTATTAGTTTCGAAACTAATTAAAAAATTGTTAATTGTTTATTAGTTTCGAGCAGTATACCACTGTATGATTTATTTATTATCAAAGTCTTTCGTAAGCATTAGCCATTTGAATTGACGAATCCGAGTCGAATACCATTTTTTACCATTAATAGGAGGGAAAATTCTCCTTAGCTCTTATTCTATTTATCCTTAATTTCCTCCTCGTTTGACGCAGAATGACCCTTGTTCTTTTTGCACCATAAAAATACACCCAACAAATGTATTTCAGTTTCCTGCTGTAAGAAACGCCGAGAAGGCCGAATTTCAAACCTATTTTGTTCGTACAGGGGTTCTAGCCCAATGGAATGAATTATGAAACCAGTGTCCACGTCCGTATCTGAGGGTGATCGCTAAACAGGGGTTTGAAATGTATTATTGTAAACCAGTTTCTGCCGGAGAATTTTTATCTGACCGTAAAACCGGGTTGACCGTATCTGAAGGGTGTCCGTTAAGAGGGGTTTCACTGTACTTTATGCATTGATTCATAAAAGCTTTTCATGGCTGATTCTAAGTTGTAAATAATTTTTGAGTTCAGACTATGTAATAAAATTAGAAATTGAGTTTGATTACTCAAAAACTCAGGTATTTCGGTTCATCTTTGTAAACCATCTTCTAAAGCGTTCTACCTTATGTACGATGGCACCTTGATTGGCGCGGAATGGCCCTTGTCCTTGCGCCATAAAAGACAATCAACCAACCATCTAAAGCTTTCTCAGTCAATGGCGATTGTTGGCTGATAATAGCGTATTTCTTGAGGTTATAATATTCGTTTTGGGACTCGCCAAAGGGAGCGCCAATTTTGCCAACGTAGAAAGCATTGGTAAGAGTACCAAAACTGGGAAAAAATTTGACAGGTTACAAATTACTTAAAATAGGTGACCAGGCAAAAGGAAAATTTTTGCTATCGCACTTAAAATCGTTTGTCTGTTTAAAAATTTCTGTTTCTTCTCTGTGGATTCTATAATAATAATGATCTTTGTTTTCTTTTACAATACATACCTATGCATGCACACACACACAATATATATTGCATATGTATATACGCATTGTGCATATTTGACAACAGGTCTCGAGTAAATACTTAGTAAGTATAATCCTCTCGTGATCCGTGGATGGTCCATGAATACAGAACTTTCGTTTTGTCGAACAAGAGTGGTTATCCTGCAATGCATGGTCCTCTATTGCAGATTTGGAGGACAATTCATTACGAAGATGGCTTTTATATTCCCGTTTTTGGCATAAAATGGAATGGCAAGTTTTTCCAATGCAGCCTTGTCCAAGTTCTTGTTCTGGAAGAGAGAACCTTGCAACAGGACATGCTTTATACTCTCTTTCATTGCAAATCCACCTAATAGAATCGCAATATTTCTGTACTAATTCAATACGTATAATTTACATATCATACATACAATTTATCAACCGTTCCCAATAGGTGACCATGCAGCATATGTTACAAATTAAATACATTATTGTTAAGAAATGATCGTGCTAATTTGCAAATACTGGAAAATAATACTGCGTGATTATGTATTTTACTTAAATTTAAAACTTGGTAAGAGGCTTCACGAATATGTAGTTTGTAAATTGTAAACAGCATATTGAATACTTAGTTTGGTATTCAAGAATTCAAATATATGTGTGCGATAAGCTTTTTAAAATTATACAACTTAAATTCAAAACACAAATTTATTTTTTGAAACACCGCAACGTAGTTCAACCTGGTTTAAAACAGTTGCTTCAGAAGAGATTTAAGATAACGTAACGTGTTAATTAAATTAGAATATTTAAAGTAGGAGAGACTTGACAACAATACTTGACAGAATATTTTTTTTGTAAAGGGTTTATAATAATTTTTAAAAAAAAAAATTCCCGCCACTACCACCGTATCAGTTTCTTAGCTACCTCAATTAGGAGATGAAGAGATTAAATCCTCCAAAATGGTCTTCATTTGCAAAGACTTCATCTGAACAATAGTGTAATAGTTGAACATAGCTTTGATATAAATTTTTCTTTTTCGAACAACCGATTGTTTGAAAGAGATCCAGTTGCTATTGAAGGGCGAAATCACTCTCAACAATCGTCATACGCACCTAATCGTTAAAAATATTTTCAACGAAAGCAGCAGAGTGAAATGTACCAAATTCAGAATTAAAGAACGCTTACTCAGAGATCTCATAAAGATCGCACTGCTCACTGTAGTCCGGGGTTTGGTTCCCTAGGCCTTAAGAGGTTCGGATTCCTCGGAAAACAGTAGGTCCCGGCGCAGCATGACCATTGTAGTCTTTGAGCCGTAAAACCACAAACAAACATATTCAGAATCAAGTTTTATAAATATCAATGTTTTAGGGATTTTTTGGCACTTCTCAGGGATATTTTAGGCACTTTCCAGGAATTCATCACTTTCTTTAAGGGAGTATTAGAGTGATGATGTTTCTCAATGCTTTTAATTTGTGCACTCTTACAGAGTTTTTGATCAACGTTTTCATTTATTTGAAATTACTTTAACCAACAGAGTCTCCGAGTATTTTCAACGGATAAAGAAAAGCAATGCTACTGTGTCCCAAATCCAACAAAAATATATATCTCACTCTTTGGAACACCAGCCCCTATTCACGCTGAATCTTCATAAAAATTTGAGCTTTGATTTAAAACATTAAGTAAAAAGTGTGAAAAAAATGAGGGGGGTAACGAGCTTGGTGATTGCTGCAGGAGTAAAAGGAATTTGCTTGTAAATATCGTCGGGTATGTTTTACTGAGCAAATACTGTAGAAGACAAATCTTGAAAATCATCTAATGTAAGATGTTTCTAGTCTACCCACACAAATAGAAACATTTTTGAGTCAAAGGGATTTTGAGGAAAATGAAGAAAGGGAGAGAAATATTCGAAAAGTAGAGCTGTGGTGGAAGAGAAAGAGGAGGAAGTGATAAGGGCCAATAAATAAGTTGTTGTCGTAGGAATTTGCGACCAGCGGATCTGGAGTATTTCAAGTAATTTCAGCGCTAGCAGATAAGTTATGGCAATTTTACAGGCCACCCAGTAAAATTGGGCCTTTAAGACAGAATTAACTGCAAAAAAAACTTTACAATATAGGAATTTAATACAAAAAATAGACTATGTCGCTTCTTGAACGTGGGAAAGTAGTTTACCACATTTTCGTCTTACATGCAAAATCAAGGAAGATGTGAAATATCTGACCTCAGTTGTCTTCCTTCCTGGAGCTTGTATAAGAAACTTCGGCACCCGAAACTTCGCAATAGATGAACATTAATGCCAAATTTGACCAGAAGTTTCTTTTAGATTGAATTAATTTCATTTTTTTTAAACCCTATTATGTGAGATGTTCATATTCCTCTAACTGGGAATATTTTACAATACGTATGCGTAGGGATATATTCGTCAGCATGAATTATCCACCAACAATAACCGTTCTGTATTTATTTTATATAAATCGAACACTACGCAGATTAAATCAAACAACAATGTCAATTATCAACGTTTATTGGCGTAGTGATACCAACGCCGATGGTATGGCGTGATTAGATGGTGAAACGTTCGAAAGAAAAGAAATGTTTTTTGATGTGGTGTTTCTAGAGCCTTCGTCCGGCATGTGGAAGGTCATGGGTTTGTATGCACTCAAAAAACATTTCTTTCTTCGCGAATGTTTCACCATTTACCCACGCCATAACATCGGCGTTAATATCATTACGGTATAAAACGTTGATAAAAATTGTTGCTTAACATTCTGTATTTGTTGAAGAATCCTTCTCCGATTTCTTCGTACTTGAAACTTAAAATGTAAATATATTAAATATAAATTATAAATTAATTATAAATTAATAATATAATTAAAATGTAAACATATAATTAAATTCGTAAAAGAAGTATCTCACCTTAGGATTAATAGCTTTGAGTATTGGCATGGACAAATAAATGGGCGGTTGTTGGAGATTTTAGAACACCATTACCATTGTATGATATAACGTACCTTTTTTTTTTATTGACAAAAGACTTCTCATTCTTCTCACTCATGTGAAAAAACAAACTAATGGTGTCGCTGGTGTGGCAAACTTTCTGCTTTAAGAGCCAGTGAAAATTACTTTTTTCACAGGGCTATCATTTTCAATTTATTAACGCTTGTTCTTAACCTCGTTAAAAAGGTAATTGAGATTGGCATTTACTTGGTTACATGGAATTTGCCAATAGGGAAAAATCTAATTAGGTTTATTCTATTAGAAATACTTTCAGAGACGTGGATTAGTGGTTAGAGATTATGTCTAACATGTTTTATAATCATGATTATTCTATTTATCATGATGGTAATGATGATCAATGATAATTCTTTAGCATTTCTATTAAATATTCATCGTTCCTTATATTTTTCATTTCTTGAATTAAATCTTCCTCATCTTTCCCAATAAAATATCCTGATTTTATTTTTACATCACTTCGCCATTAAAGGTGTATTATTTCGATACAATTCGAAGGTCTCCCTTACACTCATCTATTTCAATAATATTTCTTTGCAACAACACGTTAATCAATTAATCCAGTCTAGGCATCAGTTTTAAAAACGATCTGTCATAAATTTATTTCTTGGCTTCTAAGTTTGTCCCGATATTCAATTTTGCTCTATTTTATCTATTTTTCCTACCTTTTCGTAATGCTTAAGATGTGTATTTAATTTATTAAGATACATGTCTTCCTATATATGTCTTCATGCATCCATGTTTTGGATCACAAGACTGCACTAATTTGTAACTGCCAGAATAAAAATTTCCAAAATTTCGGGAAAGTTTGGAAATTCGGGGAGTTACCATATAGTCCTATATTGAAAAGTTTTTGTTTTTACATAAATTCACTTCAAGCCATTTACCTTCAAAAGCTGAATATAATTTCTCTGCGTGGTATTAAAATACCGTTTTTTGACTACGAGTCGATAGTTTTGGAACATTACGGATCGGACACAGTTTTTGTTGAGTAAATCGCTGGGAACGTTGTCAGTTGTTCCTTGTTTGAGAAGTTTTTCGTCGATGAACGTCGCCGCGTCTAAGAACTGAAGTCCCCGTATATGGTATTCTTTTTTTCTTTAAAGCAGGGAGGCAATTTTCCAAAACAAAAGACGAGCGGCGTTTTTTGGCAGGAGCCCTAGAAACGTGTATAAGGTAATACTTGGCTGCTGCCCATATCCAAACGATATCGATTTATGGAAGAGGAGGAGGAGCAGGAGAAATTCTTTGAAAAGTGTCTTCGCAGATCCTAGCTCTCGTGACGTCCAAAAAAGAAAGAAAGGTCTGCGGGTGTATTTTCTTTATTTTGACGCATACCACGCCTTCTCCGATTTTGATCGCTTATAACCCTGACTTTTTTAATCTATTTTTTTAGACATTTATTTGGCTTTTACGCCATTGTATTTTGTTCCCAAGAATTTAATATTTGGAGGAGTCTCACTTGAGTATTGAATTCAGAAAGCGGTACGTGTTGTGGGCATGTACGGTATATGGGAACATGAAAATGACGAGCGAAAATGTCCATTCCTTTATGTCCGTTATAAACGCGCTCGAGTAAACATGAAACTCGAGTAAACGCGCTCAGTAAACATGAACTTTCCTCAAGTACATAAATTAGTTATGAATGAAATCGTTAGTGATTTATTTTTAGCGGGTTTCAATAGATATTGAACCCGCTATTGCTTTTGAATTTTCTGTATGTCTGTCTGCCTGCCTGTTTGTCTGTACGCAATAAAAAGGGTAAGGTAAAGGTCTTCCGTAAATGCAATAATGGTGGCTGTTGTTAACATTGAAAACCTACCGAGTTACTTGAGAATTAGAGAGTTGCGGATTAGAGAGTTGCGAATTAGAGAGTTGCTGATTAGAGAGTTGCGGATTAGAGCGTTGCTGATTAGAGAGTTGTGAATTAATGTTAATTGAAACCTGCTAAATTTAAATATCGACCGTAAGCGTTTTCCTTTCACTTGCTTGTTCAGCTTTCATCGAGTATTTATATCGTTTGTCTAATCTTCATCGATATTTTTTACTCACAATCGATAGAAATTTTTGCCGTCCAGGCTTAAGCTCAAGATAGGGCTTTATGTATAGGAGGAGAAAAAGAGATATCGTCCTGATCCGGAGTCGAATCGGGGACCCAATGTATGACGTATTATGCCTTTACCTGCTAGGCCATCAGGGCAAGGACGATGCGCCTTTTCTCCGTATGTAAGATTTTTGTGTGTTGACCATTTGGCAACTGTGTTAACCCTGTGGAGGTTAATAATATACCTCACATGTGTGATGACCTCCTATTTTTTTTAAAATCATTTTATTTCAGCAGGCGTCAATAACATTTTACAGACCTTGATAAAAGTAAATGGAAACGAAATATGTAATCAAATTATGTTGAAACAACTTAAAAATACAAAATATAGGCTGTGCTAACTATATAAGTATGACTATGAAAAGATATTAAATAAATATTATTAACAGATAAACAGTAATTTTCTTGAACCCCCCCCAAAAAAAAATGTTTTGACGCCTTGCCTGGGCAGCATTGAGAAAAGACTAAAAAGTCTGACAACGCTCATGTTGAAGGAGGTTGGAGGTCATTACACGGGCGGCAAGTCTTTATTCGACACAGCATGATTATGAATCTGTAAAAAAAAAAATACGATGCAAATTTTTAAAATACATAAAAGAGTTGCAGGATTTGAGTTCAGGCGGCAAAATATTCCAAAGCCGTGGACCCAAAGCTCCAATGCTTGACAAACCAAAGTTTGTACGCGCATGGCAAGATCTTAATAAATCCATGGCTTGGGCATCATAAGTATATTCGCGTTGAATGAAAGGAAGAAGATCAACCATACCATCTGCTCTCATGTATTGAAAGATGGCAATTCTATAATCAAGCAATTTATTCATAGTTATTATACCAAAACGCCTAGCGATACTAGTGATAATAGCGATTTACTAAGTGAAGGTATGTTTTGTAAGTAAAATAAACATTCACAAATAGACATTCATATTCTTGTGAAAGAAATTATTATTCGGAAGCACTTTCAGTCTCTCGTTCTTTGGAATGCCTTTCACTCGTTCATTAAATGTAAATATGAATGAGAACGCCCTTCCTTTTAAGTGAGAATGATTTCTCATTATCGTAGATCACACACCATTAATTTGCTAGCCAAAAACAGTTATACGTATATGATACTCAAAAAATTTCAATAAAATTCTAGTAATTAAAGATAATTTTTGTAGAATTTTTATGGAGATTCCCATATTCTATTACCAAATTTGACATTCAGAAATTTTAGTTTCATAGCTTGGCTCATACTATATTTCCCGTACAAAAATTTTTGCCACCCACGTTTAAATAGTTCGAACTAGAGCTTTTTTTATGGCTGGAGAAAAAGAGGCGCCGTCCTCATCCTGGATTCGAACCAGGGTCCCCGCGTTGAGCCCGCGGTGTCTTGACCTACTAGACGAATGAGCTATATTTCCTGTTACATTTCAGTATTGTTTGTTTGTTTGGCTTTTTTATGGCGCAAGAGCATCTGGGCTATACTGCGCCAAAATTTTTCATTTTACATTTCAGTATCCAAATTCCAACTTAACGCATATCTAATGTCATCGTCCTTGCATTTCTCTTGCGATTGATTGCGGTGATGATAGCTTTCACGTGGTGAATAAAGATATATTATTTTTCGCTTTTGTTTAGGCCATAAAGATAAAGAACGAGTGAGATCCAGAGAGGGAGAGAGAGAGAGAGAGAGAGAGAGAGAGAGAGTTATATAGAGAGTGAGAAGCATACAGAGTGCGCTTGAAAAGGAGAGAGTGGTGAGGAGGTATCGTTCGATATACTCTTGTCGCCTCATAATAATTAGAGCGCTTGCTATTCACTGCACACTCCACCTTCGATAATTTAGATAATTATTGGTAGTCGTTATTATGCGCCTCATTAATTTTAAGCGCTTGAATTTGGCCAAGTAATTTAGGATAACGCAGATTTTTAAGCATTTCATCACGCTGAATTTTCTAAGCATCACTTCAGGTCTCTGAACAAATCGATAGTCATTTTTCCTCTAGTTTTTTGTAATTATGTGTAGTTTATAACTTGCTTTCAATAGTTGAAATTTTTGAACGATCGTTTTTAAATAATTTTGATATGTCTCTTATTTTTTTTGAAAAAACTGAGATAGCATCGAATGTTGTTTAGCTATTTATTTATAGTCATTAGTATAACTAAATAGATCATAGAGATGCAATCTATTTTATTCAAACAATTTTCATCAGACAGACAGTTTTAATTTTTGCATTTTTTTCCATGTAATGTGCGAGCATATATTAGAAAACCGCACTAACTTACGTTTAATTTCCCAAATCAAACGTTCCAATCGGCTTCGTTATTGGTTGAAAAAACTGCACAAAAATATGTGGCATGTATTTAGCGGGTTTCAATAGATATTGAACCCGCTATTGCTTTTGGTTTTTCTGTCTGCCTGTCTATACGCAATGAAAAGGACAAGGTAAAGGTCTTCCGTAAATGCAATAATGATAGCTATTGTTAACGTTACAAATCTACCGAGTTACTTGAGAATTAGAGAGTTGCGGATTAGAGAGCAGCGATTTAGAGAGTGTCGAATTGGAGGGTGTCGAATTGGAGGGTGGCGATCTAGAGAATTGCGGATTAGAGAGTTGCGAATTAATGTTAATTGAAACCCGCTAAATTTAAATATCGACCTTAGGCGATTTTCTTTCACTTGTTTGATATCAGTGCTGTTTACAATATCTATAATTCAGAAACTAATTAAGTTTGAATCGTAGAGTCAGCCACTAAAATGGATCACAAACGACAGAGCGACCACCAATTTGTCTTGATGTATGTTAAAAAAAATCGTATAGTGGCTATTCAAACCACGCTGAAGGACACGTTGAAGGGCCTCGGATAAATGTATAATTACGCGAACCATGTGTCTCAATTCATATAGATAGACGTATTTGAATAACACATACGATTACCAAACAGATGGTTACCACAGCAAAGACTTTGTGGGGATGTTCTTACAATTCGTGCGGGAAATGTTCTTTTGCAAAGGTGTTCGGGCACCCAAGAATATAGCTCAAACTAGAGCTTTAGATACAACCCACTATTCCAAGATTTGATGGGCTGTAAGGAAGAAGAAAAAGCATATTGACCTGAGCCTGAATCGAACCGACGGCTGCTCTGTACAGACCAGAGCGTCATCATTAACTAGACTATGGATACAAAGGAAACAATGCCTTTTCATTCGTATATAAGTTCTCGAACGACACAATTATTAAACAAGTGGTTAACACAGAAAAGTTACCAGGAGCTGCAAGTACTTGCAGCTCCAGCTTGAGCTGTATTTAAATGAGCGCCTGAAGTTCAGACGGACACGTATATACAGACGTATATACGCACGAAAGCGTTCAGACTGAAAGTCTTTCCAAACGATTAGATTTATGGTATACGTAGTATAAATGATCTATTGATATTCTAATGATTCTTCGACCACGTTTGTGAGAATTGAAATAAATACATAGATGAAGGTTTTTGATTCAAACTATCTAAAATATCCTTACTAATTAATTAAAAGAGAATATATTAGTTCCAAAGGTTAGAAAATGTATTTTTATTTATGCATTTCAACATGAAGATTCCAATTTTGTAATTTAGAATTTTATTAATTTGTAAGATTTGGAAGTTTCGAGCCATATTTTTTGTAGAATCAAAAGAAATGTTGCTGGAAAAGGGGCGAAGGAATCACTTTTGAGGTGCAGAAATTCGTTGAAAATTAAATATGGACTCAAAACCAAAAACCAAATAGAAAAACACATTTGACAAGACAAGAACATATTATAGGTTAACCAAATTGCTTTGTAAAAAAAAAAGATAATATTTCAGATTATCCGTATGTTGGAAGTCCATGTATGGAATTTATTACACACACACACATTGTCTACAAACTTCAATTCTACAGTATATGTATATGCTGGGAAAGGTCATCCGTTATACAGACCCATAGCTCCGCAGATTGCCCGAATTGAGACACAATAACACGGAATATAATTCACCCAAATCTCAAGAGAAATCAGTGACCTGACGAAACCTATCCGAGCATATAATCCAAGTACGGTCAGGGATAAAATATGATTCAATATAATATGAAATAGACATGATACTACTCACATCTTATATGGTGTAATAATTGAAGACAATAGGAGGAAAATTGATGTTTGAGGTGTCTAATCTTTGACAGGTTTTCACGGTAACTGTAAACTTTCCTTCAAGGCGACTACCAAATCAAATTTAATTTCCTCTTCCGTGGGAAAACAAGTGTGTTCAATCGTGGCGAATTGTGTGTGTTAATTAGTTTATAATTATACCCATGAACAGCTCCATTTTACCATGGTTGGTGTTACAATTATCTGACCAGTTCCATATATGCTACAATCTTCTCTCTGAGCAGAGCTTTAACGAAATTACTACAAATCTATTTTAGCATAAATGAGAATTCATTTAATTTATCGGTAGGATTTGAATGTGAAAAGTATTGCCGGGGAAACTATTATATTGCCGCATCTCTTTTAACGCTTATTTGCAATGTTTCTGTTGTCTGTCTCCGATATAAGTACCATGTTAATCAGTAGTTAGAAGATACGATTAATCTTTAATCGTTATTGATTATTGAATTCCCCGTACAGTTGGACAGAATGTCGATAGATCATTCGTGAGTGAATTATTTAGCGTTCTCACGTTGCAGCAATCGATGTAACAAGGCTGGTATGAATGGATATCATTAAAATTCTTTCTCTTAAGAGGAGAGGCCCGATTTAATGAGTGAAGAGGGTTCGGTGGTTTGCACAATGTGTTCAAGAAATGCCACCAATTTTAGCTTGCTGGAGACAGATATAGAGAGTATTAAAACAATTCACTATTTTTTGGATGTTCCGAGAATCTCACTTTGCATAATAGGCATACAAGCAAATAAAAGGGAAAGGAATTGTTGTACGACCGCAGAATATTGATTGCATTGTTTTCATGTTGCGAATTTAGTGTATAATTGTGTATCCTCGTATAGCAAATACATAATATAATAATAATAATAATATATATTAGTGATAAGCAAAATTGTTAAAGTATTTTGCATTCTCTATGCAGTTAATTATATTTTTAACCCCATTTTAATAATTAAGTAACCAAAACTAAATTCTCTGAATATAGCATTTTTAACCCTTAACTGGCCTAGTGAAATAAGATTGCACCAAAACTCTAGTGGGGTCTGAGAAACCCCAATGCAAAAAAAAAAATCAGATTTTAGTACAAATATTTACATTTAATTGCCATATGAGTTACATGTGCAAGTGTACATACATAAGGTACACACATGTGCACTGTTATTTTGCACATTCTGAGCATATACATAAACTGTGTTCCAAGCAAAGGAGCTTCTCACACTGTACAGAAGATAATTTCGTCTTTCTGTCTCTTTCACGAGGGCACAGCTGGCAACGTCCTTTTCGAACATGTGGAACTGGTTGTTCCCGTCCTTCATCTCCACCTCTAATCTTCATCACAAGCTTCTGAAGCTCCCTTGGAAGATATCTGGTTTCTCGTTGACCAATGTGCTCTTTGATAAGGGTCATGCCTAATGAAGTCAAAAATTTTCTTCTTGGCATCTTCTGTGATGTTGAGTTAGGCTTGTAGTATGATATAATGGCACTGTTTACACCAGCAATGTCCAACATTGCGAAGAAAATAGCCATAGGTCATATCCTTTTGAGTATGTGTCACATAGCAGGTCAAGGGTATCCAGTAGTTATCATTTCTGGTTTTCCAGAGTCGGTGATCTCGTGGTCATAATGCATACTAGACAACAAAATTACTGCTTTGTTCCTCTTCGGAACATATGAACAAAGTGTAATGTCTGCAATATGTCCAAAGAGAGTAGATCCATTTGTTCTAAACCGGCTACATTTGAATTCCTGCGTTATGTCACGTTTATTGGCCCTCACTGTTCCCAGAACAGTGAGTCTCTCTCTGTTTTCAGTTTATTGGCAAGTTCAATGGAAGTGAACCGGTTGTCAACCAGAAGTGAACCAGTTGTCAACGGTTACATTCCGGTTTGTTCTTTTGATAGGTTCGATTAGTTGCAGGACCGTTTGCGTTGACACTGACACATTCCCACGAATCTCACTTTCTTTCCCAACATAAATGAACGCATTATTCACATAGAAGTTTCTTGAATCTGCAAGGCACAGGACTTTGATTCCATATTTATTAGGCTTCTTTGACATATACATTTTAAACGGACATTGTCCCCGAAATGGCACCAGCATTTCGTCAACAGCCACGTAGCTTCCGACAACAAAATATTGTCAACAATTGTGAATGAATGCATCCCAAATTTCACCCACAGCAGCAAGTTTATCCGTTTCCCTTCGCTAAGCTCTTGTCTTGGCACAGTCAAAGCGCAAGGCAGCAAGAATGAATAAGAATCTCTTCACACTCATGGTGGCAGGAAGATATCTCTACCTGTACCATCGGTAGCAAAAAGACTAGAAACATTTTCGTTTCCCGATTTCATAACGCCTGCCCGGTATAACAAGCCTACCACTGCTTTGATTTCAACCATATTGACGTCGCTCACAAACGATGGCAGAGGTTCTTTATACTTGCTTCTTATTTGTCGGCTTTTAGTATTTGTGTTGTCTACTATAATTTGTAGCATGCCATCAGCGACACACAATTACCACACACCTAATACGTCACTATCATGGATATCCTTTGTGGCTCCTCGAATTACTGGCAACCTGATAACTATGTTCTGCGCACGCGTACGCCCCTGTTCAGGGGGTTTATTGCTCCAGTTGAAAGTTTTATTCTTTCTATAAAAATAGCTTGAAGTACAAGCAAGCACACCATCATCTTCATTGACATCAGTTTCCTCTGAGGCTGATTTTTCATCAGACTCCACAACACCGTCAGAGATTTCCGAGGGAGATGATAATTCATCTTCATTCTCATCACTGAGAGTTGGGTCATCCAGCAGACGCTGGACTTCTTCATCCGTCAAAAACTTCTTACTTGCCATTGGACATCAACTTCTGCAAATATTACAAAAATTTAGTGCACAAAACCAGGAGAAAGTTTCGCAGTTGTTCACTTCAATCAAAAAACACTAACGTAAACACTCTGGTGGTATCTCACACACCCACGACTTCTCTCAACTGTCAGGCATCACGGAATAAATTCAAAGTAATGCCATCTGCAGAGTCATCTGTAGGCTAAAAGAGAATACCAAAACCGGCAACGCCATCTGTTGTCCAGTTTGGAAGGTACGTGCAGAAAAAGATGGCATGAGGTCTATCACACCCCACTAGACCAGTTAAGGGTTAATTTAAGAAGTATTTTTCAATTTCTTTTTTCTCTCTCTTTTTTACTGTAAGAACTATTATTTATTTTATCAAACGCGAAATGTATCTTTGAAGTGTGTTAATAAAACGTTTTTTTGTCAAAGTGTCTGGAAACATCTAAAGCAGTGGTTCCCAACTCAATTTAAGTCGCGGACCACTTTGAAAAGTTTTCATAGGTTCAGAGGCGGCTTTAGGGGGCGGAGGCATATCGCCCCCACCCACCTTGAATGAAAATTTAACATTGAAAAGATACAAGGTAAAGGTCCATTTAGGTATCATTTTCAAAACTCAAGTCATTAATCGCCCCCCGAATGACCTTTAAATCCGTCCCTACACGAGTTGACTGCAAGACCTTAATAAAAATGGGAGCCAGGTCTATTTTTTTTTGGGAGGGGAGCGGGGGAAGATGTAAATGTATAGAAGTAAACAAAGCAGTGTTGCCAACAGTGAAGCCAAACAAAGCAGTGCTGTCAAAGTGAAATCCCTACTAGCAGCAATATAAAGTCCCTACATGCAACAGCATGGCCAACTTTTCTTCGACAGTAGGGGGAGGGGAAAATGATAAAAATATACCATCCGTTACATTTTTATATTTAATTTTAATATTTAATAATAATTTTTATAAGTATTTTTTTTAATTATTATTTCTTTTTAAATAATGACCCGTCTCGCGGACCACCTGTTGGGAACCACTGATCTAG
>QLNU02015270.1:27913951-27939448 GCA_006491805.2 Dysdera silvatica
GCTACAATTCATATATTCCTATGTTGAATCTTCAAAATTTCATTGCAATGGGGTTACAGCTCCTATCAACACCCCCTGCGTATGATAGTGTATATAGGGCTGATATATAATGTTGAAAACTTTGTGTTAAACTATATAGAGTTGAGAATTGTTGGCTGAACTAGTTGCAAGATAAAACGTGGAAAATTTCAGAGTAGATATTTTACAATTTCAGGAGTAGAAATACAGACTTTTTATTATTTCTCACACTTCGTTTGAAAAAGAAATCAATAATTTCCAAAACGTTTGGAAAACTTTCTGGTAACCGCAGGTGTTTTATTTTTCCGTTTTTTTTTCACTTCCATTCTTCCTTTCTTTTCCCTTTTACTTCCTTTTTTCCCACTTTTTCGTTACATCCCTTAATTTCCTTCTACTTTTTTAATGTCCTTTTTTTATGTGGTTGTCTTTTTTTTCGTCTTTCGATTTGATCCTGTTGCTCTTTCTTTTATTTTCATGCCACTTCGTTTCGCCCTTTTTAAAATCTCGACCACTAACGACGGAGTTTTTCTAATAAGACTATCTTCCATGACCGTGTCTAGGGGGGGAGTGGATCTTAGGGACAAGTTCCCCCCCACGAAACAAAAATTTTAATGGGACTTGGTTAGCGCTTTGCATGCTGTGACTGTATCAATACATGCTACAAAAATTTTTGAACTCCCCGAAATTAAATTCTGACCACAGTCTTGCTTTTTTCCTTGTTATTTTATACATAAGGAGACTTTAAAACTTTGGCAGGGGAATAGAAGAAGCAGTGATGAGAGATGCCAGTAAGAGCAGCATTGCTGGGACTAATTAAAAATATTGCAGAATTTACATGAAACTATTTTTTATTTTATAAAAAAATATTAATTAGAGAATTCAAGTAAAAACGAGCTTGAAAATTCTGCCTACAACCAGAATCGTAGCTAGCTGATCTTGCGCCCCTGTGCAGAACTGTTCAGATTGCGCCCGTGGCAGAACTGTTCAGATTGCGCCCCATAGTCACAGACATATTTGCCCCTCTGAGAGTTATTTTTAACAGATTTTGCGCTCTCTTCGCCTGCGCCCCTGATGTGGGCCTTCCTCCCCCACACCTAGCTACAGCCCTGCCTATAACGACATAAATTATTTGTATTTATCTAGAAACGTGAATTATTTCATTAAATATAGTTTAAGTTTGAAAATAAGCCCTCACAAAAAAAGATTATTTTTCATCAACATGAAAATTTCGAAGGTTTGAATTTGGCCAGGATTGTTTTGTTCACTCACAGAATTCTGAAAAAAAAGAGCTAATATGATACTAGCTGGACTGTGTTTTAAGTTGTAGAGTTATAGTTATGAGTTATAGTTGAGCAGAGTTATAGTTGTAGAGTTATAGTTATGAGTTATAGTTGTAGAGTTATAGTTATGAGTTATAGCTGTAGAGTTATAGTTATGAGTTATAGTTCTTATAGTCTTTTATAAATATGAAATATATATATACTTTCCCAATCACACACTGTGCTGAGACAAAAATGAGTATAAATGTATTTGTCGATGGTTTTTAAATTCATTAAATTTTATTAAACCCTTTGTCCCGTACATTATTTGCGATTTCGTTAATTATTAGTTTTAAATGCTGCCTTTTTTTTTAATATAAATGTTTTATTACGTACCTATAATTTGACAAATTCGTGATTTATACACGCATTTTTAATAAATAACCAGAGTAGTTAGTTTGAACGACACACAATGAGGCAGATGCAAGTAAAATTAAAATGGGATGGTAACAAATTATTGCAATCGGAAATTTTTATAAGGTTGTTAATGAGTTTGAAGCCATAAAAGTTGTGACGTCAGGTTTATGCCAAATATCTCTCCAAATTTGGCAAACCACATTTTCAACATCAATTTATTTTCAATTCAGTTTAACATTTTTTTTTTAAACTTTTTATTTGTTTCTTCGCAATTTTTCTGGCAAGCAGAGGCCGAAATTGTGCTGTCTAACAAAGGCAGTCGTGTTTCTGCCGAAGTAATGACACAAAGAATTTAAATGCGTTATTTCCGTTCTATACTCTCGTTCCACCATTCTTCTTCCAAGTGCGCCCTCTTCTGGCATATTAACGATACATTCGTCTAACGTGCAGCTAACCCGGATTTGATTTAAAATGGCGCATGTGCTGTTTTTCTGAGCCATAGTTGGAGGTTTGTTTCCCTTGTCAACAAATATTCGGCGCCGGGACTTACAATGTAAGTCCCGGCGCAGAACAACCTTAATGTCCTTGCGCCGTCAAACACAAACAAGTTTTTCGATGTAACTTAAAATCTGAATTTCAAATAGAATTTAAGCAGTTGGAGTTGAAGCCAATGTAATAATTTCTTTCTCGTCTCATAAACATTTTTCGTTTCAAGAAAAACGAAAGACCTGCTGGTTACGACTTTTCTTCCATGTTTCTGAAAGTAAACAAACCATTTACCTAATCGTTTTTTCTTTTCCTTGTTTTGTTTTCTCACTTGGACGCATAAAAGGCAATGAAGCTTTTCGAGAAGAAGCCTTTAAGGTTTCATTCACAATTCAAAGATTTTCTATTTCCCCCGCATAAAAATCGAATCCTCTTGCATTTGACATTTGGCTTTTCCGTTTTGTAGATGTTTTAGAATAGGAATGATATGTTCTGACTTTCACGTTTCGATTCTATTGGAAAATATTGAATATCGAGAGAAAAGAGAGAGACGTGGGATCCCTGCTGCTGTTTTCGTCGATTTCGTTTTTACGACATGAAGGCCTGAATTTAATTTCCTTGAATGCTTTTTAGTGTTTCGTATATTTCATGACAGCTACATTTTTTTTCTATGTAAGCATTCGGGACATCCTTTACAGTGTTTTACGGATTTGGGAGAGCCCTCCGATTTCCTGCATACATTAGCTGCGTGTAGATTGCTTGTTTTCAAATCATTATAGTATGCATGGAACCTCTCCTACAATGAAAAGTTTCGATAAGAATCTAAAGGAAAAGCAGGTGAAAAATAATTAGACCTTATAGTCTTTAAAGTCAACATACGCTGAGTGACTAGTTTATATATACAGGGTGACCTGAAAAACACTGGCGGTTTTGAAAAAGGAATAATATAAAGAAAACAATTAAAGATAATGGAACAATTTTGCAGAAGATTCAGGTAATAGGGCATAAATTTTATGCCCCAGTTTCCCTCCTGTAGTATGCCTCTTCTTAGAGGAATATTTTGATAACCACGTCATTGCTTTAAATTACCCCTGCTTTATAGGAAAGGGCAGGGGCGGACTGGATCCTGTCAAAAGACACACCGGCGGCCCCTGGGAAAGGGAATGGAGTGGCCATCGCAATCACCAGACTTGAATTCATACGATGCCTTCTTCTTTTGGGGTCACTTGAACGATGAAATGTACTAGACAAATCTATTGCAAGACACTTGAGGAACTTGAAGAAATAATAAGAGACGACTGCGCATTACATTACATTGGCCATTTTGTAGAAAATGTTCGCTAATTTCGTCTTCTGTTTGCGACGTGTGATTGTGGTTCATGGTGGGTGTTTCGAAAACATTGCAATGCAATTTTCATTCATTAAAAAGTTAAAAAAAAAATCGTATTATTATTTTCATTCAATGTTCATTTATTGACAGTTTCAATAAGCTTCAGCGCCATCCCTGGAAAATTTTTTGAAATAAAACAAAGAAATCTTTCGAAATAAAATTTATGCTCCGTTACATTAATTTGCCGCAATAATTGTTCCTTTAACTTCAATTGTCTTCCTGTGATTCCTTTTTTAAAACCGTCAGTCTTTTTCAGGACACCCTGTATATAGTATCTGTCATTATTTTATGCAAAAAGGTTTATATGTGCGTGTTTTTTCTTTATATCACTTCGGTTGCATAAATAATAAAGGTTTTCTGCAATAATACGGAAAACATACGGGTAAGTGTTGTGATATAACAAATTTTGAGTGTATGTGGATATCAGAGCATTATAGTAGATGCTTGAAGAACACACGTCTGCAAAAACACGGGAAATAATTCGACTGTTGCAATTTACAAATAGTGGTCTGTTACGGCGCGTTATTCCTAGATGCGCAGATTTTGCGGCTCAACAATATAAAACGCAGAGATGAAATTCAGACAAGAAAAACCAATGGAAACAGTCTACCTGTTGTAGTAAAACACTTCTATTGGTTTGTTATTTTTTTAAGTCCCGACGTTTTTCATTGTTGCGCCGTAAAATATGCGAATCTAGGAAAACGTGTCTTTAGACGAGAAACAAACGTAACTGAGCACAAAAATTGTGGCCATGAATATATATCTAATGTCTGAGCTGAAGGATGATTGCTACGTTTATCAAAAGAAGCAGATGCACAAGCTTGGACCAAGCACCGTAGAATATAAATCACGGTCAATTATTAAATAATAGAAGTAAGATACAGAGTACCTGGGAACAAATTTACATACGAAAGGTTAAACACTGGTAAAGAAGCAGATGCAAACTGGGCAGCCACTGTAGAATATAAATCACGGTCAATTATTAAATAATGGAAGTAAAGATACAGAGTACCTGGGAACAAATTTACATACGAAAGGTTAAACACTGGTAAAGCAGATGCACTGAAAGCTTGGACCAAGCGCACAGCAGAATATAAATCACGGTCAATTATTAAATAATAAGTAAGATACAGAGTACCTGGGAACAAATTTACATACGAAGGTAAACACTGGTAAAGCAGATGCACAAGCTTGGATAAGCTTGCACAATGAAGAATATAAATCACGGGTCAATTGTTAAATAATAGAAGTAAGATGCAAGGTACCTGGGAACAAATTTACATACAAAAGGTTAAACACTGGTAAAATAGCAAATAAAAAAAAAGTTGAAGTTTTCGCATGCGTCAGCAGTAGTCCTTCATTACTACTGATGACTTGCTGCTGCTGACGCGTCCGAAAGCTTGGGTGATCTTTTTCATTTGCTATGTTACCAGCGTTAACTTCTTGCATGTAAATATTAAATAATATTATTTGCCCAAGTTAATACATGCGTTTTACTGCCTAGATCACAAAGGACAATATATCTATTGGTACAGGGGTGTAGGAATTAAAAAATTATGGGGGGATGGTTCGAATAGCTTTAGAAGATATCACGTGATCCGTCATTAAAAAGATAAGTGAGCCTTGATGTCTAATGAGAGAGCTTTGAGCACCCCCGATTCCATCCTTACCAAGTTACTACCACGTAGAGTACTTTTGTCTCCACAGGGATAAACATTTCAGATTAATGCGAGATAAGTTGCTCTTTTGAATGTTAAGCCTAATCTTTCTCATTATTCCGAATTAACATTTTAGAAATTTATATTTTCGGAAAGTTTTAATTTGTAACAAATAATAATATCAATACTTGAATTTTTTCTGGAATGTTGTCCTATATTTCGAAAACACACGAGTAGTTTTAATTCGAAAATATCCCCGATATATCGCGAAAGCATCGTCCATATATCGCGAATGTATCTCCTATGTATCGAGAACGTATCTCCGATATATCGCGAAAGTATCTTTGACATATCGAGAAAGTATATCCGATATATCGAGAAAGTATCTCCGATATATCTCGAAAGTATCTTCGGTGTATCCCGAAAATATCTCCGATCGACCGCGTCGTTCGAGAAGTGTGATTAAAAGATTTATGCATTTATTACATCATGTTCATCATTTTTTTTCCGGTCGTAATCACGGACTATAACAGCTGTAGATCCGTGTAGCTTATTGCGGCCAGTAGATGTCGCTGCTTCGTGGGATCGTCCGCATCCGGTATGTTGGCTTTGCTTCCGCAGCATCTCTGGACGTCTCCGCATCCAGTGGTTGGCTGTGGCCGCGCTTAGCGTCTGAGCAAAAAAGAGAAAAAAGAGGAGGAAACAAGAGAAAGATTCCTTCCCAAGAGGTTTCTTTTCATTGCTGCATGCTATCCAAAATAAACAAAGTGCCATGAAGAACGTAGTCACATGATTGGTGAGAAGTGACTGAAAAGCGGTCAAATCAGAGAGGTTCCTGGAAAATTGGCTTCGCCTTTTGTCGCGTAAGTAAGCATTTCATGTCATTAAACTTCTCTTTACTTTCGACGGGTGATATTCGCGCCTCGAACAGCTTTTTTTTTTTTAATCCTTTTTTTTGCTCATTTTCGAGCTCAAATCTTGTCTTTTGCGTGTTCATCATTTTTGCACTTAATTTTTTCCTCAGACAGCAAATTACGTAAACTTATGGAGTACTGTTAACAACTTTTTAATCAATAGCGCATATTTTGTTCACTTACGGCGGAAATCGAACAAGCACTGTCTTGCGTTAAACGTACAGGTAACTGACCGATTTAGCTGAACTTCTTAGCAAAGTTTATTCGATTTTATCAACTCTGCCGCGTTTCCTGGACACAGTGGACACTCGATTTTACGGACTCCCAAAATGAAAGTCGGCAAATCGGAATCAACCTCAGTTCCTTGGAATAAGTTTCGGGATCAACACAATAGTTCGGAAAACGTGTAGTTCGGAAATTAGCTGTTCGTAAAATCGCGAATCCACTGTTTAAAGTGAGATATACGAACTGGAAAGCGGAGATTTGAACTTTTAACATTATCAATCACATCAACTTCTAATCCCATATGTGTGAACAATTTTAAAATAGTTATATACATTATCCATATAATAGATGCATAGTTATCCATGCCAATTAATCACCTACAAAATTTTAATTAATTTTATTAAATTAATCTTTGCCGAAACCCAATTGGAAGTTTGACTACATATCCATAGTAATCGGGAATTTCTTAAATAGCAATTCATTTCCGCATAAATGGTCGACGGAAAAGATCAGGTTGCGAAAAATAGCAAATGGCTCGGAATTTAAATGGTCTTTGCAAAGAGAGAAATTTGGAAATCGACTTTTTGATCTCTTTCCCATGTCGATTTCACTTAGAGAGTGTGTGTGTGTAGAAAACACACGAAAGAGAGGAATTGACTGTGTGTGTGTTTTCCTTGCGCTTTGCGTGATTGTTAAATTACAATCACCCGCGAGAATGCAAGCGAGCAGGTTATGATCAGTTTTTACAATCTTGACTCCGCTGACGTACAGACAGACGCAAGCGTCTCTTTAAATTCTCAAACAATGAAAGCCGAAAAGACGAGGATATTTGTCTTTTGAAAACGATACATCACGGACTACATTTTTCAAAAGTTACGTGTTCATTCTTTTTATTTTGCTGTAGGAAAACAACCAACTCCGATTTAAGGGTGAGGTCTTTTCTTTCGGCTTTGATAATAGAGCAAGAATCGCTCTCTGGCGCAAAAGCTTTAGCAGGGCGTGTTTTTTTATTTGGTAGTCCATAAAGATATCAGAAAATGGACCTTTTTTGTTTGCGTTTTTACAGAGAAAGGACTCTAAATGTCCTGCTGAGCCGGGCCTTACACTTTTATGGGGAATCTGCGCCTATGTTGTTTCGAACAGTGTTTTTTAACCGCCGGGCCCGTCATCTATTATGCCGGGCCGCGAATTATTCTTCTGGAATTTGATATTTCAGTCTTTAAGCTTTTTGTTTATGAATGAATAATTTATCGTGGAAATATTCTTAGGAAAATAATTGCCGTGAATGCGTCGAACAACGCAGATGCCTAAATAACACCTGCGCAGCAGCTACCAGTGACCCAACTGTGTACTTTTAATTATATGAGTATTCATGAATGATCGATAATTTTCAGACATCGAAATCTTTTAGCATTCGAGAAAGGGTATAACGCTCATTATGACCTGTCATAAAAAGTGCCTGCAAGCTGATTATAATAATGCGAGGTGCGTCCTCTGTTCTTGAAATGGAACGAAATAATATCTGTGTTGCAAATGCCAGTGACCAATCAGCAAGGAAGTGTGTCAACAAAATTCATATTAATAGAAGGAGTGTACTGATACGCTTTATGATTATGGCATAATTAATTATTCACACTTACGATAGTTTAATGAAGGAATTTAAAAAAATATAGATAATTTAACATATTTTATTTTTTAAACTTTTTTTTTACTTTTTTAAATTTTATTTTATCTTACTTTTAAATTTTATTTTATTTACTTTTTAAATTTATTTTATTTTACTTTTTAATTTTATTTTATTGTTTTAAATTTAAATTTTAGTTTTTTTTGAATTTTATTTTATTTTAAATTTTATTTTACTTTATTTCTTTAAAAAATGGAATATTTACGAGTAAATTCGTTGGAACCGGGTTCTTGTTTTATAAAACGAAGAACCTTTATGAGTAGCGGCCTCATAAAGGTTGAAAAGCATCAGCCTGGGGAATCACACCCCGGACGTCCGTGCGTCGAAAAAGCCGTAGACACTTTCGTATGCTTTTGTAATCAAATCCGAAGTAACGGCTCCAGATACGAACGCGTTACCGCTCCACCGTTATGCTTAGCCGAAAACTTGAACGAAATAGTCGCTGAATAAATGAAATTATCATATTAATTTGCTACGTAACGCATATAAAGCATAAAGAAGTGATTTTGTTTTAGTTAAATGTTTTGCGTATACGTGTTCCAACACGAAATGGATCTCGGTTTGAAAAGACATCAAAAGAATATAAAAATTAAAAAAAAATATATATATATATCAAAATGAAAAAAAATATAAATTGAAAAAAAAATTCTGTGACACTAGAGCTCGAAATTTGTTCTATTTTAGTGCCATGTTCTTAAGAATTTCATTAAACGTACTTTCAAAAAATATTTTCCTTCATATATTTTGTTTCTTAGAGTATAGAAAGCAAAATTGAAAGTTACAAGGCGATTAAATAGACGAAATAAGATTTGTCTGCCATGCCACCGAATACATCGTGATCTATTTCCTAGTGTAAAATGTCGTGTACGTCATTTGAATTCGCTCGCTATGTAATATTTGTTGAACAATTTGGCTTACAAACATCGTTTATGTGTTAATTCATAGGTGACTCCTTTGATTAGATTAATAAGGGAACGGTACAATGAATTTATTCATAAAAAAGGGTTAAACTTTAGTTAAATATCCAAAAGGGAGCAGGAAAGCACCAGAGCTTTGGAACTCGTTCACAGCAGTCTTCATTCTTGATGATGGACTGCTGTCGACGCACCGGAAAGAATAGGTGTTTTACTATTTTTACTGTTTCACCAGCATTTAGCATTTCTGTATGTAAATTTTATGCCTAATACATTGTATAATAGAATTTAATCTATTCGAAGTTTCATCGACATAAATGAACTTACTTTAAATTAGTCAAGGATGTGAAGTAAAAGAGTTTTAACGTGGGCAATAAAAATATTCCAAAATGTTTACTCAGCCAATCCAAAAATATTTTATTAAAAGATATATGCGTACTTATGTATAATGTCGCACATATGCAGTTATTTAAAAAAAAGCTACATTTTTTTTGAATTAATTCTTTGATTATTTGTAAACACTTCCTTTTTATTGAGCGGGTGAAAAATACAGACATTTGTTTTAGGTTGACTCTCAACACACTGCCTGAACCTTTATATATTTTCTATGGGAATCTGCTTTTCTGGAAGTTCCATTTTTCGCTTATTAGGTATTTTGGTCTATTTCTTCAGCCGACGATACACTATCTGATCTATTGTAGTTAACGTCTACAAAGATTTCGGCATACGTAAGGGCCCCGCAAACTTACAAATTCTCTTCAGTATTTACAAAAGCTTTGTTAGGAATATCTGCGTCGTGCCTTAGGTTTTCTTGGTTTCCTACAGTGATCGTGATCAATTTCTTTGATAATTTCCACACTAGGAATTGATGATTTCCACCCTAGGAATTGATAATTTCCACCCTAGGAATACGGTCAGGAAAAAACCTGCTACGGGAAATCACTTTCTTTTGCATCTCACGAAAAAGGAAAACTCCAAATTAAAAACACAACAAGGAGCTTCAAATTGTTCAATTCTAATTCTCCACGAATTCGAAATGTTCAATTCTAATTCTCCACGAATTCGAATTGTTCAATTATAATCTTCCACGAATTCGAATTGTTCAATTCTGATTCTCCACGAATACGAATTGTTTAATTCTGATTCTTCACGAATTCGAATTGTTCAATTCTAATTCTCCACGAATTCGAATTGTTCAATTCTAATTCTCCATGAATTCGAATTTTTCCATTCTAATTCTCCATGAATTCGAATTTTTCCATTCTAATTCTCCATGAATTCGAATTTTTCCATTCTAATTCTCCATGAATTCGAATTGTCCAATCCTAATTCTCCACAAATTTGAATTAAACATGATGATATTAATGTCGATTATACAAGGATAAGAAATGTAATTATGGGTCGGGCAGAACATTAGTAAGATACAAGCAAGAAACAGCCGTTAATAAAGAGTGAAATTTACGTTCAAATTTATTTTTATTGGCCGGGTATTTTCACATTGACCAGGGGCTTCGTTCTCTTTTATTTACGTCATCAATTTATTTCTACTAAATTTAAAACAGTTAATTTGGAAAAAACGCGTACAGTCCTTTTTTCCATAATTTTGTACTTTAGTAACTAGTAGGTGGCTTGTCTTTGAAACGAGAAGGAAACTGGTCAGATGTTCTTCATTTTCTTTCATGAGCTTCCATACATCCTAGAATGAAAGGTTAAGGGTTAACGAAACATCAACTCTTAGGCCGCACCCATCAGTCTTGGTCTGTTCACTTGTTTTAATCCATGCAAGGCATGGAGTTTACTGAATGCAGTCAAATCTCATTAACGCGAACATGTTTAACACCAATTACGCTTAAGACGAATTGCTTCTTGAATCCCCTTTAAATTACACAGGAGTTCCTGTACTTTTAGCTTTATCCACACGAACACAATAAACACGAAATACCGTTTACTACACGAAATGATAATCAATGGCTCTGGAAAAATATCCTCCACTTAACACCAACAAAACGCTTTTTCCCCCCCAAAGTCTTTCTATACATTTACTTTTCGATTCCCATTCTTGGTTCGAATCAGTAAATTGCAAAGAAGGTCAAAATTATGTTATTTTTTAAGGGGGGATATCTTACGTTCTGCTAACTCTAGAGGGCTGGAGTCATCAGATCACTTTGACTATGGTAAGACGATTTCTTTTTTCCATTTCCGTCACACCCTTAAATCCACATTATAAGACAGTCGAAAGCCGGCTCATTCTGGAGTGTATTTTATGCAGAACGGTTCTAGGTTGGGTTCCCCGGCAAAGCGTATAGAAATCCTCGAGTTTAGAAATTTTTTTTGAATATACTACTATAATACTACAATGCAAAAAATGTTCTCGGTGTAGTATGTTATCCTCAGCAAATAAACGTTTATTAAAACGTATACGTAGATTCGTAGAACGCCAACAATTTTCGACCCATTTATTACTGCGTATAAGTCTTTAAAGTTACGTATATGCGGCTTTCATTTCGGTTATTCGGTTAACCAGAGATGGAATAAATTAGTAATACGATAATATTCTTTTCGGATGAGGCGAACTACTGTTAATACGAACAAGTGTTTGGTCCCCTTGTTGTTATTGTTGCCGAGCCCTGTATTCAAAAATCACACTATATTTATTAAGCAAATATTTTGCGCATTTCTAAATTGAAATTTCTCTCGAGAAAGAGAGAAACTTACTTTAATTAAATGTTACAGATTATTTTAAATCACTGGCGTACACAGGGTGTGTTGATGGGGAGTTGTAACCCCCCATTGCAATGAAATTATGTATATTTAACATAGGAATGTGCGAGTTGTAGCTCTGTAACACCCCATCCCATTGAGCCCATAACCCCACTTATGAACTTTCTGCGTACGCCTATGTTTTAAATAGTATTAATATGTATATTTGTTGACAGATATTTCACACGCTGTGGATTTATTTTTATCTATGCAAGAAACCTTAAAAAATAGACTGAAATTTAATATGCAAGTAACGTAAAAATCGTGTGAAATTATTTTTGAAACTGTTCAATTCGTAATTTTCCAAGCGAAGTTTGCCCAGTCTCGGTTTCTTTGAAATAAACACTCAGCATTTAAATCTGAATTCATTGGCCACTAACTTTAAGGATATGTGGAGTTGGCAATGCATTGATATACTCAATAATAACGAAGTTCCATCTTTATATACCAAAGCCTACTAGGGATAATGAACTGTAACAAACAAACTTTTGCGTAGATCACTGAGAGAGTTGTTAGTTTTATGACAGCATTATATTGTTCTGTAGGACGTAACACTGACCAATAATGCTTTTTCAAGCCTTTGTATATCTGTGCTTTTTTCGCCTGGCTTCCGAGACATTCGGGAATTTGTTTTCGAAGAGAAATAAGTTGGGCAATCCTTGAAGAATAGATGGAATCGGTTCTGGCTTCCAACCTTGAATACCTAGCCTTTATTAAAAATCTACTTTGTGTCATAACACCCAGTTTATCGTAAAATTTGGTCTTCGGAAAATGTGTGTTAACAAAATCTAAAATAAATTTTATTTATGAAATTTTATTATGAGAATTACAGCCATCGCACAAATAATGTATAGCTGTTAGACGCTCCGTTATATTTACCACTTGAAGTTAGTAAATATAATAAATTTTTATAATACAGTCAAACCCTCGTTAAAACGTACAGGCTTAAAGACTAATTACTTGGCGATAGTATGTACATATCCTTAGCAACTTTAGGGAGGCAGAGAAGAGAAGAAGGAAGTAAGGAAAACCATAGTCGCGAATTAGAAACCATTTAACTTCTAATATGATGGTGGCGGCAGAAATATAGACCAGAAAATTTGTTTCCCGCGTTCTTAAATGCCACAAAACCACCCACATCCCATAAAAGAAGAACAATAAAGGTTGGGTACTTCCTTTCCGCTGAATTGAGACGTCCCATGTTGTTAACATGACGTAAACAATATGGTAGCTATTCCTCACGTCAAATCTGCTGGAAACACTCTCACTAAAAATCACTAGGGGACGTGTTGTGCACTAGAGCCTGCACTCTTAATAAAATACAGTAAAAAATTAAGCACATACGTATTTATAATAGCAAAATCTGTATATGGCAACCAGAGATAGTATAAATAATTTAGTAATACGATTCTCCCAAACCGTTATAGATAATACGAATTACTGTTAATACGAACAGATTTTCTGTTCTGCTTGCAGTTCGCCTTACCGAGGTTCGACTATACTATTAAAAGGTTAACTATTATAAAAGGTATACTATTAAAATATCAAAGTTTTAACATATATATATATATGAGAGGGGAGATAGGCCTACATCATAAATTTAAAAGATCTGCCCTTTTTAAAAGACAAAACAGAAAATTACATGAAACAGTGTTTTGAGTAGTCATTGTATTTTATTCTATATATACATTATTTTCATAGACTTGTTCGTTTTTATCGTCTGTTTATGTTGCTAAATTACTTCTGTATTAACTCACTGGGATAGCACTGGCTCATGTTTTTGTTTTTAGTGCTGTCCTGTGTGGTGAGTAATCGATTTACTTCAATTTCATTTCTTACTAGGGTTGTGATATTAAGCCAAATTTGTTTTGACTAGATAAATAAGCAAAAACACTAAAAGTTGATAAATATTGATAGCATCAATTAGCTAGAATTTATCGTGATTACTTCAAAAATTCTAGGAATCTGTTATAAATAAAATTATTAATGTAAATAAAAGAAATAAACTATTAGGCACGTATTAACCACCTTCTAACATATTTTTAATTTATCAATTATGTATATATAAAACCGATTTCATGCAAACGGTTTAAATCAAAATATGAAGGAAAACTTACTTTTGAAGCAGACGTTACTTGAAAATTTATGTCTAACACTGTTCACCCATTTTTTTTTCTCAAGTCAGGATCTCGGGGGAATCCAACCACCGATAAATGCTGTGTGCCATTATAATTTTCGCGACATCATGCCGCCACGGCATGCAACACCTGGAAGGCATTGCCTATTTTCTTGTTGAGATTAGAAGAATGTTTTAATGAAGAATTTTGGAAACAGACATCCAACACATACGTACACGTGTATAAAAGCACAGTTGAAAACTGATGGTCCACTCTTGATGACTCAGGTCTACAATAGGTCACGTGGTTGTTAGGCTTTTAGTTATAGGGGGCGCTGCTCTAGGCCGGGGACGATGTCTATTCTTCTCCTATTCCTAAAAGGTTTATTTGAACACAAACGTAGGTGTCGAGATTATTGAGTATAATCGTTTACCGTAGGCCTTAAAAGATTCAGATCCCTTAAAAAAATGTAGGTCCCGGCGCAGCATCACCACCACTGTCCTCGCGCTTTAAAAATTAAACAATTCCCCAGGAAAATATTGCATCTCTGCTTAAATTTAGAATATTTTACATGGCATTTTCTCAAAAGTAATAGTTTTTGTGACATCTCTGACAGAACTATTGTCAGTTTTTGTGACATCTCTGACGGAACTATTGTCAGTTTTTGTGCCATATCTGACAGCACTATTGACAGTTTTTGTGACATCTCTGACAGAACCATTGCCAGTTTTTGTGACATCTCTAAAAGAACTATTGCCAGTTTTTGTGCCATCTCTGACAGATCTATTCTCAATTTTTATGACATCTCTGACAGAACTATTGCCAATTTTTGTGACACCTCTGACAACTAGTGTCAGTTTTTGTGACATTTCTGACAGAAATATTGCCAGTTTTTGTGACAAAGGCATTGACAGGACTGTTATCAGTAGTTTGAGGAAGGCATCCACGACTCGATATATTTCCATTTCTTAGCGTTTCATTCCGAACTGTGCAAAGTGGCATAATAATTATTTGTTGATCAAGTTTCACTCTCGTGATCGCTTGCCACTGCATGTATTATATCATTAATATCATGTTATTTTATCCACTTTTTATTCTATGTCCTCGTCCACCTCTTGACATGCGTCTTTAGCGCACTCACCAAGCCCTTGGCAACAAGCCTTTTTCAGTCGATATTGCAATGTTTGCCGAGTCACCAATTCCAAGGTTTTATGGAATGGCAAACGGTCATAATATATTCAAGAAGTTTATCTCCCCGGAAGAGGATAATCTTCAGATGACGTGACAGCAGTGCCCTAGTCCATGTTCACTTTTAAAGTTACCTCCAGTGCATTTCCGCACGACATGCCAGTATTTTGGTTTCCAAATTACACATGTTTACCGCGCGGGATAGTGAAAAGTCACGTTCACGTGATTATGCCTCGAGTAAATTTTATATGACGGTAATTTTTTTTAACGTGCCCATCGGTACGTTCATACATAGTAATGATTTGAAGAGGGAAGAATTTTAGCTCAAGCTGCCATGTTTTTTTATATAATATTCGACGTTTGATTTCTCATTTGAAATGAACAAATTTATCTTTCACTAATTTTAGTCGAGTTGTCTTAACATATGTAAAATAATTTTCACCCACAATTAGTTAGTTATCTAAACTCTATTGTGATTTTCTATTTTTTACTTAGGCGATTATTAATAATATTATGTGAGTTCTGGGCTTCATTGTACCGACACGCGTCATCAACAAACTTCCCTGAAACGTCATTAATGTTCAGATTATATAAATTTGATTAATGTTATATAAATTTGATTAATGCTATATAAATTTGATTAATGCTATATAAATTTGATTACTGCTATATTCATCTCATTTGTTATTTAGTTAAAGACCTAGTTTGCATCAAATTTTACAATGTGAAAGTAAGTTTATTTAAAATTTTTTGAGAAAATTGCATTCCAAGAATTTAATGCAGTTTTCTTTATTTATTTTTTATCTATATTAATTAATTATTATTATATTATATTTTATCTATATTATTAATTTTCATTATCTATATTTCTCTAGCTTATAATCTATTGCATTTAAAGAAATTGCAGTAACAGAGCTAAAATGACTTTCTAATTAACTTGGTATAGTAATATAAACTATTAGAATTATAAGTTTTAGTAAAGAATATGATCGCACAGACCCATGAATTTAAATAACTAACCTTTTGCATTTATGAATTGAAAAAGATTAAAAAACATACTCAGTAAAATAAGAAATAACGGCTAATCTAATTTTACTAGTAAAGGAAAAACATTATTTTTTATACATATAAGTTTTTTAACAACATACACTCATATTTTCAGTAAAACTTTTCGTCATCTAAAACATTATTATATTTTTAGAGAATTGTTTGCTTCGCGTGGTGTTGAGAGATTTTTCCATGAGGAAGTCTTTGAATCAAAGGGTTGAGATCTCAATCTTAAAATTACGATGTAGTTTTATAGATGTACATATGATGTTGGTACAAATAAATTCTGCCATAATTACAGTTAGTGATTCTTACTTGTTAACCTCAGATAATCCTAGTCTAAAATCAGGACCGAGTACAGGATTATGGGGGGCCCCCTGGTCAGTTTAGCAGATTCACCCCTCAATCAATTCCTATCTTCTCCCAGCATCCAAACATCTTTCAAGATCCACAAACTAACGGATTGCCTTGCCAAGTTCTGAGGTGTTTTTCTAATATTGTCTTTATACATGCGCATGTATAAATAAGGCCTATATTAAAGAATATATCCAATCGTCAAATTCCAAATATACTGTGTAAGTGCACCATAATTATTTTCATTATTTCGTATCTTTAGGATCCCAGGTTCCTCGTCATTTTCCTCCTTTGCCCTTCTCCTTGTCAACGGCCTTGCGTCAAATAATCTCATCATATGAAAAAAAAAATCCCACGATATACGCATTCATGTATCCCTATTAAAATAATCTTCTCAGCACAGTCATGCAGCTTAGTAAAGTTACTTTACTAAATTACATTGTATATAGGTTTTTTTTTCACATGATGAGATTATTTGGCGTAAGGCCCTCGACAAGGGGAGGGGGAGCAAAGAAGGCAAATGCTCAGGCCTAGTAAAGTAACTTTAGAAGAGCTTTATTAAAGTTACATTAAAGGAGTCAGTAAAGTAACTTTATTAAGCACAGTCACTAAGCTTAGTAAAATAACTCGTGTAAGATAGTTATACCATTATACTAACCACGAGATTCTTGAAATATATGACCGGATATTCACAAAATTTCTTTATGCTCGTGTGCGATTCTTAATTACCATAATTATGATTATTAATGATAGAAGCCTTTCGTACATTAATATTTCGCCCTCTTCAAACAATCCATTAATCAAATTCTGACGTTACAACAAAAAGTATGACTGAAAAGTTAGCATCGACATATCGGTGGATGTTCAAACTGCCGTTGATGAATATGAAGATCGCGCGGCCATGATAAATCGCACCTCACATCACGACATCCTGCATTCGAGCTGTGTGACGTGAAGCAATACAGGATGGAGAAGCTCATTTACACAGTGTCCCTAGACGCACCGACGTTGTTGTTAAGCCATCGTAGAGATGCAAATGCGGCTAATTCACACAGAAATGCAAATATCGTTTCACACAGCAATGCAAATGTCATTAATTCACACAACAATGTAAACGCCATTAATTCACATAAAAATATAAATAAAAATGGTACCAAGCCCAATGTCATTTTCCGAGCTTTTATATATTTTATAAGAGAAAAAGGTTGCTCGACATTTTATAATATATGCTTCACAACATCCTGGTTATCTGTGAACGTCATATTCTGTAATCCAAGACTTGCCAGGGGCGTGGTAATTAAAACTTGGGGCAAGAGCAGTTTTAAGAAAAAGATAAAGTGATTCATCGTTAATTACTTCATTACAAGACGTATATACGGTGCAATACTAGATTTTTAAGCTTTTCTACAAATTACATTTTTATTGTATTTTTAGCATATTTATTTTTTAGACTACGTTTTTACATTTATACACAATATGTGGACCCATAAAGGCAACGCAGCCTAGCTCATAAAGTCAGCATACAGGCATTAACACATGTTTTTTTTCGTGCCATTTGGAAAAAAAAATAATGTCGCCCCTACGGGTTACTTCTCCTGTATACAGCCATGCATGCACGGAAAGTATCGTCCCTACGCGATACTTTCCCTATATGCATACATATATACGGGGGAAGTTATCGTGTAAGGGAGATACTTCCCGTGCATTCAGAACTGTTTAGAAGAGAAGTAACTTTTCTAGGGAAAGTTGGATGATCCTTCTAAAAGAAAGGAAACACAATACTGATGTGGAACTATAGGAGCCAACACTAAGCTAAAAGCTTTCTCATAGTCGGCATCACGCCATACGTGATGTGCCAGGTAGTGAACGGCAAATCATCACACCGTTCGTGGTGTGACTGGTAGTGAACGGCAAATCATCACACCGTGTGTGATGTGTCTGGTAGTGAACGGTAAATTATCACACCGTACGTGGTGTGCTTGGTAGTGAACGGCAAATCATCCCACCATACGTGGTGTGCCCTGGTGGTGAACGGCAAATCATCACACCATAGGTGGTGTGCCTGGTAGTGAACGGCAAATCATCACACCGTAAGTGGTGTGCCTGGTAGTGAAGGGGTCAAGGAGAACAATGCGCTTCGTTATCCTATGGGGTATTGACACACTGAACCCCCTTTTCCTATGTCACTGACACCCACTGTGGCGCAGTGATAATTTGTCCATCCAACATGCCATTGGTCTGGGTTGGACTCCCAACGGTGTTATGGTTGCAAATTGTATTTATTGGCGACATCTTAAAAGTTGCGCCAATGTTTACGTTCGTCGGATAATCGCGGATTTTTGATTATTTTTATGCCAAAATAGCGAACATTGCGCCAATGCGTAAAACCTTTATCGCCAAGGTAAATAAATGACATCGGAACTGTACAACAAAATGGCGGCTGATGCGTGGACCTATAATTCTAAGGGCTCTAGACATCTTGCCGTGAACCTGGATTAGACTCTAGGTGATACCACAGAACATGTACTGTTTGCCTCCAGACCGTAATTCGGGGTTTGATTATATCGATAGCAATGGTTTGGATTTCGCGGAAAACTATATGATTCGGCGCAGCATGATTCTTTCTGCCCTTGTGCTATAAAAACACGAAAACTATAGTGCAAGAATAATATTTATATTACAGATTTTATTTTCGAAATAATATGAAGTCCATAACGAGTTTTGAAATTTGTACAAAACATTTAAAAAAAAATGTTTAGTACTGCAGCACCAGTAAGCAAATACATATAGAGTTCGTCCGCGGGAAGTTGACCGATGGTACCGTTAGAATATGCTGAAGCTGACCTCACAAACATTTCATTAATTATTAATGTTCATTACAGCAGAGGGGAGGACGTCATTTCAGAACTGGTTTTTGGCACAGACAAACGTTCACTAAAAAACAGTTCTGAAATGACGTCCTCCCCTCTGCTGTAATGAACTAGCCCGTTTGTGACGTCAGCTTCCGTGAATTCTAACAGTACCATCGATAAACTTTCCGCAAACGAATTATAGCTTAAAATTAATATTAGGACGTAGCACTACGCAAAATAAATTAAAAAAGTAAGTCCAACATTTTAGATATAGTATAATTCGTTTAAAAAATTCAAGTATACTACGCCTAAAACGTTGAACTCATTTTCTTCATTTACATATAAATTTGTATTCCATATTGTCCCCTGTATATTGTCAATCCTTTGTTTTCAATAATATTATATGTGTGACCTCTGATAATATTATATAAAATGTAAACTAATTGTTTTGTTTAATATTATTCATTACATCAGGGGCTTTAAAACTTTCGGACCAAGGGCCAATTTTTCTTATTCTTGTTGACCTGCGGGCCGCACTACTGTACCAGCAATATTAATTTAATTTATTTATTTATTTTCCTTAAGTAAGTAAGTTAAGGTGCAAAAAAGTATAATAAAAAAATTTTTTTTTAAAGTCAATTCCTTCAATGCGCTGCTCAAATAAAAGGGAAGAAAGGGAAAAATTGCGAAAAGCAATTTTGGCGACATTTGGCTGTAAGCGACATTTGGCGGCAAGCATTAATCGCCAAATACACCAAAGGAAAGCAAAAAAAAAATCATTTAAATTTAATTAATGAATTAATATTTGAAAAAACTGTATTAACATCAAGTGTCATCCACTACAAGTTTAAAAAAATTTATTTGAACTTGATTGGATGGATAGAAAGTATTTTATTAACGATTGAAAATTTGAACAAGATATAATATATATAGGGAGAGTGTGAGCTAATAGAAGGAATTGGAAAAAGGAGGGAGACAGCAGAAAAGGCAAAAGACCTGACGAGCCTACTGTCACCCACAAAGCATAACACCGCAGGGGGAGCATATCGGAGAGCACTGCATATTATACATAGTTAACACAATACGCATATAAAAGTAATGTTAAGATAATTGTCTCAGTGAGTACTACAATACGCGTCATTAAATCTTACAAGATACGAATAGAAGCATTAAATAAATAATAAAACTAAATACAAATAAACAAAGCATTAACGCCATTGAAGCATTAATACTTGACGAAATCAAGTAACAAACAAGAGACCTGGACTCTAATTAGGTAATTAGGTACCAAGAAACCATTCCCTCAGATCCCTCTTAAAAATAAATCTGCGCGGTTACGATTTGATTTCTGTGGGGAGACTGTCCCACAATTTAGGACCGGTAGCGTTAATATTATTGTGAGACATAAGGTACGTGCGGGGATGGCAGGATAAAAGAAAATTTCTAAAACGTGTGTTATACGTATGGGAGACATATGTGTATGGGAGTTCAAAGTTATTAAATCAGTATAACTTTTTGCATAGATTCTATCGTGCATTGCTACAGCCAAATTAAAATTATAAATATTGGGAATTGACAGAATATTGTCAGTCATTAATGAAGGAAGAGATGAACCTCCAGTAGTAAAAGAGCTAAATATGAAGTATGTCTGTGTGGTATGTTCCCAGACCAGATTATAATAGTTAATATGTGAAAAAAACCCACCGGCGTAATATAATAAAAGAAGTATTATATGAGGAAGAACATGTGAAAAGAAGCGGGCAAGTGCTCCCATAAGTCTACTAATGGATGTTGAAATCATTCCTATATGTTTATTCCATTTCATAGACCAGGGGTGGGCAAATGCGGCTCTTCGTTAAGTGCGGCTCTCGTCGAAAATTGAAATTATTTTTTTTTTCAGAATTTTTTTAAATCGATTAACTAAGAAAGTGAATCAGTTAAAGTTGTACGTAATCGCTTCGAAAGTAGACCTTCGGTTGCATCGATAGGTCCTTCTAGGACAAGGGACTTCAACCTGCGGCCCGTCAACATGTTTTTTTCGGCCCGCTGACTCATGAAAAAATACAAATTGTTTCACACAAAAATACACTCTTGCTGCCTGTGAATCTTAAGTCTATGTATTTTATTCTGTTCACATTTTCACACTTCGTAATAAATATCTTAAAACGTTAAAGAACTAAAGTAATACGCGGTCTTCCCTCAGTCGTGTTTTACATTAATTTTCTTGCGTATATCGATATTAAATGTAGTTTTATTGATTTGCAGTGCAACAGTGATTTTAAAATAAAATTCAGCTTACGACTCACTGAATTCTATTCTAAATAAATCGATAAGAACATCTTCCCAACCATCCGACTGCATGCTCCGAAAACGATATCACTATTCGGGAGAACTTACGTCTGCGAACAACTCTTTTCGAGAATGAATGTAGTAAAATCAAAAATTAGGACCAGAATAACTTTAACATTCACTTTAAAAACACTCTTAGGGTTGTAATATCAAAAATAAGACCTGACAGGATTGTTAAAAATAAGCAGTGCCAAAAATCTCACTAAAAGGTTTGATTTCGCTTTATATATTAACAACTAAAAGTATTGTAAATTATTTTTGCTTCCATACGTATTTTATATTGTAATATTTTTATATTCTGTTCCTGCGGAGTATCAAGAAAATATTTTCGGGGGGGGGGGACCAATATAGAAATCTAAAAAAGCAAACAAAAAAAAACGGTAACAAAAGCGAATCCACTGGAAACACCCCTATGACCCTCCCCCCCCAGATCTGCCTTTGTTCAGTTATAATATTGCGGGTACAATTGTGGGGTCCGCAAGCCCAAAAGTATAAGCAAAATTGGTCCTTGGACTGAAAAAGGTTGAAGGCCCTTGTTCTAGGAGTTATTATTAAATTTTGAAATAATTACTTTGTATTTTCTTTCTCTTAATTATATTTTCTTACATGTATATTTTATACAGCACTTAAGACTTTGGTACAATATGTAACCATATTAATTAAATTTGTGTATTTAATACTATGTAACTATGGCATGGCTCTTTATAATATATGATGAATTGGAATGGGCTCTCATGCGTGCTCACCCCTATCATAGAAGATTGAAAAACGGCTCCAAGTAATTTAAATTCATCAACTAATGGAATTGTAACATCGTTAATCGAAAATGAATTTAAAGGTCGGGGAATTTGATGAGCCATTGTAAAAAGCATATCTTTAGTTTTGGTGAGATTTAGTGTTAATCCAATGTCATTGAACCAGGTACTGAAAGCACCAATGTCAGTATTAGCCAATAACATGAGTTCGTCAAAATCATGATGTGCCTAAAAAATACTAGTGTCATCAGCATATACAACAATTTGAGCTTAGGTATCGATTAGAAAAATATTGTTAATATAAATAATAAATAAAAGAGGGCCGAGAATAGAGCCCTGTGGAACGCCATACGTAGTCTCACGCATAGCAGACGCGATATTGTTTATCTGAACAAATTGTCTACGTTGAGTAATAAGATCGATCCTTAAAGAGCGTATGTAAAATACTGCGGAAACCCGAGTCATGCAGCTTTTCCAAGAGAACTTCATGATTAAGAGTACCAAAGGCCCTTGAAAGATCGAAGAACATACCAAGGACATGAATATGACTATCAAGACTGCTGTGTATTATATTAGAGATCGTTAAAAGTGCTTGCTCAGTGGATTTACCCCTACGAAAGCCATATTGATTATTATTAAGCAAATTACGCTTAGAAATAAAAGAATTTAATCTAATATAGAGTAACCTCTCGAAAACTTTAGCAATTACACTGAGAATTGTTATTAGGTGATAATTTGTAAGGTCAGTTCTGTTTCCCGTTTTGTAAATTATAATTACTTTACCAGCCTTAAACGAAGGACGTACTAAACCGGACGTAAAAATATTATCAATATATCAGACGGAGGCAGTGCTAAAACCTGTACAGCTGCTCGTACGGTACAGGGATAAATGTCATCACAGCCGGGACCCTTATTTTTACCAATAGTTAATAAAGTCAGAAATATTTCCGAAGAAGTAACTGGGGTGAGGTAAAATGTGTCGTTATAATTGTTAGAAGAATGTAAATGTGACATGTGTGGTCTAAGTTTGGAACGTAGTATCTCAGGAGCTTCAATCAGGTAATTATTAAAAATTGAGGCGATATTTTAAGGTTTAGTGTATGTAATATTATTAACGATAATTTTATCTGGAGGCCCCGATTTAGTTTTACCAAGTAGCTGATTCAGAGTGCTCCAAATTTGTCTAGAGTTACTAAGCTGAAATTGATGAAATAATATTTTTTCTTGGCCATTCGTAAATTTTTATTTAACTGATTTCGATAAGAACGAAATATATTCCAGTCATTACTTTATTTAGTTTTAAGAAATTTAGCAAATAAACGATTTTTCTTAGATTAAGACTAAACAAAAGCAAATCTAGGGGCCGCCCTCCATGTCTTCTGAAAACTTTATTACCATTTTTTCTGAGGTCTCTACATTTGTTTTGCTCGCCCACCCTACAATATTTTATGGATCAGCCTGTGGGATTGAATATATATCAATGTAAAATATGTATGGAAGCAAAAAACATTTACAATACTTTGTTATTAATATGTAAAGCGAAATCAAACCTTTTAGTGAGATTTTTGTCACTGCTTATTTTTAACAAGCTAGTCAATATTAGGTATTGTTTTTGATGTTGAAACTTTGATTGTTTTCAACGCGAACGTCTGTTATTCTGGTTCTATTTTTTGATTTTACCAACTCCAATCTTGAAAAGAGCTGTTCGCAGACGTACTGGAGTATTCAGGGGGGGTTAACGGGGGTTGTAGCCCCCCATTGCGATGAAATTTTATATACATATGAATATATGGAATTTCAGTGCTTTAACTGCTCTCATTATAAGCATATAACCCTCACTTATAAACTTTCTGCTTACATCCATGCGCAGATATAAGTACTCTCGAATTGCAACATTATTTTAAGAGTATGCAGTCAGATGGTTGGGAGGATTCTCTTATTAAATTGAATTCAATAAGTCCTGCTCTTTTTTTTTAAGCTACTCTTGTATTACAAATCAATAAAATTTTGCCCTAATGCTCATATACATTAGTAAATTAAAGTAAAATACTACTGATGGAAGACCGCGTGTTATTCTAGCTCTGTAGCATTTTAAGATATTTATTACAAAACGTGGAAATATGAACAGAATAAAATACATAGATTTGAGACTCAAAAGGAGCAAGAGACGTCATTTTTGTTTGAAACAATTTGTATGTTTTCATGAGCTGCGGGTTGAAGCCCACTGCCATTACATGAGCATTTGCTGGAGTGACATTGCTCTGCTCAAAAAAAAAAAAGTGATGAAAATTGGTCGCCCCCTGTAATCTCTCTCAATTTAGTTCTCGCCGCGACTAAATCTCCCTTAAATTCACGAGCAAAAGTTGGTCGCCCTAGATAAGTTAGGGGCTAACAGAATAAGATTGTGGGAAAGTAGTTTATTAAAAAACCCGCCGCTATATTGACTTTATCTCAGTACACTTTATTTGCCAGCAAAGAAGAAGATGAACATTAGATATTTCGTTTAATAAGAAGAAATTTAAGTTTTAACAATTCGATATTTAACGAGCGATATTTTAAGAAATCCCTTTTTTGCTTAATACTATGTGATTGACTTGAGTGATCATTTTCATGCATTTGCATGTATTTATTTCTCAGTGTGTTTTGATGAAACTGAATTTCTTTAAGGATTTTTAAGACATAGTCGACATTTTCAAGAAAATCTAAAAATTCTGTAATTTTCCTCCAAGACAGTGGTTTCCAACTGGTGGTCCGGGAAAGAGTCCCAAGTGGTCCGGGAAAGGGTCCCAAGTGGTCCGGGAAAGGGTCCCAAGTGGTCCGCGAGAGAGGTCATTATTTAAAAAAAAATTATAAAAACACTTATAAAAATTATTATTAAATATTAAAATTAAATATAAAAATGAAATTGATTGCATATTTGTAGTATTTTACAATCTGACGGAACTTCAGAAAACGGTTCGTATTAAAAGTAATTCGTCTTAAGCGTGTTCATCTTAACGAGATTTGACTGTATTATCATTAGATTTTTTCTCTTTATTATTTCTTCTTTTTTTTCCCAAAGAATTATTTTGCAAACACATTTTTCCCCAAAAAAAGACCCAGCTCCCTTT
>QLNU02015270.1:27948333-27965396 GCA_006491805.2 Dysdera silvatica
TAATAATAGTGTAATAATAATAATAATAATAATAATGAATAAATTCGCAATAACAGAAAGTGTTATCGACCTATTTACAAGGATTTATTAGTTGTGTTGCTGTCAAAATATCGATAAACAATAGCTCTTTATGTTTACTTTAAATAATATTTATAAAGGGACCCCGTAGCTAGGAATATTGTAAGAAAAGGGTTCCGCGGACTGAAAGGTTTTCCGAGTCCCTGCCATAGAGTATGCATAATATGGAAAAGAATTTGTGAAATGCTTTGAGCACAGTCGAGTCCTCTTACAACTTAAACTCGGTTATAACAACAACATTTCGAAGTCCCTTCACCAGTTCCACAATAATAATTCTATTTTGTCCCTCGGTAATAAAGCCATGAATGTCCACAAAAGCCGGATGTAATCTCTGAATGAGCCCCACTGTGTATTTAATGGGGTCATTTTATACCTTTTGTACACGTGTGTCGGGATTTTTTCTTCTATTTTGCAGCTCTTTTTTCCTCTTAGAAAGATTTTGACATACTTATCACGCTTATTCATTAAAGATGGATTATTTTATAACCCTTTATTTGTTCTAATGTTTACCCCTCGCACTAATCACGCTAAACCCTTTTCTTTTTAATCAAAACGAAATGTACTCGCCCATTCTTTTGAACAAAAATGCATACACGGCGAACAAACTTTATTCCATCCCGATTTTGTGCATGCACCATTATTCTACACACAGAATTTTTCTTAAAAATGAATACAAGAATTACTATTTTATATAGAGAATTGTCCTTAAAAAAGAATACGAAGACTACCATTCTATATAGAGAATTGTTCTTAAAAAAGAATAAAATGATTCCCATTCTATATAGAGAGAATTATTCTTGGCTAACAACAAAAGGAATACAAAGTTACCATTCTATATAGAGAGGTATTCTTAAAAAGGAATACAAGGATTACCATTCTATATAAATTGTTCTTAGAAAAAGACTGCAAGAATACCATTCTATATACATAATTGTTTTAAAAAGAATACAAAAAGGATTACCAAAATTTTACTCATTAGAGGTGAATTTTGTCATTAGTCTGAATGCGAAGAGAAGGAAAGGAGGAAATAGAAAAAATACAAAAATGAAAATAAGAATAGTAAAACTAACTTGAAAGAAAGAGGAAATAGATTAGAAAACTTTTATCCCAGGATGAAAGCTCAGGGGAAAAGTGGGTGTGGAGCTATTCTGGGGGAAATATGGATGGGACTTCTCTGGAGAAAACTCAGAACTAGGGTTATAAATATGAACATTCTCACTTTCTTGACATTTTGAATGATAAAGATATAGTAACTCTCGAAACGTTGTGAAATTTTTCTTATGTCTTTAGTAAATTTTTGTTTATTTTTTATTCTTTTTCTATTTCTTTCTAACTACTTCCACTTTGTTTAGTCTTCTTTTCTTTGCTTTATTTTCCTTTATTGGTGTAAGTTTCCTAAGCTATTTTCCTGCTTTCGCTACTTTTACTATTCCGATTCCCATTTTACTTTTTACATTGCTCAACTTTTCTTTCTATTTATCTTTTTTTTCCTTCTTTCGCATTTTAGACCAGTGACAAAGTTTTACTCGCTCTATTAAAATTGTTCTTAAGTTTTAAAACGACCATACAACATGCAAAACTGTTTCATTGGAAGACAAAGTTTCTGTAATAAATAGAAAATTATAACAGTTCAATGCCTCCATTTTTTTCTCTCCCAACTCTCCCCAGCTTGCCTACGGAGATGGCTATTGGACATGAAGTCCCTTATACAGTCTGCAGGACATTGCATAGGATGAGGTTTGGGTATCAAAATGTAAGACGAACCTGACCAAGTAGGGGATGTCCATTGACAGAGATCTCCCTGACATTTGTCCCTTAAATGAAGGTGTCCCTTCTTCGGAGGTAAAACATTAAGGTTCCTATTCAAAGGGACTGGGGAAGAGGAATCAATCGTCCCTTCAATCGAGGTGTCCCTCGAGGAAGGTAACACTGCATATGCATTGGATAATGACATTTGTGAAATTTAACACAATGTATCAACATTTTAAATTTATTTATCAATTATACCGTTATATTCTTGTTACGACATGTTTCATTCTGCAATTACGTACAAATGCAGCAAGAGAAAAATTTGGGTTGAATATTAAGACGGTGCTTACAGCAACTGAGCTCCTTTTCGAATTTCAGGACCGCTTTTGATAAGAGTTAAGCCTTCTTAATCTTGGTTTGCTTTGTTTACGTTCCAGTGTAACTGGGATTTATATGGAGCGAAGACGATAAATCAGATAAGAAGCTTTGTGCGAGAGCAACTCTGATCATTTAGTTAGTTAGGTGCGGTAAAGTTAGTTAAGTCAGCTTAGGGCTACGGACTAAGTAAACAGAGGTATTAACTGAGGGTGCTGTGAGTGTAAGAGGGATTGTAAAATTCGGAAAGAGTGAATGTGAAAAGTACTAAATACTCGTCCTTGTAAATTCCACATTTATAAATTCATTTTTATAGTATTTTTGTATTAATATGATTGATTGAAATGTTCTATCTCTTTTAGTAAATACTTCTCGCTATAATCAATAAATGTAGCCATTCGATCCTTACAACGATTGGCCTTTTGCATTGGTGTAGTCAGGGCCTAAGGCCCCAAATTTTAGTTTTTGTTTTGTTTTGTTTTTTTACAAATTGACTTTCGGTTATTCATTTTTGATTACAGTATCTAGAGAAAGTAAAAGCTTACTTTTGGGGGAGGGCGGGGGTGCTATTATGAAGAGCTCACCCAAAATTTGAGATTTAGAATAAGCGAATTGGCAATACTATAACTTTTCATTTACCTTGACCTTGTTTGGATTTCTAGTGTGGAAGTGACTTTTCCAGTTTTTTCCGTTTTACATTACACTCTATAACAAAAAAATCGACGCACCAAGAAGGAGTTGTCCGATTGCGATAAAAATTGGTGGATGTGAAGAACATACATAGAAAAAGAAACGATTAAAATTTCAGAACAATTGAATGATTTATTGCAGAGTTTGACCGTTACAAAGGGAGGAAGTCAATAAGGCGTTGGTCCACCTCTGGCCTGGATGCAAGCTGTCACCCGGCGTGGCATAGACTGATAAAGATCCCGGATGGTGTCCTGCGGAATTTCTTGCCAAATTGTCTCCAACTGTCGGGCTAAATCGTCAACATTCCGGGATGGTTGCAATCGCCTTCCCATAGCGTCCCAAATGTGCTCTATGGGAGAGAGATCAGGAGATCTAGCTTGCCAAGGAAGTGTTGGGCAAGCTTGAAGACAATTCATAGCAACACGTGCCGTGTGCGGCCGGGCATTGTCTTGTTGAAACGTAAGTCCAGGGTGTCGCAAAAGGAACGGTAACACAACCGGTCGTAGAATGTCGTCTACGTACCGCTGTGCTGTAAGTGTGCCAGAAATGACCACCAAAGGGGTCCGGCTATCAAAGGAGATGGCACCCCAGACCATAACGCCCTGTTGTGGGCATGTGTGGCGTGCGATAGTAAGGGCAGGATCCCCACGCTGCCCTGGACGTCTCCAGACACGTCTGCGGTTGTCGTCAGGACACAGTTGGAAACGGGACTCGTCACTAAAGACTATACGTCCCCAGTCAGCGCAGTTCCAAGTTGATCGAGCCCGGCACCACTGTAATCGGACTTGACGGTGTAAAGGCGTGAGAGGTAAGCGGCGTAACGGTCGGCGCGAGCGTAAATTCCGCTCTCTCAGTCGTCTGCAGAGGGTCATGTTGGACACATGTGTGCGGTCCACACTTTTGATAGTTGATAACGACGAATCCGGTGCTGTGACAGCTGCTCTGACAATCGCTCTGTCTTCCCGTTCTGTTGTGGCCCTAGGTCGACCGCTGCCGTCCCGACGCTGACATCTGCCGTTGTTGACCCACTCTTGCCAGCACCGTCCAATCGCCGCATCGCTTCGACCCACATGTCCAGCGATTCTTCGATTCGTCCAACCAGCCTCTTTCAATCCGATAGCACGACCTCTTTCAAACTCTGACATATGCTCGTAATGAGCACGAATCTTTCGGCGAGGCATTGTTACAGTCGACGTAAGATATCCGCAGTCAAAATGCAACAGAAATTTTGACCACATATTGAGAATCGCTCCTTATATACACCTGCTGAATGCGCAGTTCCGATGCGCTGGAGTTCCCGCTATTCATTCATTGGACACCAAATTTTAATCATTTGCATGTTCGGTCAAAATGTCTTTGCATACGAAATTTCATTACAATCGGACAACTCCTTTGTGCATCGATTTTTTTGTTATAGAGTGTATTTATCGATCGTTCGATTATTGAGATTTACAATATATATTTTAGTGTGATATTATCTCTCTCTCTCACCACAATGAGGAAACATCTGCCAGGTAACATGAAAAGGAAAAAGAAGGCAGAAAGAAGCGTTACTCTTAAAAAACAACAAAATTGTGAAGTGGAGAAGTACATCACTCATGAAAAGGACGATTTGGAAGAATCGTCTGCAGTGAAACCTTCTCGGAATGAGATTCCAGTTGTTCTCTAAGTGTCTGAGAATCAGGACATAAACAGTGAAAGTTTAACATCACGACATCCATTGCCAACAAAAGGGGCAGAACCCATTCAAGCACCAACTGTTAATGACTCTGAGCAACAGCTTGCTATTTGAATTGAAAATAAAGATTGGCCGAATGAAACTGAGGCTTCCTGCAATGACTCAACCAGACGCTCAGGTTTGAAAGGACTTGCAATTAGATCAACATGGTTATATGATGATTCAGCACTGTTCTCTGATATCAGTGAAGTTCTTCATGAACATTTTCTTTCCAATAAGCCAAATCAAAACATTGATCAGGTTACAAATTCGAAACGATTGGCGGGAAAGAAAGAAAGATTATGTTCCCCACAAAATTTTTTCCACGTTCAAAAGAATGGCGAAATCGTAAAAAGAGACTGGCTTATTTACTCGCCAAGCACAAATGTGCAGTATTTTGCTATGTTTGAAAACTTTATAGTTCGAGTGATCAAGCTCTCTGTAAAGATGGTTTTTCAGACTGGAAAAATGTTTGTAAAAGACTTTCATCTCATGAAAATTCCACTCTATGTAGAGAATCTGTGTGCACACTTTCTCAGTGATCCTTAAATAAAGCTCGCATTGACTGTAGCATGGTTGAACAGTATAAAATTGAGATTAGGTATTGGAAGGCAGTTCTGCAAAAAGTTGTTGAGGTAATAAAGTTTATATCACAATGAGGCCTTGCACTATTGGATAAGAGTGAGACATTTCATTCAGTACAGAATGGTAATTTTCTTGGCATATTGAAACTCATAAGTAAATTCGACCCTTTCTTAGTTGACCATCTTATTAATCATGGATCTAGAGATAAGGGGCATATTATTTATCTCTCCTCAACAATCGTAACTGATTTCATTACAATCATGTCAGAGAAGGTGTTGAAGAAAATTATAACAGAAGTAAAAGAGGCCAAGTACTTTGGACTTATTGTGGATTCTACACTCGATATATGCCATATAGACTAATTAGCTGTAATAGTTCGATATATTGATGGGTACGGCAAACTTTTGGAACGATTTATTACATTTCTCCCTGTTCATAGCCATGACTCGGAACAGTTATATGATGTTATAATTCAGTTGTTTCAAAGACTGGAAAAAGAACTTAAATATTGTCGTGGTCAGTCGTACGATAGTGCAAGTAATATGGCTGGAAAATATTCTGGATTACAAGCTGGGCTAAATATCCTCTTGCTGAATATGTGCCATGTTCTGCACATTCCTTAAATCTTGTTGGTGTGACCGCTGTGGAATGTTGTCGTTCTGCTATTACTTATTTCGGGTTAATCCAAAGCTTGTTCAATTTCTTTTCATCGTCACCTCGTAGATGGAAGATGTTGCAAAGGACTAATGCCCTTACATTAAAGCAGGGCCGACGCAAGCAAACTTGGTGCTCTAGGCGAACGGCCTGCGCCCCGCCCCCCCACACTTCAAGAAAATCGACCTACCAACGTACAGGAAATAGAAAATAATATACTTACCAAAAAAAAACCCCACTCAATCAAGTTATTGCCAATAAATAATATTATATTATCTATATGTATTATCCATATATAATATAATATATATATACATTATTTACATATATTCATATTATTTACGCATTTATATTATTTCATAATATTATATATACTATATAACAATATAAATTGTTACACATAGATTTTGTTTTAAAGTAGTTATCTTCACCTTTGCACTATATGGAACGATACAATGTCACATATCATTATTATCATGTCCTGTTATTATATTTTAATAGTCAATTCGTTGAAAGACAGGAATATATTAAGATTTTGTGTAACCTTAGAAATTTTTTCTGGGTTCCTTTGTAGCATAAATTAAGCCTATGCAATTGTATATTTTAGGAAATAAGGTAAAAAAGTTAGGGAGATTTCAAGTATTACGTACGCAACATTACGGCCATTTCATACCCCTTCCCCCTGGTAAGCAATAACTAACATTGACTAACGTATGAAAATAAGCACAACAGCAATTCCCTTCCTCCCAAAGGTGCTTATGTAATACTTGAAATCTCCTTTACTGAAAACAAAATACACATATATACTTTAAAGTACGTAAAATGACGATATGAAATTTCCAATCATATTATCTACATTATAAATTTAGATACTTTTTTTCTCATGACAAAGGTGGATTTTGCATTTCATGTCTTGAAATACAGTGAATTCTGTCTATAACGATAATTTGTTTTGAATGAGCCTGCATATAACGATAATTTTGCAATTTTTCAGTCTTCATCTATATGTTGTGTCTAAAACTTTTTAAAGCAATACAGCTTTGACAATCCAATGATGAAGAATATTATATACACAAATGCAGCCAATTCTAGAATAATGAGCCAAAGTCAGCCAAATATTTTTAAAGGGGAAATACGTTGATGTACTTAGTACGTGCAAAGCTTTGAAGAATATACACTCTTCCATGAATACGGAGAATGATTTGACTTCGGATGAGGAATTATTAGTAGAGCTAGGAGATTTTGATGACCTAAAAACAGTCAGAAATGACCTATAAAAAATACATATGATCTAAAAACCAGAATAAAAAAAATGCCCTATAAACAAAAAAAGTGACTTTAAAAAACCAAAAACTTACAAAAAAATAAGTTATTCAGTATTTCAAATTAGCCATAGCAAAACTGAAAAATTTATTCGCTTATCGTAGAATTGCAATATATCAATTATCGATCAGGAATATTGAATTCTTTAAAAAAAAAAAGGAACATCGACAAATTTGCATTTTTGGAAAAAAAAAATGAAATTTCTGAGAAATTTATGGAAAAATGCCTTTTTTATTGCAAATATCACAAATGCAAATCGTTGACCCAAAAATATCCATTAAATGACCCAAAACATAAAAATGCTCCAGCCCTTAAAAAATACGTAAATGCAAAAAACTGCCCTAACGAAGGTGTTTCAATTTGCTTAGGTTTTCATTAAACACATTTATATATACTTAGGCAAGGTTTTGGCAATGCCAAAAAAATCAAAATCATCAAAATCCTAGCCTTAGTTATTAGTTTTTTAGTTATACTACCAATAAAGATACGATAGTGGAAGAAGGAAAACGGATGGGGAGAGAGAGAAAAAAAGACAAATGTAGTGTTTATAGAATAGTTGAAATATTCCAGTATTCTGGCTCTACTCGAATGTCTGATATGTGTATCTAAATTTGCTAGATAGTTAGAAAATATGTGTCCTGCAACGACTCTCCAGAGAGTACTCTCCACATAAACCAAATACCTGATTACTGCTTTTCTTTCATTAAACACGAATTTCTTATTATTTTTTCTAACGTAACTTTTCTAAATACGTATTGAATGATAAAACATTCTGGTTTACGTCCACATAAATTAATTATACGCCACATATTCAGTTTCTATGTATTATGCATTTTTTAGTTTTCAATTAAAAATATAATTCCCAATTTTATTTTTATTATCATAAATATGCATTTTTTATTAATAGAATGGGAGAGTATTACGTAAGCAATATTTTGGCCATTTTATACCCCTCTCCCTCCTAAGCAAAAATTAACATTGGCTAACATAGGAAAATAAGCACAACAGCAATGCCCTCTCTCCCCAAAGGTGCTTACGTAATACTTGAACTCTCCCAATTGTAGTTAGAATATGTACACTCTATCATATTTTCGAACCAATTACATTTTGAGATTTATATTCATACATACTTCTAATCTGCAATATTAATTAATAAATAGTTGCACATTGGGCCATAAGAATGGACGTTGAAAAACGTTTTTAAAGTGAAACGAATAATTCCTTGTCGCGCAGATGACAAGGGCCTATAATAATTTTTAACCGATGATAATGGATATAGCAATAACGGAAGTGCTTTTTCAAAACATTTAGGCTCGTGTGGCGCAATATTAAATTTAGTGCACGGAAATGGTAGCAAATGACATTATACCACTCCCTATATGAATCATCAGGTTACTTATATCAACGAAACATGAAGTATTCCAGCAATCATCGTTATTTGATAAAAAATTTTGAACCAGAACATGTAATTACATTATTTATATTATTAAATTATTTACGTGAAAATAGATATACATTTTATGAATTGAGAGTTCCCTAGAAACGTATGATATATCTTAGAACTAAAGCATATATAAAATTAAAACTGACAAATCATAATATTTAAGCTGCTTTCATCTACTTTGAAAATTCCAACTTTATATTACTAGAAATGCTTTATTATAAAATTTATACATTATTTTACTATACATTGTAATTCCAAGAAAAAATAATTAGTTGTATAAGAAAATTGTAGGTTCAGAGGTTCGGATTCCTCGCAAAACAGCATATCCTGGCGCAACAAGACCATGGTGATGTAGATGATTTGTGACATTTTTATTCGAGGAAGATGGTGGATGCTTGGAGAAAGTCCACTTTTTTTGTGATCATTCGAAGACACTGGAATTTAGGCATAAATAATACAGCACAGAAGTTGAATATATGCTGGCATAAAAAAAAGAGGAATTTTTAAAAGGCTTTGAAGAAGCAAATAAGGAAGTGGGGAGTGGGTGTCGATTTTTTATAAAAAGCGACTGCACATGAAGACGAAATTGTTATTGGAAATTTAATGTTTAGTTTCTTCTATATATTAAACATATCCACTATAAAGGCTCTATATACAGTATAGGTATATAACACGTCCGTACTTTTTTAATGGCCATTTTTTTTGTATAAAAGATTCAATAAGCGGCTATAGCGACCCGACAGCCCACCAGTCCATTGCGCTGGTCCTTAAAATGGAATTAATTGCAATAAAAAAGTGTCAATTGTGAAAATAAATTGAAAATAAAAAAAGTGTAATTAGGTTTAGATATACGCGTAAAATAAATGTAAAAATATATCATTGTACCATGATTTAAAAAAAGCATCGCTTATAACGACCGAATTGAACAGTTCCTTGGAGCTCGTTGTGAACGAATTATACCGTATATATTTGCAAATTGTAAAAACGAGTTTTTCAATGAAAGTTTCCTTGAAACTTTGAAATTAATACACTTCAAAAAATAAATTTAATTAATTAAATATATTTCATTCAAATCACAAAAGTATTTATATCAAATGCCTATCTTAATTAGAATTTACTTATTTTTTTATTAAATTGTTTGTAATTTACAGCAATATTCATTTACGAATAAAAAATTTAATATTCAATTCAATTGAAAATAAATTAACGTTGAAAACGTTAGCTTATCGATTGGAAAATAATATGATCAATACATTATCAATATATAATTATGCAGATAAAGTACTATGCTTCCCGAGTGACGGAAAAACGTTACGAAAAATCGGACTTACGTTATTGGCTTGGGCTCAGTGAAAACGTTATCAGCGTTAGAACTATAAAGATCGCACTGCTCACTGTAGTCCGGGGTTTGGTTCCCTAGGCCTTAAGAGGTTCGGATTCCTCGGAAAACAGTAGGTCCCGGCGCAGCATGACCACTGTAGTCTTTGAGCCGTAAAACCAAAAAGTAAGTTAAGTAAGAAAGAATCCATTAAAAGCAGTAGCATAGCAATTTAAAACTCGGGGGGAACCAGGTGGTTTCAAAGAAAATTATGTGTTACGATCTTAGAGAAAATAATGCGTTTTGATATTCAGTGGGGGTCTTGAAGCACCTGGGCCTCCCCACTTCCTACGCCGATAATTTAAAACATGCCTTATATATATATCTATGTTCGGCATATTCAATACCACTTTTCTTCTTAGAGCCTTTGGAGCAATGAGAATAAATAATGAAATAATAAACAACAATCTAATTAACCTGTTAACCGGGGAATAAAATTTTGTGAAACTCGTTTCACACTGGGGACTTTTTTTCACAGTGATAAGTAATGTCATCACACCATCACGCTAGGATTAAATATATAAGAACTACATAAAACGTAATGCGTTCAACATAATACGGTTAATTTTAATGACGAAAAATGTCGTCATTCGCATTTTGGTAGTCTTCTGGGCATGACGAAAAATGTCGTCATACCCAAAGCCAGGCAAACGAACGTAATTTGCTATTTATCAGAGTTCTACTTCCAATTTGTAAATTAAAAACTCACCGATTTTAATACTGTTTTGATTTTTATTACAAAAATATTGATATTTCATAGTCATTATAGTGCGCGACAACCCTCCCCACCCGCAAGAATTGCAAAAATCATTGACCCTAAATATCGAAGAAGTTTAAAACTGTTGGCGGGGGGGAGGGGTAAGGTTTGCTGTTGACTAGCTTTAAAACATTTTATTTTAAAGAAACAAATGGAAACCAAAAATTAAGTATGGTATTTAAAACTTGCCGTGTTTTCTTGCGAGTTCATCAACTACGTGAGAAATTATTCCAGGTCTAATCGACCAAAATGCAAAAATTCTAGAATTTTAATGCAACATGTTTCAGTTTACATATTATGTTGTTAAACATATTTAAATAGATGTAATTATGCAATGAATAATTGTGGTATATAAAAGGAACATATGGTCAGAAACAAATAAATATCATTATTATTATGGTCACTGATTCGTCGAAATTAAGCAGATTTACTAACCATATACTTCAACTTTGCATTTCTCAGTTTGGAGCAATCACCTCTCTTTTCAACATATCTTTCACTATTTAAAAATAAATTCACTAACTTCGCCTGTATTGCAGTCACGTGTAGTAAATTATTAAATGGATCTTACCCAGCAGCTGTTAATGTAAAGTTGTGTATTTGATTAACTTGCGGGTTTCCAACCTTCCTTTTCTTCTGGCTGACATACGAAATCACCACCCATGGTTTGAGCGATCACTTGGCGAGGATTTCGATGTTGGAAATTCGATTATGGCCAGATTAAAGCCAATAAGCTTCTGTTGGCCACAATTGCGCTGTTGGGCGATGCTAGGCAGTTATTTAAGAAGGACCGTGGTGATGAATTATAGTTTTTGTTTGTTTTTTGGTTTTACGGCTCAAAGACTACAGTGGTCATGCTGCGCCGGGACCTACTGTTTTCCGAGGAATCCGAACCTCTTAAGGCCTAGGGAACCAAACCCCGGACTACAGTGAGCAGTGCGATCTTTATGAGATCTCTGAGTAAGCGTTCTTTTTGCACTGCTGGGAGTCGAACCCGGATTAGCCGCGCAATAGGAGAACGCGTTACCACACTGCGCCACCGCAGGGCTGGTGAATTATTGGCTCGTAACGTTACATTAGACCAAGTAAGCCTGAATTTATTGATCGAAGCGGAAGACGCGGACGAAGTGTAAATAATTAGCAAGTTCATTCTGCCGGCAAGAATCTTAACAAGCTGCTTATAATGCAAGTTTGAAGTTAATGTAAGTTAATGATAAGGAACAAATTAGAAAAATGAAGCATGGGAAGTTAAAATTAAAACAATTTAATAGCAAAATTATATTCTAATAGCGTTGATTAAATTAAGTTTGGATATGAAAATACATGCATCATTTAAAGTGCACGTGTACTTTTTTTGCACGTGTACTTGCACCGATTATTATATTTTTATGGAATTTTTTAAGGTTTCGAAATTTGCGCCCTATGGCTAAAGTTTGAGCTTAAATGGAGGGTGAGGAGGCGGCTCGATAATTCAACATGTCGGGGGGTATTTATGCTGAGTTATGCGGACGTCCAGTTATCGAGGTAAAGAAAAAACGTATAGATCCTATACATATAACTTCTAACAATTTTTCGTTTAAATTTCAAAAGAAAAAATATAATTTTATAATTGTTATTTAATTTAATAGAAACGTTTTTTATTTTATATATTTTTTGTTTATATTAAATTCCATACTGAATCCGATGCACAAATACCTTTAAATTTCTTTGCAACACAGACTGTTTTTTAAAGATGTTTAGAAAAGTCCTGAATCGTAGATTTTTTTATGCCTTCTTTGAATATAAATTATCTGAAATTGTAGGGTAAAGGGATTTTTGTTGGAAGGGAAAGGGATTTTTATGGTGACGTACGAGAGTATCCGTTTCGCGATGTCGAATTAGTAATTATTTTCTCTCCACAACACAATACATTAAACCGAACAAAATCTCAGGGAAAGTTGAGTAATCCGGAATGTCGATTTATCTGGGGATCGAAGTATCGGGACTCCATTGTATTTTTGATATTGGAAAACATGGGACAAAAAAATAACAGTAAGTTTTGCAATTAATTTGATTTTGTAACTTCATAACGGGACATAACTTCAAAAAGGAAACCAAAGATAAATATGTAATAAAATAACAGTTTGATTGTTATTATAAATTATGAAATCTTCATAAAATTTAAAGTTGGTATAAGGGGTAATATTTCTTATAAACAAAATTTTCCTAGCGTCAGTAGATCAAAAGGCTTTAGAAACACTTAAAAAGCAGTTATGTGTATATGTGCGCGGGACTAATACCTGCAATATGTAAAAAATATTGCTAATGTATTTGTAATATGAATTTAAATTGAAAGGTTATGATGTTTTCTTAGAAAACATCATAATTTGAACATCATGTATTGACGAATCAAAGATAATTTGTCCATATAATTAGACGATAAATTACTTGCAAAGAAAAGAATGATTTATAAATCCCTGTTGGGACACGAACCCACCACCTTTTGATTGCAGGTCAAGTGAAAAAAGGTGTCTATTTTAAAATAAGAAAAATTTTCTTTAAATTATTGTGGTAATTAATTAAAGCAAATAACATCAAACTGACAGTAAAAATTTCATGTAAAAAGGTTTTTTTTTTTTTCAAGCACCCAAAATATGAAAAGTATTGGAGAGGTATTATTCACTAAATAAAAAAAAAATTATTTTCGAAACTCAGTTGTTGAAATTTGCTTGATAGAGATCTCAGAATGATTCGCTGATGTTTTTCTTATAGGAATATAGATGGCGCAGAAAGGAGGGCTCAGGAATTTAAACCGCCCAGTGGATATTCCAAAATATTATTTTCTCTAACATCGCACCACACAGTCTTCTCTAAAGCTTCTTCTTCAGTACCCCCATAATTTTTGAATTACACAGTACGCCACTGATAGGAAGTACTAAACTCTCGTTTGGAGCATTAATTACAAAAAAGTGTTTTCTAAAGCACAGATATATTCGGAAGTTTTTTTTATCCCGATTTTATAATTGGAATATTGAAATGATAAATCTCATTCGTCTAATCTTATTGTGCGAACTGATCTGTTTTGAGTGGTTCACATTTTTTATAGATGAAATGTTTGTGGACATTCATGTCCTTTCAAATATACACAGTCTTAAAAAAGATATTATGTTTGTTTTAACTGTCATGCTGGGCAATCGCAGATTTGTTTAATCATGTCAGAACATACGTAACACCTATGTTCTCAAGCATTGAAACGTAGGTAAGCAGTGCCGTTGGAAAGTGTGGGGGTGGAGAGTTCAGGGTCTGAAGGCCTTTCCATGGAATATCAAGATATGTTTTTCTGTTTAACACAGTCACGTGATCTTTCTTAAAGCTATTTGTGACTCCCATAATTTTTGAATTGCTAGTCCCTGTAGACAAAGTCTGGAAAGTCCCTTGGGCATAACCATTCATTCCATTCTTAACCATTCTTCTTATTATCATTCTTTTTCCTTTATTAAAATTTAAAACTCATGCTTTATCAGCTGCAATATACAAACCTTGGATCTATTTATATACTACGCGATACCTTCCCAGTTTGAGCTGATAGAGGATAACTTAAGATTTAAACTACCGAGTGTCAGAAAATTGATTTAAGTACCCGTTTCGGCATTTTTTCCTCGTCATTTTGTACTTGTACCATCAGTTTGAAATTTTTGTATTTATTATAGAGGAAAACTTGGTCAGCTATATATCTGAAGATACTCTGTACGTTACTGTGAAATGGCAGGGAAATTTTAAAATAGCCTTATTTTGCAGTACCTGTCACATAACGTCCTAGTTATAATGACTTTAAATCGGAACTTACAGCGATCTTTCCGGAAACTAGTGATTAAGACTCTCTTACAAAACATGCAGTTAGTTTTTTGTAATGTTCTTTCTGAAATTTCATTTTTTGCACTAGGTAACAGCTGTATAATAACTGGATAAGATCACAAAGAAAGTCAAGGGTAGATAATGATAAGGTAGACCAAAGTATATGGGAACTTTAGAGAAGCTAATTTATGGGCAAGACCGAGGCAGTTAAAAAAGATTTACAGCTTCCTCTGAAAACCGATAATGCTACTTCCTTATGTAAGTGTAAAGCAATTTTTTGGGAGCACCTTGAATTCATTTGCAGTATTTTATTCAGGATAGAAATTTATAACTAATTAGAAACAAAAACTATAAAAATTGTACTTCCGCTTCCAAGCTCTCGTAAATCACTATTATAATCTTCCATTGTATTCGCTTCTGGTATTTCATTCATATAAAAGTTCATAACGACATGATTTATTATAATTTGCTAATTACAAACGATTACAATTTTATAACAATCTCGGTTGTAAAAAAAAAAACCCCGGCATTATGTCCAAATTGCAAAGTTTTCCCACGAGCCCCATAGGAATAATATTATTTTTCCTTGATCATAACGTCTATAAAATTTCTACTAACTCAGATATCACTTCAAATTACTCAGAAACTCAAAAAAAAATTATTGATTTCTTTTCTAAATATTTTAATGCTATTTGCTATTTCGTAGATCATTTTCACGCGTTGTCCTATTTGAAATTTCATTTTTGTATGGGTCGGTATTCTCTCCATAATAGGGGAGATGGCATGATCACTGGCGTACGCAGGGGGGTGGTGGTTGATGGGTGATTGTAACCCCCATTGCTATCAAATTTTGTATATTTAACAATGTATGATTTATAGCTCTTTAAACCCCCGTTGAGCCGCCCTTATTAAGTTTCTGCGTACGCCCATGGCAAAGATAAAAGTACCGGTATGCACCAATAGGGACGTTGACGGAATTCAATACTATGTACCAACGCTTCGAAATTGTTCATCTGTTGTAGAATCAGTTACAGCGTCAAAATTTCTTGGGTCCTTTGCATGTCATTATATCATAGTTCCACTGTATGTAACTCCATTTAAAGTTTTACTGTTCATGAGAACGCTGTTATACCCTTCAAAAATGAAATAAAAAATATTTCAGAAGCCACTCTAATATATTTATAAAGTGTTGTGTAAAGGAAAATTACATTTGTATTCAATTCAAGGACGTAGTGATTAAAAATATGGGGGGACTCAAATGGCTTTAAAAAGGCTCATATGGTTCGACGTTAAAGAAATAAATGTCTCGCGACATGCAACGCGATGGATATGAACCCCCATGTGAGCACCCCTTTACTGTGCAGCTGACCCGACGAGGAAGGTTTCCAATTAATTTCCTTTGCCCGTAATTGCATTGAATTTCTCTTATGGATTTGTGACATGGACTTTAATGAAAGAAAACAACACAGAAATTTAAAACAGGCCAAAGTAGTACAGTTAGGTACAATACTTAAGAATATTAATGAGATTTTGAAAAAAAAGTACTTAAATGAGAGTTAGAAAAAATGAATATAAAAAATATCATTACTAAAACAAATAATGCGCTATTGGAATTCTCAGCTGGATTGCAAAAGACGGTTAAAGGTTACAGAAACGTCCTTGGCGCAGTATAGCCCAGATGCTCTTGCGCCATAAAAAAGCCAAACAAACAAACAAACAGAAAAGTCCTCCGACACGTTGCTAGAATTTCTTAGAAGGGAAATGAAAAAGACCATTAAAAGCTCCGTAAGTGTCCTGAGACCATGATGGACGAATTTCTTAGAAGAGGCCTTTAACGGTCTTTTCAGTGCAAAAGACCGTTAATGGCTATAAAATTATCCTAAATTTTTAGAAGAAGCATTTAGTACACGCATTGGCATACGCAGGGGATGTTGATGGGGGGGGGATATAATCCCCCAAATATTGAAATTTTGTATATTTAACATAGGAATATATGAGTTGTAGCTCTGTAACCCTTAATTGAGTCTATAACCCCTCTCTTATGAACTTCCTGCGTACGCCTATGAGTACACGGCGTGTACTTGAAAAGTATTGTACTTGATCAGTATCATATAATAATATAAGATACTGATTAAATGTTTTGTGGTAATTTATATTATTTCTCATAACACGAATATTTTCTTATGGTTAGATGGGCTTTCAATCTTTGTTAGTTCGTTTTCTTTGTCAGTTCTATGAGATTTTACAAATACCATTGCGCTTCTACTTCCCTTAATACAAGATAAATTCATTTTGTTGCGAAAATATTTTTTTCTTCTTTACTTGGTGTTTTATGTTTAAAGTAATAGTGCTTTTAGTCTCCTAGCATTCCTAATTTATTATTCATTAAATAAAGACACACAGAGCTCTTAACGATTATTTGTTTTTCCCGGGTTCAAAGTTAAAAAAATTCTAAAAGCTTCTCGGTATTTTACATTTA
>QLNU02015270.1:27965496-27985425 GCA_006491805.2 Dysdera silvatica
GTAACAGATTCAGACATTATATTCCAAATTATTTTAAAGTGGATTATACTCAAATACCCTTCTCAATATGTAGGAAAAAGAGATGGAAAAGTACGACCTTATTGAATCCAACAATATTTTTTCTGCTTTGACTGCCTGCTTCCAAAGACCTAAATATCGACCTTGAAATAGGAGAAAGGAAGAATGAGCTTGTAAGAGCATATACAGCGGGTATATTACGAAACTGGGTTTGCACGACATTGCAAGATATACTTAAATGGAAACTTGGAATGTTATTTTTTGCAAGAGTGTTAGTAAGTTGAGTAATGGCTTTAGCAGTTTCTATTTTATTATTTCAGATTTTTTTAATGCGAGAAATTTGCGTAAAAATTATATTTATATGGACTGGAATGCTAATATTAGAATTCCCATGCAAGTATTGACATTAAAACTGTAATCTTTTCTTTTGTCACAAATACCAGTGATTAAAGCACAATTATTAATGCTTATATTGATGTCCAAAAATTGTATGTTAAAGCCCGAATTTGTTTTCTTTTGTTTTAAAGCAGCTGGATAAATTTTTTTGCAAATTTGTTCAAAATTGTAGCAATTAAATACAATGATGTCATCAATGTACCTGAAGGCTGTATATCTCAGAAAATTGGTTTTCATAATAATGCAGAAATATATTTGCAAAGAAGCTTGCATAACTACAGCCCATAGCAATTCCTTTAACCTGCAGAAAATAACTGTTGCCATTGAAAACAATATTGTTAAAGATACAGAGTCTGTAGAGATCGTCCCAAACAATTTTTGCTACTCCTATGATATGTTTATATTCGTAATAAAGGTAGTCACAAATGGAGGCAACGTTCTCAAGGGGAATGCCAGTAAACAGATTTTCAAAATCAAAGGTTTCGATATTGAAAATGTCTTTGCGACTTTTTATAAATTCCAAAAGCTTATTGTTATTATTGATAATGAATGAATGGCCGTAATTTGTTTCAATTTCTTTAAGAATATTTTTAAGAATAAAAGGAAATTTACTACAAGCTTTCCGGTTGTGTGTAGTAGAACCGCAAGTGATAAAGCTGAATGCTATGGGATCTTTGTGGAATTTTACAGTAAGGAGGAGGTAAGGGAACGAAAACGGGTCGTTTTTCAGCTTAAGCTTTTTATTGAAAGCAAGAACTTTTTTCTTAAAAATATTGACGAAGGAATTGAAAATTTCAAAAGTTTTTTACTCGAAATTTTTTTATTTTATATATAACTTAAAATAATCATTAGAAGGCTCATCTCCGTAGCTTACATGAATTTTAATACTTCGCGCTTCCTTCACATACAGATAATAACACATAATGTACATTACTTCTTTATATGAAATTAGATTTAAATATTACACAAACTAATTAGCATCACATGCACTGAACTTAATAAATTGAATTAAAATAATAACTTAATATAGTCTTTTTAATACATAACTTATTTGATATAACTTAATATAGATATAATATAGTTTATTTGGCAGTTTTGCGACCCACAGACAGCAATGGTTAAATTCATTGGGACCCAGACAGTAGCTAGGGTATGGTGATGAAGGCCGACGCCAGGGAAGAAGACGAGGAGGGACGTAAAATCCGCTGAAATAATTCAAACGAAAGAATAGGTTCAGAGCTATGGGGGCGCAATTTGATTGGTTCTGCCATGGAAGAAGATCATCTAGCTATGGGGGCGCAATTTGGATGGTTCTGCCATGGGCGAAGATCATCTAGCCATGGGGGCGCAATTTAGATTGTTCTGCCATGGGCGAAGATCACCTAGCTATGGTGCTGCTGGAACCTACAGTCTTCTGAGGAATCTGTACTTCTTAAAGCTTATGGAACCAATGCCTAGACTACAGTGATCAAATATTCTTTAATTTTTGTCACCATTGGAGTTCGAACTCTGGATAACAGCGACTCGTTAACCCGGGTTAGGATAACGAGTTATTTGGCATTCACAACGCGTTCACTTGGCGTTTCAAAGCGTTCACTTGGCTTCACAACACGTTCACTTGGCGTGCTGAGTAAGTGAATGCGTTGCCACTGAATACCTTATGATCATTAACAATATACATCACACACTCACAGACTAAATCTATACATTATAGATTTACTTCTTTTCTTTGAATTTTAAATATAATCTAACTTAACGAACTCTATTAGTATATGCATCATTTACGTAGTTGAAACCAAAAAAGAAACAGGGCTAGAGTAAATACAATAATATTGTAAACAAACTTTCGACCTAAACTCCCTTAAATTTCGCATTTATTCATACATGCGTTACATATTTCCCGTATTATCCTTTAAAGTCACCAATTTCTCTTACCTGAATTGATTCTCTTAACTTGAATTTACCTTGATCTTTCTTTACCTGAAATTGATTTTCTTCCGGACTTAAATTGCAAATGATGATGGTGTATTCCGTCTTTTCAATTATATTAACATTAACAATGCAATGTTACCGCCAGTAAAAAAAGGGCAACGGAATGGATTTTCTTTTTGTTTTTTATGAGTGGCGTAGTAACTAAAAAATTATAAGAGATCAAGTATTTTTTTAAAAATCATATGATTCAGCTTTAAAGAGAAGAATAGTCCTTGATATCTAATGGAGGAGGCGCAAGTCTCCCCACTTTCCAATGCCACTTTGCTCTATTTATCTCTTGAAAATATATCCAAAAGTTCACTTTTAGATAGTAAATCCAATTATAAGCACCTGATTAAATATTGATTTATCGATTATTAGAAAATGGCGATTTAATTTGAAAGTTACTTAATGTTTGATAACGATTTTTGCTTTTGGTAACATTTTCAGCAATGGATGAAAAATTGTGGTAATTTTTTTATCCGACAGTTTGGTTATTACGGAGCAATGACAATGGAGGTCATGCTTCTCGGGTTTTGCTATTAATCCGAACCTCTGCTGATAAAGGAACTGAACTTTACTAAACCTCAGACTACGTTCGGGCTATGTACGTTCTACAGTTCTGAGCGAAGGTTTTCTTTTACCTGTTGTCGTGTGTCAGTGTATATTTATATCTCTTCAATCCAATTTCTATTCCGTTTATTATATCCATATCGTATAATTTATACCATAGCATGTCGGGGGATAAGAAGGTATCTGCTATCAAGCATACTTCCTTCGGAAACGTGTCTTATACGGAAACACCCTATGGGCCATTCCTCTAGAAAAAGAGCCTGTAGGGTGTTTCAGATACTTCATTCCATTGGTCCTTACTCAGTTTTTTGTTTGGCTGGCTTGTCATTTTTGTATCCTATTTGCTTTGCTTTAATAATTTAATCTGTTGGTTTTCAAGAACGTGCAAGAACCCCCTCCTTTGGATTTTCATATATCGTCCAGCATGTAAGTAAAATTATTTTGTGTATTTTTCAATGTTTTTCATTGTTCTCCATGTTTCAACTTAAAGTGTTTTTAATATTCACATCTTTGTTGGAGTCGCACAATGGTGTTATATTTTATATTGCACAGTCTTGTGTTTTTATCATTTAAAAAGCTTTTTGTATATATTTATTTTATAGATGTTTTTTCAAATATATATATTGTATATTTTAAACGTTTAAAGAGATAAGAGCATGAACTGTACATTTAAAACTTTAATTTTGATACGTTACACAATTTACGTTCCTGGTTGTTTCTAAAACCAGTCTACATGTGACTTCATTAAAATCCCAGAAATTTTAAGTACAGTTCAACTCGGTCTTAATAACTTTGCTTGTTTGTGGCTCAACTATTTCGTCAAATTTTGACGCTCTACGAGCCCCACTGGTACACACAGGAGGGTGTTGACGGGGGTTGTAAGCCCCCATTGTGATGAAATTTTGTATACATACATAGAAGTACATGGATTTATAGCTCTAGAACCCCCTCCCCCAATAAGTCTGGAATCCCACTTGCGAACTTTCTGAGTACACCTATGACGAACCCTGTATTAAAAGCATAATTTTACCTTGGTTATATCGTCATAAAATGTCCCAAAAACTCAGGTATTATGTCAGAGTAAGTCATTGATGTGCATTCAAATGTAGGGGTTGTTTTATACTTCCTGTTTAGGTTTCACAGCCTTCTTTCTTGCAAAGGTTTTTACCCCACTCCCTTCATTGCAATTTGGCCTTAACACTAGATGACTTTTAACTTATTGTGGCTAAACGATTTTACGAGGGCGAATCAGAAAGTCTTTGCTCCTATTTTTTATTAGCCAAAATAAGGTACCTACAGGTAATTACAAATATCTATTCTACGTACCTTACACTATTTTTCCACATAGTCCCCACACCGGTTCAGACATTTGTCCCATCGCAGCACTAAATTTGAGATGCCCCTGTGGTAGAATTCGTCCGGCTGACTGTGGAACCACCGTCGGACTGCTGTCTTGGCTTCATCGTTGCACGTGAATCGCTGTCCTGCCAGGAACTTCTTCAGCGGACCGAAAACGTGGAAATCACTAGGGGCGAGGTCCGGACTGTATGCAATCAGAACCGCCGATAAGCTCCGGTCATTTCACTGGGAGAGTCTGGACCACCCACCATACAGTCCGGACCTCGTCCCTAGTGATTTCCACGTTTTCGGTCCGCTGAAGAAGTTCCTGGCAGGACAGCGATAAAGAAAAGACAGCAGTCCGACGGTGGTTCCACAGTCAGCCGGACGAATTTTACCACAGGGGCATTTCAAATTTAGTGCTGCGATGGGACAAATGTCTGAACCGGTGTGGGGACTATGTGGAAAAATAGTGTAAGGTACGTAGAATAGTACGTATATTTGTAATTACCTGTATGTACCTTATTTTGACTAATAAAAAATAGGGGCAAACACTTTCTGATTCGCCCTCGTAATATTTAGCCTTGAAACTTCCCTCCTCCCTCATTTCCATTCCAACTCTGATACTAATCACTCTCACCCCTCTGCCCCCTACTTTTAAATGAACGAAGGGGATTTACATATTTGACGACAAATCGAACATCTCTGCATCTTACTGTTCTCTGGCTTGTTCATACTCTAATTCTGCAATCCTTTTTCAACATTTAAAATAGCTATGAAATAGAATGCTTTTTCATTAGAAGGTATAACACGACGTCGTAAGAAGAGTATTTGCTGTTGTAATTTTTTCGGAAATACTAAAGACGTTAAAAGAAAAATTAATAGTAGCACCATTTACGAAATTAGATGCTACGCACTTCAATATTTCAAACGTATTTTCCATTTATAGTGTCGCTTGATTACGCCGTCAATGTTTCGACAGTCCATTGACTGTCATTATAGATGATATTATATATATTGCGACTGTAGTTTAAGCTCTTGGAAAGTTAAAAAACAATTTTTAGGCGAATTCTTTCTCTCTCTCTCTTGAAAAAAGTCCTTTCCCTATTCCCAATTTACTTGCTCTTGGTTTCGTAATAGCAATGGATAAAAATTCATTTCCCCTGGTGCCTAGCTTAAGTATTCTACTTTTTCTTCCCCTCCTTCGCTTGACTTGCAGTTCATTATTGGTGAATTTCCTGATGCAGGCTCATTTATCTACGAGCTAAGAGTCAATTACGATTGAATTGTTAGTGGTGTTTTATTTAAAAACTGTAAGCAATCACCTTAACCGGAACACGCTTTTTCTTCTGAAAATACACAATTTGCTGTAATTGAAATTTACCTCTGTCATGTTCATACACATGCACCCAGTTAAGAATGCATACACGCTAGCTAACACATACATGTAATACATGTAATACCTTCATTTTCGATCATTGCTGGTGATTTTGAGCCAGGGGAAAGTTTTTTACAAGTTACTTACTCTTAACTGTTGTCTTCTATATGTTTTCGTGCTTTCTTACAAGTCAAAAGTTGCGTATCCGTATCACATTGCCACATGTTTTGCCAAGGTGCTGGTGTTTACTCCTAAACCTTTCTGTCGATGTTCTAAGCAGTGTTGCTTGATTTCTAAGGCTTCTTTTTCTTCACCATTTCTAGCGTTTTTATCTTTTTCTTTTGGTTTCTAATCAGTGTTACCTGATTTCTAGGGCATTATTTTGCGTTATCTATAGTGCTTTTTTTAGGCAATTGCTGCTTTATGTTAATTATCATATATTAGTGTTTATTTTGTTTGCGATACCCTTTAGTTTTTATGGAGAAAGTTAGCGTTTTGGAGAAAATTAAAGTTAATTGATGACACAGTTGAACCAATATAGAGGGCTATCGTTATCTATGAAATTTCTGTCTACCAGTACTTCACAAAATCAGTGACTGCCCAGTTGGACCAGTGTTGGTTGGACTGCCCAGTGACCCCCAACCTCCCTAGTTGTATTGCTGGCACTGAAATTTATCATATTACTCTCCGGCATCACTAAACATTGGATTGATACCCTCTTAAATTAATATTACCTGATTTCTGAACATTTTCTTTTCCTTCCTTCCTTCCTTCCTTCCTTCCTTCCCCCTCTTTCTTTCTTTCTTTCTTTCTTTTTGCTATTTCCAGAACTTCTTTGGGTAATTATTTTATGTTTTGTTTTTCCAAAAATAAGTATGTTTTTCCAGAAAATTCCAGCATTTATGTAGCATATTGTATATATGCTACATAAATAATATTTATATTGTATTATATTACATTGTTTAAAGCATTTTCGGGGGTAGGATATAGAATATTCTGGAATTTTCTCTTAATACTCGTAACTTGTTGACGACTAGAAACGTTTGGTTACGACTAAAAACGGAAATATCTTTTCCCTGAAAAATTCTGTAAATTCTGTGTAAAAAATTCGTTTTAAAAAAATAAAATAAAAGTCAAAAACAAGTTGTCTTACTGATAGACATTCTTAGCGCCTGTGTTTTGTTTTCAACTATTGCACTATTTCGTTGGGTTTAAGTTCCTGCGTTTACTTTATAATGGACAATTGAGATCTCTCTCTCTCTCTCTACCTTTCTTTCTTTCTTTCTCTCTCCCCCCTCCCTCCTTCCCTCCCCCCTCTTTCTCCCTACGTCCTACACACACTTCAACAGAAAAGCTTTTTTTTTTCGAACATTAGTAGGTTTGAATTTGGAATGAATCTGCATCCTTCAAATGCATCCTGTCAAGTTTAATAACATTATTGCTGTCATTTCTGTGAATATTTCTTGTAACAAAGATAAACATATATATATAGACCGCAGTAATTTTTAGCACTCTATACTCCCTATCTGTAGTTTCCCTGCCTTTGTGAAATAGTCCACGTAAAGTTTTAGAAATTTATAGTAAGAACAACTTCATTTCTTGCAAATGAAGGTTATTACACTCTGCCTCAAAACTGTGTAAAATTTAGAGCAAAATGATAATATCCTTTGCAAAACATGATGATTCAGGTATTATTTATCTTCTATTACACCAATACTGTATTTTAAAAATTTGTACAAAACGAAATAAAAGCCTTAGAATTTTGTATTCCGTTTTTGCACTTCATTAAACCGTTTTCCATTCAGTTTATTTTAGCACTTTAGGTGAAGTACCACATTCGAATGTAATTTACTGTAATTCATTGTACTATCGACTATAAAGTATTTTTATTATTTTAAGCGCTTTGGCCATATTGATGCACATGCTATCGATTTTTACCCTCCTCAAAAATAAACAATTGCCGAAAGCACTTTTAAAGTCAATATATGCAATACACAAGGGAAATTTATATTCATTTCTCTTGTTAGTAATATAAGCGAAACACTTTTTTCCCCGGTTGCACTATATGTAATTTACATCAAAAACGAACGCTAAGGTTTTATTGAAGTAGCAGAAATAAGGCTAACGAATTGGCAATTTTTAAATGCTCGTTTATTGTTGTTTATTGTATGTCGTTTTGAGTATTTCTTCACAATTTTTTGCTGCAGTATCGTAATGTCTCTTTAATATTTGTCTTTCTAAACAGAAAATTTTCATTTTTATCTCTATAACATTTTTTGCCGTTTTATGTAGCTTCTCTTATTACATATATTTAAATTTTCGTATATATTTTATGATACATTTCATTCTTTACATTTTAAAAAGCCTTCGTATTATATTTCGTTTAAGAAGTTCAACATATTTTTATTAGCTAAGTTTTATTTAGCTATTCTCATTTATTTTCTCGAACACAGTTCTTATCCATTATTCACTAATATAAATTTTCATTGAAATTTTTTAAACAAAATTTTTGTTAAAACAATCATGTTTTTAATATTTAAAACCCCAGTTTCTTAACGGTTGTATTGAAATAAAGTGATTTTTCAATTTCAGAAAGCCCGAATTTTCTCTGCTGAAATATAATCACTTTTACTTTTTCCAAGTCAGTTTATGGATCAGTTACTATTGTTTCAATTTAATATTAAAGTATACTTTGTCTTAACATGTATCTAGAATGATTCTTCTTTCTTGTGTAGCTGTTCGTTCTGCAATCTTCAAATAAAACTTTCGTTAATCATACGCGTACGCAGAAAATTCGTAAGGGTGGTTATAGGCTCAATGGGGGGTTACAGAGCTTCAACTCACATATTCCTATGTTAAATATACAAAATTTCATTGCAATGGTGGGTTACAACCCCCATCAACACCCCCCTGCGTAAGTCGATGTCGTTAACAAAGACATAGAATCTCATTGACTCCGCCATCAAAATGCCACCATATTAATTCATCTGTGCCGTTTTTGCTTAAAGAATAGATTCGGGATATTAATATATATATATCTCTCTGAAGTATAGTTTTATTTCTTTATTAAGAATTTATTATTGTTTGTTTTATAATTTTCTGCGTATTTGTCTCAAAATATTGGCTCTTAACCTTTCTGTGTCCATCACCTTTTTCACTTGGTTTCAATATGCCATTTCTCCTAATGTCTTTTAGCCAAACATTGTCGGTATTGTTAGTATAGTCATATAAGTATATGGGCCTGTAGGACGCTGAATCCATCAAATAATTTGAAATAAACTGCAATTTTACATATATTGTAATTATAGGTAATATATGCTTGGGTACCCAATAATTTTGAAAACTTTACGTTGTTGATTGCTATTAATTGATTGTACCAATTGAAAGTCGCACCTTGAGGCAGTGAAGTACCCCTCCCTGGGAGAACCCCACCCCTAGTTGGGAACCCCTGTATTGAACAAAAACCTCTACCTTTAATTTATACTGTCTACTTTCCTTCCTTGTACTTTTCCGAGCTCAATTATGCTATCTGAATTCATAATCTTTCATGTCGTGTTTTTATAAGAGCTCTCACATCACGTATGTACGTTACTTATATATCATGTCACGTCACGTTCCATTTATAAGAGCTCTCACGTCACATATATACGTTATGTATATATATTGTAACGTCACGTTACGTGTATAAGAGCTCTCACGTCACGTATATACGTTATATATATATATATATATATATATATCGTAACGTCACGTTACGCGTATAAGAGCTCTCACGTCACGTATATATCACGTTGCGTATGTAAGAGCTATGTCGTAACGTTTTGTGATATCACGACACTAGTTTATTGCATGTGACGTAACTCTACCCACGTTGATAACCGATTACCAGAAGTCATTAAATTGCACATCGCCACAGTTTCACCTTTGAAGGCACAACACCCTTAACTTTTCATGACCATCCTATAATTTTAAATTACGCAAAAAATTGTCAACACTGCGTCTACTTTTCCGAAATTTGCTTAAACGAAAAACATATACTATCGTTGATAAACATTAAATGTATAAATAAAACGAGGCCAGCGCCGAAGAAGAATTTTTCCCCATGACGATAAATTTCTGCTGTTGTGAAGGGTAATAAAAACGGCGAAGCCAAAGTTCCAAAAGCAAAGATAAAACAAAATTTGCTGGCTTGTTACGAAAACCGAGCGCAAAAATGAGGGAACAATACCGTGATAATTTTACATTCTTTTCCCGTAATACTAGCTCGGATTAAAGAAAAAATGGAAATCCTAGCTTCCATTATGAATGGCCCCTAGTTTTATCTTGGTTTCCCTGAAATATTGAATGTTTTATTCGCATTGCCACAGCTGCATTCCGAAACATCCGCTTTTATTTTATGATGCCTATAACCGGAGGCCGCGATCAGAAGTAAACCTAAGGAAGGCCAAGATGAGATCGATAGCTATGACGTCATTCCAGGGGTCTGCGAATAAATTAGGTTTCCCTTCGTTCCCTCATTTGAAAGACGAGTATGGTATTTGCGGCTTTGAGTAAGCATGCGAAGGATGGTCATTTCTAAGAATTACATTTCCTTTGTGGCTCTTTTAATACATTTTCAATGGAATTATTGTCAAGGGGAAGAGGGTATTAAGGGTAGAAGATCGAAGAGTAAGGTGTGCAGAAAAATGCATTTTGGATGTTAATTTGTTTCAGTAAGTTTCGATATTTTCATCCAGAGATGCACAATGTTGGGAGTCTTCAACCAGTGGTGCGCTGGCTCACGAAAAAATACAAATCGTTTCACACAAAAATAACGCTAAAATTACTTCCTGAATTCTGGATTCATGTATTTTATTTTATTCTGCTCACATTTTTACATTTCGCAACAAATATTTTAAAACGCTAAGGAACTATAATAATACGTAGTCTTCTTTCAATCGTGTTTTATTTTAGTTTTGTTGCGTATATGGGCATTAGAGGTAGTTTTATTGATTTGCAGTGCAACATTGATATAAAAAAAAATCAGCTTGGGATTCATTGAATTTAATTCTAAACATGTCGATAAGAACATCTTCCCAATAATCCGATTGCATGCTCTGAAGATGATGTCTTTATTCCGGAGCAGTTACGCCTGTGAACAGCTCTTTTCAATAATAAAGTTGGTAAAATCAAAAGTTAGGACCAGAGTAATTGACGTCAGAACAATTGAAAAATAAGACCTGATACCGACAGCCTCGTTAAAAATAGACAGTGCCAAAAATCTCATCAGAAGGTTTGATTTGGCTTTCTATATTAATAACTAAAAGTATTGTGAATGATTTTTCTCCCATACTGGTTTTACATTGTAAAAAAAAAATTCAGTTCCTGGGGCCGATCTAAGTGATTCAATAATTTTATGATGGTGTTGGGCTGAGTTTCGCTTGGATAAATCTCGTCTCATTGGTTGCTGTACCCGCAACCATGAAACCGAATCATAACCTCAACCGTCTGATAATTTTTCTCTTCTTAAACTGTAGCAGTATTTAAGAGTCGACCGTTGCCCCTTTCAGCAAGAAAACTCTCCGTGCTACACAGTATGATGAGCGCAAGAGTAGTTAGTGGAGAATGGTGGTGAAATGTTAAACTGGCATGCTTAGAGCCCTGATCTAAACTCCAGTGAACATCTTTTCGGTGAATTGGACTAGTAGCTAAGACTTTGAACAAAGTAACTTTCTTTAAAATGACCTCTAGCAGTTGCTTGCAGGAAAAATGGATCGACCTTTCCATCAAAACCTACCGGCATTTGAGATATAGCCTATTTAGAAGAGTTCCCGCTTTAGTTAAAGCTATAAATAATAGTCTTATTAATTACCAAAATTCAAAATTAACTCTTTTTATTCAAAGAAAACAAAGTGTTCGATTACTTTTGATAATATAGTGTGTATTAAACGCATTTAAAAGCAAAAATTAAACAGGAATCTTGGCTAAATTTTTTTTGTAAGACAGCATCAGTTGTTTAAATTAATTGAAAAATAAAAATATGAGTTATATACAGTTAAAAATTTCTATTAAAAAAATTAAATAGAAATAATTATGTATATTACTCCAAACATGTTCAGCATCGTAAAAATATTTTTGAAGAAAATTATAAGAGCGACAGGTCCTTTTCTTTTTCCCCGATGCTTTAATATTATGGATATTTTCTGTTAAAGATTTTTTTTCCTAGAAAATATTTTTAATATGTCTTATTTCATCTTAATATAAGATAAAACATTCCACCTTCGACACATCTCTATCTCTGCCTTTTCTATTTTAATATCTTTAATTTTATATTCTTTTAAATAATCCTAGATTCCTCCCTCTATTATAAATAGATATTAGAATATTATTAGATATTAGAATAATCCTCCCTCTATTTCGGGATTTGATTTTCTTATTCGTTTAGAAGAATGCGTCATCGTTAATGGGTTTTTAAATTCCACTTTTAATTACTTTATCAAGGATTAAAATTACGCTTTTCAAAAAGAATGTTAATTATCAAATGCTAAATTTAATTAATGAACTAACTGAAGCCCAAATTAATTTCTGGTATTTTACACTTATATTCTGAATTCAATTCTAGTTTGTTGAATTAATTTGGGAATAAATAAAAGCAAAATTGGGTTTTTAATCTTCTTCCTTTCAACACGACAGGCTTAACGACAAATTTGAAACTTTAAAGCTAATGTTAATTACGTTTAAGGTAATGTTAATTGCCTTAAGGTTGATGTAAATTGTGCTGAAAGCCGGGAAGCTATTTCGTGCATAAATTAAAAAGAAACGTTTATGCAAATCATGGTTATGCATAATGGGAGGGAGTTTCTAAAATTAGAAATGGTGTTTTTACGGAATACCAAATCATTTTCATTAGGAGTTAATGGTATCACTGGCATTACTTCTTAAGGTGATTATAAGTTTTAACTTAATTAGTTATAATTTAGGATTAGAAATTTAGAATGTAAAAATAAAATTTAAGTAAAAGAATTTTTAATTAGGTTTGTAAATTTAAAGTTAGTTTACTTATTAAATTACTTATAACTATTTCAGAACATTACAACCACGTTTCCATTACATTTAATATTAAGTTTGTTTATCCAAAACCTCAATGCAAGACCGTGAAAATTAAGTGGATAACTAAGGGACGTCGCTTACTTTTGTTTCACGTTAAATATAGAAAAATATGAAATTTAAGTATAATTTATGCTCGATAACTACAGGTAATTTAAAGCAGACAGGGAACAATTATTAAAAAAAAAATTACTGCCTTTTATTTTATATTATAAACACGATAATGTCATAACCACATCTCTGCCTTTAGAATTTAACAGTGCCATTTATATAAGCATTTGGTGCTATTAACAAATTTCTAGAATACAAGTAAATTCACATATTTACTTCACAATTTTCACCTAACATATCCTTTAATAGGCTTAAACCTTGTATAAACATTTTTATTTACAATTGGAAACATCAAGGAACTTTAAATTATGAAAAAGTTCAATTACTCATTCATAATGAAAAATTATACTGGGGTATAAAAACCACCAGAAAAAAAAAAAAATTATGTTAGAAGTTTAATGTGGGAGGAGGAACTTGGAATTAAAATTAAAATTAAGAGGAAAAGAAAGAAAGGTTAACTGTAACTTACATGTTTAAATGATTATTTTGGCCCTTGTCCTTCTGGAGTTTTCATTATAAGTGTTCATCTGACGGGAACACCCCGCTTCAAAAATTTGCACTCTCTCTCTCTCTGGTCTTTTCAGGTTTGCGCTGCTGGTTATATCTTGGCGCCATTTTGAGGATTGGCCGATCCAAGGACTGACAGAATCTTACGCCGCTAAGAAAAAAATGCTAACCCCCATTTGGCCCATGTTAACTTGTGGGCATTCAGGTTGGAATTAGCAGCCCACTCTTGCATCCTCGAACACGGCTCTTACCTGATTTGACCTGATTTTTGCACGTGTCCATTTGTTGTCTAATTCTTGCTGCAATGTTTGATTTCGACAAGGAATTTGTTTAAACTTAAGACTTCATTGGCGCCAATCGTTGATGGAAATTAAACATATTGTAGGGAGAGAAATAATAGATTTTAGGTACACTGATTGGCTAAAATTATTTTGTTTGCAAGTTAAAAATGTGTTTAAAAAATTAAATATGATAGGTAGGAAAAAAACAAAAAGGTGGATTTGTATGTTAAGGGGTCCTACTTTTAAAAAGAAAAGGAATTTAATTATAGATATATTATTTATATACAGAAATTTTAAGTGATAATGTCTGTGCTAATAAAAATCAAGTTAATTTAAATTTTACGCCTTTGGTAATTGAATAAATATTTTTTACAAACATTTTCGTTAGACACATAAATATAATTAAATTTAAAGTTCCTGAAAAAAAATTACTATTTATAGTTCTTTTATTTGGGTGCATGTCATGCACAGCAAACTTGTTTGATTCTTCTTATGAACATCGTGGTACTTCTTAATCTTTTGGTGTTGCTGCCAGAAAGGAAGGTGTTGCTGTTTTCAAAGAGGAAGGTGTTGCTGTTGTCAAAGAGGAAGGTGTTGCTGTTGCCAAAGAGGAAGGTTTCGTTGGGCAAAGGTGTCGCCTCTTGAGGAACGTTAATTATTTTGAGCATCATAAATGGAAAGGGTAAACGCAGTGTACATATATACCTTGAAGTACAATCTCATCTGGAATAATCAAATAAAGAGCGGCAGAATATCGAACAGAAAGCACATTTACAATATCTAAGCATATAATATTTATATACAATGAGAGTGTGCTCTTTTATTTATTTAATTATCTATTTATCTGCTCCTGGGTGTTTAGATTTAATTAGTTACTTATTTTAAAAACAGAATTTTCAATTTTCACCCTAACACTTCGTATCTAGAGTTATATTACTGGCATTATTTCGTATTTAGGGTTATATTGCTGGCATTACTCGTGTTATTTATTGCCGAACGTGGTATATTTTTATATTTGAAAGCTAATATAGTCTATAGGCGTAACCATGGGGAGAGAGATGAGGGTGACATGCCCCTCGCTAAAAAAAAAATTAACCCCGCTTAGCATTTATTTATTATTTTCGTTTTTGTATGTGAGGAGCACGTGGGTGAGGGCATGGGCGCCCATATGGGGGCAGAGGGAGGGCCAGAACTACCACTAACCGTTCAAAAATTTTATTTGCCCGATTCTGCCGTGCATTTGCTTTCAAAGGTTTTACAAGTAGGTTTTAAAATAAGGTACTTTTTAGCTCATTACTAATTGTCAAGCAGTATCAATTATTTTTGTAGCATTTTAGTATCTTATACATTCATTAAAATGTTTTACAGCCTTGAGAAAAAAGGTAATCATTTTTCTCAACCTCCCCCCCACCAAAAGTACTCATATGGTCGCCGATGGATGGGATCAATTTCCCCCTTCCAAATCGCTAACTATGCTAATGTAATGATCACATGAATTTTCACATTAAAATTAATAATTTTAGTATAAAAAAAGAGGAAGAATAAATAACTCGGTTGTTGCTTTTTTCTCGTTAGTAAGAGCACAGATGGTTTCTGAAGTTTAGAGTGTTCTTATATTCGTCTTTAAATTCCTTCACCTATTTGGAGGTTTATGGTCAACTTGAACTACAATTCTCTATATTTCTGTTTACATAATCAATTTCTTATGTGCTTTGCCCAGCCTAAGTCCTTAGATCACCTCCACCCAGACATTCTCTCATTTTCCTGTCTCTAATTCTCTTCAACATGGTCTTTCCTTTCAGTGCCAATGCGGATAGTTTGTACTTTTCGCCTCCGTGTCAACAGTAGAGTAAATTTCTTTTTGATATTGTATTGGTGATGATCCTTTCCAAACTTGATTTCTTCAGGCCTTGATTGGAGATCTTTCCAGCCTGTTTTAAGTTCAATAATCATCCAAGGATTCGCATTTATTATATTATGTATAGTAAAAAGGCCATATATTTATCGTTTAAAACCACGTCGTTCCATTGTCGTTCGAAGTTCTTTATCTTATTTAAAATATTTATATTTGCTAGATAACATGGAATTTAAATAAACAAGAACTTTAAAACAAATGAGACAGTGTTTCAAAATGTCCGATGTTTAACTGATTCACACTGTACACATTTTGTCTTAGAAAGCTTTAAAAAATGGGCAGTCAATGAGGTTTTGTTATCAAAGGGTAGAGTGGGGGAGATTTGGTGAAGTTTGGCTCCCAAAAAGATAAAAAATAATTTCAAGACCCGGTGCCAAATGTTTCCAAATGAGCCGGATTGTGCCAAGTCACGTTCCGGCGTAATGTTGGTAATAAACATGCGCTACTTTCCACACGAAGGTTTTTCATTTCGGGACCCTTTTGACCTGACTTAACAAATAAAACCAATATTTGGACAACAAAGTATCCTAACTAATTCCTTTTCGTAACCAACTCGTTGTCTCATAGTTTTTTCTACGTGTTGGCGTTTGTTTCATCGGGAATTTTTGTTGTTGTCTGTAACTGTGTTTTCCCATTGTTTTTCGTATCGAATGATCGGATACAGTGGCGGCTATTCAGATGACGCGAGTGAAACGGCACTTCACCTAAAAAAATTGGGCGGTTGAACAGTTTTTTTAATTTAATCTCCAAATTATTTTTATTTTTTTGTCAAATTTAAAATTTGATTAGAAAAATAAAATTTAGAATTTTATTTTGAGCCCACTATTTTTTTTTGAATTTAATTCCTTTAATATAATTGGAATTACATTCAGGAACAGAAGGCTACGTTTTTAAGTCAGCGCTTTAAACGCGTTAAACGCACCAACGAAATATTGCCCGCCGAGAAAAAGGGCCGAATGAAGCGACAATAGAAATTCAGAGCTTCGCTTCAAAACGGAAATGTTTTGCGAACATGGTTACCATGGCGATGGAATATTTACGGCGAAAGCAAGTATTGCCAGATCAGAGGTTTTATCTCTGAATCTAAAGGTTTTGCATGGGAAAAAGGTAAAAATTACCAAAACAGAGGTATGGCTTGATCAGAAATAAAAATTGAGATTTTTGATTACCACAGAGGTTTCTAGAGGTAAAAAATTTTCTATGGGCGGGGTGTTACTGGTCAAAGAAAAAAAATTAAATCAAAGAATTGAATAAAACTTTGATTCAAACTACAAACAGTTTAGTGTTATATCTGTTAGAATTATTTAATTACCCTGAAGTATTTCGAGGCACGTTGAGTGGTAACAGTAGAAGCGTGTAATTTCGTTGTGTTTTTGTTTCTTACGTGGACAAAGGACCTTAAAATCTTTAAAAAATCGATTTTTTATTTATTAGTTTAAAAAATAATATCGATTTTTGGCAGTGTTTTAAAACAAACCGCATCAAAATTCTTCAATTACTTCTTGCACTATTGTATAAAATAAAAATAACTATTACATGTTACCTTGTTACCAAGTTCCAACTTGAACGCTCTTTTTCTCAAAATCACTTTTTCTATATTGCGCAGAGATTATCTTCAGATCTATGCGCACTAGAGTTCTGAAATTTTTAATATGCTTTTATATCATAAATACCTATATTTTAAAACCAACTGACAAAGTAAAAATATATTTTCAATAATTTAAAAGAAATATGATATTTAAAATATGTCGATTTTTTATATAATTGCTATATATTGTTTTTTATACATTTTAATGACTTATTTCTTCCATATTTTCTGGTTTTAGGTTAAAGCTGGTACCTTTCTTGGTAATTTGTGTGTGTGTATGTGTGAATGAAATGTTTATGCGTGATAATGGGAACCGTATCATTTACAATGTGAACAGAAGATATATACACATTAATAAGCCTGTGAAATGAGTAAATTCCGCCTTTCTTTCCCACCCCTTTCCTTGCAATTATATGCTACACTGTACCGCACCATGATCGTTTTAACACACTAGAAGAATAGGAAGAAGCTTGCTAGGAAGGATGAGACGTCCTTTCCACTTTCCTCACGTGACTAATGAATTACGTTTAACGTCACGTGATGTGGAGCCGCTCGAAGAGCAGTCGTTAAATTGGGGACACTGCTGTGTCCATCTTTTATATGGTCCAAAGTTCAGATATGCGCACTATGCTACAAGTTCTCAAACCGCCTAGAAAACGCCATTTCCGTTACTTGATTCGTTAGGTTAAACCTAATAGGTTCCTTTACAATATGACGTTTCCCTTAAATGACCAGGTATGTATTTTATTAGAAACCCCATTTTCCAAGCGGAATAACGATGATAAAAAGATTTTTTAAGTAAGGAAAAGCCCATGCCTGTGTTAAATGTAAGTAAAGTTGCAAAAAAAGGACAAAGTATATAATCGGCATTTTAAGATTTCGTGGTATTCGGAGTTTGAATGGCTGTGTGGGAGTTATTATTTAAATAAACTTTTTTGTATGCCATGTTTAATCATTGGTGTTAAATCAAATGTGTGGAATAAGAGTGGTTTCAATGATTTTGGTAACGTTACCCGTGCTCTTCACAAACATAAAGGTTTTTTTACCATGTGGATTGTACATTATGTTTTTCAAATCTAAAGAAAAATTTAAGTGGTATTGAGGATGCTTTAAAAGAATACTTTAGGCAATATATATTAAACGCTTCAACGAAAATATGCAGCTTAATGGACGTTTCATTCAATTGCCCGCCCATTCGTGCTGTTCTTTACTTGGGGAAGCAAGAATTAGCATTTCGTGGTCATCACAAAGATGTAACCTCCACTAATCATGGTAATTTTAAAGAATTGTTAGAAACCTTTATTTCGATAAGCCCTGTGGACATTCATGAGCACTTTTGAAAAATCACACCCATGTTTGCCGGCAATTCTAAGACTATTCAGAATGAAATAATTGACTGCATTTGGCAATATATCAATGAACATATCGAAAAAGAAATAAAGGATTGCATTTTTTTCTATACAAGTAGACGATTCCACAGATATTGTCCAAAAATCTCAATGTAGTATCATAATTAGGTATGTTATTGCTGGTGGAAAGTCAGTGGAAAGATTTTTGGGATTTTATGACGTCAGTTCCAATCGGACTGCCGAAGCATTGTTTAACCTTGTATCAAGATGCCTCGAAAAATTTAACTATAAATCAAAACTTATAGGAGAATGTTTTGATGGGGCAAGCGTAATGTCAGGGCACTTAAATGGTCTTCAGTCCAAAATTAAAGAAGTAACGCCACATACAGTTTTTATTCACTGTTTGGCACATCGTCTGAATTTAGTGCTACAACAAAGCTGCAACAGCATTTCACAGTGTCGCATATTTTTTGCAACTGTAAGCGGCATACCTGCATTTTTTCATCATTCTGCCAAACGAACTCACGTGGTCGATACAGTCGTCGGAAGACGAATTCCTACTTCTGTTATTACGCGATGGACATCAAACTCTAAAATGTTGAGTGTTATAAATAAAGAATGGGATTCTTTAAAAGAAGTATTTACTGAGATTATGAACGATCCAACCTCCGATCAAACTTCGCTTAGGCAGAGTGTCGGCTATTTAAATATATTTAACGACTTTGAATTTTCACTTTTGGTTGTTGTTTTTAACCATATTTTTGGACTTACGGATGTTCTCTTCAATGTACTACAAAATAAGTCATTTGACATTAATTTTTGCATCTCACAAATTAAAAATATGCGGATGCTTTTAAACAGCAAATGAAATGATACGTTCATGGAAATTTTCGAATTAGTGGTTTCGAAAACAGCAGTTCCAACTGAACACCGTGAGGAACAAAAAAAGTGACGCTCACACGAGATCAAGTTTTTGAAAAATATAAAATTTTATTCTATGAAATATTAGATAACCTTAGATAAATTACCACACGTTTTCAAGATATGGAAAAGCTTAATTTTATTACATTAATGGATACTTCAAAATTTATAGAGTATTCCAATAAATTTCCTACAGAAGCAATAAATAATTTAAATGTGTACTACCCCAATATATTTACTGATTTCCAAAGATTGAAAAATGAATTAAAACACACATATATCTGGATAAGCAGTATAGAGATATGAAATTACAAACATTCAGGGAAATTTTAACAGAAAACTAATACATCTTTAAAGAAGCTTATAAGCTTTTTTGCTTAATAGTGACTATTCCGTCCACTAGTGTTTCTGTAGAACGGAGTTTTTCTTGCTTAAACGGAATCAAAACCAGTCTGCGTAATACAATGACTTAGAAACTTGTCAAAAATTTCAATTGA